>JAIGNY010001709.1:497500-500000 GCA_020152595.1 Chiridota heheva | reverse complement strand
ATTATCGTTATTATTGTTAAAATCATTATTGTTATTATTAATGTTATTATTGTTATTATGATTAATGATATTATTTTTATTATTATTAATGTTATTATTGTTTATATTATTGTTTCTTTTGCGGTGTCTTTTTTTTTTTTTAACGAATGGGTCAACACGTTTGTATGCTACATCATTTCCTTCATTTCATTGAATTTATTTGCTTTTCTTTAATTTTTGTATTGTTAATTTTTCCATTTCTGGAACTATTTGCTAGTCCGATATGACTTCAACCAAAACATTTATACACTAGATCTTTAAAAATGATTGATATTTATCGCCAATAATAAACCATGCAACACAGCCCCGATGCTCCATAGCACGAGCGTTTTATGTGTTATAATTCTCAATCAATTAACACATATGTAAAGCACTTTATTGAAGGCAACCGCTGAACAAATGTTTCATTTTAAAAGTTCTTGAAAGTCGCAAAACACCATATGAAGTACAACAAGCTTTATCAAAGGCTGCCGCATCGTTTATTCACAAACACATTTCTGCAGTTGGCACACATCCTATGAATGCTGAAGCGTATGTCAGAACGATTTTCCCCTGTACATCACAAACCGTGCCGTCAACTCCAAAATACTAACCTAATATTTGATCTGCCACCTCAACGCTGAATTACGCTTCCATTGTTATAATTTCCAGAACAATTCCATATCACAAAATGAAAGCATTTGTGACATCGTTTTGCACTTTTTGCCCCGGAGCGATGAACTACCTGCCTAGGTTCAACACTCATGGCTAATCATTGAAATGTTGTTTTTTGTATTGTTTTTTTTTTTTTATCGTAACATTTCCATTAATGTTAAGCATTGTTTGTATGCATACTTATAAAATGCATTTATAATTTGTACCTGTTCAAATATGGCTTTGTAACAAGGCCATTAACAAAATAACCATTGTGTCAATGAATATAACAGTGACTGTTTAAAATACCATCGGTGCAAATTGTTACAAGAATGGTTACAACAATTTCGATAGTCGAATATCAGGCAATAATCACAATACTTAGTATCAACAATCAATAGGTAAAGAAGTGTTACAATAATTGGCAGCCTTAAAGCATTTGTGTATACATCAAAGTCACTCAAACAAACACCTTAAGCTGTAAAATGCCTGAATTTCATTTGAAAGAGAAAACAAACCTGAATCGTTTTGTATAGCAAATATATATATATAGATATTTTGAGAAAGTAGTTATTTGTATACACAACAGCAACACAAAAGATAGAGTTTGTAATGAATTAAAAATACTTAACTTAGTTCTCTTTATTCATCACTTTGGAATTTCGTACAAAACGCTCATGTTAAGTCATGTGCTAAATATACAGACATTCTTGCTTTCTGTTTTTCCCACACTTTTTCATTTTCCATTAGTCCGTCAAGATACTTGAGAAAAGAAATACATCAAATCCAAGAAAGCATGTCGTTTTCAGATTTATTAACGAATGCATTACGAGGCTTGCAAACTCTTTTTTTTCATTTCCGATTTTAATTTAGTTGAAGCTGTCGGCTCGGCGTAGGTTATTAGCGCCGAAAGAACAACTAGGCGATGTTTTTAGACTGAAACTAACAGCACAAAGTGATAAGGTTTTGCGCATCCTCTAGATGTAAACTTGGGAAGGTGGAATAGATGATGTATATTTCATTCGAATCATTATCTTTGAACACTGAATCATTTTGTTTTTACTATGCTCAGAGGCCCACTCCTTGTCACTCACTCCTTTTTAACCAATAACATATGTATTAGTTTTTTAAGCATTTGGTTCCGAACGTTAATTCACCCGAATCCATTCACCAACTGAAGTTTGTCACTTAATTTATGAATAAAATAATAGAAATACAAAAGTGTACTTATAAGCAAATGAAAAACAATCCTGAAAATATTATATGAAATGTATTTACACTCCGTCGACTGAAAGATGAACACAATATGGTATGTCATTAGAACCATTGTAACCAGATAATCAGATAATCTTCTTTTTATCAAATTGTACACATTTCTTGTCTTAGCAAGACCAGGGTGTTCTTATTTCATAAATGTGAGAAATTCATATCATAAAGCAACCAAAGGAAATTATTCAAATCCGTTGTATTTATTTGTTCATACTTAACTGCTCTTGTTTCTTCAATCTATTACTTTTACCAATTATACCTTCACCATATTTAGTTTTTGTCTACCAATAATATCTGCTGCTAAAAACATCGTTGATATTATTCCTTTATTCACCGATTGGTATGATTTTCCTGTTTCTCATCTATTAATTTTTGAATACAATTATGTAAAATTGCATACAAATACAAAATTGTAATCAACAAATGGGGAAATTTAACAACTCAAAAAACTTACTCACATTGAAAATACATTTAAAGTTTCTGATAATTGTGTAACCAATACCAAAAATTTAATCGACAAGAATTCTCTTTATATTCGCAGATAAAGCTATTAACTCAA
>JAIGNY010001709.1:312500-492500 GCA_020152595.1 Chiridota heheva | reverse complement strand
GAGTCAACTAGTATTTGACCTTTCGAATATTGACCCCTGCTTCATTTTCAACCTTTGACCTAAACTATTTGCGTCCCATAACAACAAATGCTCCCCCGTTGTGAAGTGATGTTTCATTTACGCCTACTGTATGGTTTTGCTTGCAAATGTATACAGTGGAAGCTCCCTGGTATGAATAATTGCAATCAGTCCCCTACAAACAAAATTAATGTGATGGATAACACATAACACAGTAACAGAAATACGGTGAATAAACTCGCTGTATAAGAAGGCAAGCATAAAAGTACCTTTCCAAGGTATTGTTTTAACTTTTATTGTTTGAACAAAATTGACTTAGGCTTTTCAAACTTGACTATGAATTATTGTGTGACCTACACTTAGATTTACTGCACAAACCTACCCGTATATACAGATTTATAACTTAACAGTGAGCTACTATATCTTAAACGAAGTAAATACAGTGTGAAAGAATGTGTTCTTATTAAAGTAATAATACAACGAATTTGATTTCTTATGAAACAAAGCAGAACTTGTATGTACAAGAAGTCATATGTACAACTTGGGCAAACTGTAATATCAAAACTTACCAAACATAGGATAATAACTTATTGGGCCACGAACAATGGCGATCTAATGTGAACGAACTGGAATTAGGACTCGGTTAAAAGGTGAACAACTATAATAACACGTGGTCACTGAGGCCTTTTTCTTCCAATTAAACAGTTTACCAGTACAATGAAGTAAAACTAAGATAAACAAATACTTCTCAAAATATATGAACGAGGGTAAATGTTCTGATTGTGTGAAGTAATAATAATTTGAATACCGAAACTAGCAGAGAAATAACAAACACTCGGCAAAAACTCAATTTTAGATTCTGAAAAAAAATTTTTTTTAATATAATAGGCTTAGAATTTTCCTTACTTAAAACCAAGTCAAGCAGACAGACTTTGTGAATTAAGGCAGTTGATGTCGTTGACCTGTTTTCGTCATAGGGATTTGTGTTGGTTTCAACGACGGGTCAAAGAATAATCAGTTTGTATCAAATTGTACAGTAGCTATGCCGTTATGTACACCTTTCAATATGTAATAGATATTAAATGACTCTTTCTGGATAAATTATTTCTATTACTATTTGCTTGTTTATTTACATTGCCTGCTTGGCATCAAAAGTTTAACTCGACTATTAAGTGTCGAGATACTTACTATGCCAATGTTATACTCAAATTCATTTATATTAGTTGTTCATGAAAATGAATAGAAACTGTTGATTATTGGTAGGAAAATTATCAGGAACGGTGTGTTCTTTTCAGTAAAGCATAAACACAATATTGGAAGTTAAAATACCCACGAAGGCAGAAAATTTGATACCATAGCCATTACAACTTATTAACCTAAATTGAAAAATAGGACATCCGTGGTATAAGATAACAAGGCGTGCATGAATTATAAATCTTTTAAACTGTCATAGAACTTAAAAGCTTATTGAAAGAATGAAACCTGGCTTACGATTGATGAATGAAATCAGAGGGCCGTTCAACTGCTGACAGTAACAATCTGCATATTATATTGAATGTGTAGGCCTGAAGATTGAAAAAGTTTTAAAATGGTAAAATGGTTAATTTCAACAGCTTCTTTTTTTAATGAATTATCATTTTTTTAAACAATGGAGGTAATGATGCCTCTAGGCGCGTATTTAGTTAAATACGTTAACCTGTTATCCGTGCACTATCGTTTCTTCTACTCCTCAGCTTACTTCAGTCGATACAATCGTTTTGTAACATTTAATATGAATTCTTGACACATTTTAGCAAAAATTTCATCACCAAAATGGTGGGTAGGTGCTTTTGACCTATTATAATATATTTTTGAACTAGAAAGTTGCTCATGATCATTTATCACCTAATCACCTTTGATATATATCTTCGTTTACACAGAGCGAAATCCAAAAACGGCGGAAGGTATTTAAGAGAAAGGTTGGATAAGATAGGTCTGAATTTGCCCGCTGGCAGAAGAAAAGCTGCAAATGTTACCCTGTTTACATCATTAGTAGAAGGTAGGTCACCTACTTTGTAATTTCCTCTCTGACATTAAGGTTGATGATCATTCTTAAAAGAGGTTTTTAGGACACTAGATGTGAAATTCTACAAAGAGAATGATGAAGCACCGAGATATTAATTAAGAACCTTGATAATACAATTTATTTAGATGCACACAAAGAAATCTTGTCTTTGTGAAGTCACAGACATTTAAACAAAGTGTTTATCTCATACGAGTCAACTTCACATTGATTTATCTTCTCGCGTTCTGAAATTCATAAACGATGCAGAAATAAACGCTGCTTTTCTTCGGAATGGAGGTAGAGGCTAGGTCTTTTCATTTAAAATCCCCATAATCCTATACAAAGGAAACCATGATTGTAGTGATGGCCCGACTTTTAAACTTAATAGACGGTGGATTATACAAGTCTAACATACAACGTCATTACATGTCATTCATTTTTCGATAAAGTGAGATATCCTCCATCTTTTTATTTCGTTAGTTACTGTTATTGCTTCGATATTTTTTTTTTATCCTTAATTTCCAATCATAGAATATACAACTTCTGCATTGATTAATTAATAAAAGTTGATAAACTGTACTGCTAATTTTCAGATTCGGTGAAAGAAGAAAACTTGCAAATTGCTCCAGAACAATTTCGTGAGTGACCGGGTATAAAATGTCACAAAACTTTTTTTGCCAGTTAAAATAATTACTCCGCATGAATCGCGGATAATTGATGACCAGGAATGTTGACTTGTGTCTGCTTACAGCTGTTAAACCTAAAATATCAGTTCCTTGAACCATAGAGCTCAGTTTATAGTTCCATGCTCGAACCAGCGATATGGTTGTTCAGAACCAGGGAGCTGCTTGAACCGAAAATGACTCATTCCAATGTGGATCCAGTCATTTCCCTTTAAATCGGTGGATACATCTAAACAAAACGCGAACATCTCTTCTGCCAATCAAATGACAATTTTCCGGAGATTATGTAGTAATGTTGTCAATTATCCTTCGAAAAATGGAAATTTAGCTCCTTAAGTGTCCATTTATGGAGTTCTAATTTCATCATTCTCTGCATTCCTGTATACAGTCTACACATAATGCGATTGTAGATATAGCTGCATCATGTAACTTCTTATCGCCTTTAAAATAACAGCTTTGTTTACGCTGACCAACGGAACTGCGGCCACTGAGTAATCTGAGCTGAGTAAATGTCGTTTGAAAATATTACATCTGCTTACGTTTCGCACATCAGTACACGAGCACAGCCGTCGTTATGTTTGGCTCTGATGGCACTGGCCTGGACAACCTTGATTATTTTCCTATCCTGATTATTTCTCGAACCACGCTGCTTGTTATCGTCAAATAAATCTTGCCACTTCACTCCTTTTTCACCCAAAACACTAAGACTGGGTGCTATTATCAGAATAACATTGTCCTGTTCATGAGTATATCGAAGAAAACTTTAAACTGTAAAACGTTGATTTGTAATGCAAAACATGAATAATTGTACAATAAAGCTCAATAGAAATAAGCAAGTATTTACAAGTGAGTAAAGTTTCTGATTGCCTAGACGCGCTTGCATTCATATACAAATAAGATTAAAACCGTTCAATATTGTAAGCCATATACGCCTAAAAAACTTGTATTTCGTACATGTACTAGCAGCTCCCCTTGCTACATATCAACAACAACATGATAATCTAAATCACATTATAAAACATACAAACACATATGTACACCTTCTATTCACAAAATGCTTCGTAGCATTTAACGAATCTACATCAGAAAAAAATAAATGAATTTTGTGTTGGTTTCTTTTTAAAGGTCTTTACTTCACACATGTCCTCGTTTTATTAGTGTTTTCTACCTCCATGTTAGTCTCCCTTTTAAAATCCACAATGAAAGAGATTAGGAAGAAAATTGTAGTGTCTTGAAAGAGGCCTTTAAATCTAAAGGATAAACATATAAGAGAAGCTAAATCGTTTGTTTCAGTGACCTACCAGGGGTTTATGGAATTTACTAAATATACAAGTTTTGAGTTTTCTCTGCATGTTACAATGTTTTACCTATTTTGCCCCGTAAAGTTCTTAATACGGTTTCTCCGCACATAACACAATCATGCCATGACTATAACTAGTTTTTACCCATGGATTATTTTCTCAAGTAAAACCCACATCTGACGCGAAGTAAGTAATACTCTGTTATGTGAACAAGAACAAATAAGCACTTACTGGCACGAAAATGTAGCCTTTTCGTTCATCATTTGAGAAAACCCATCTTGCAACACACCATTCCCTATTTCAATTTTCTATATCATTAGACTTCACCACTAAAATCATCTCTTTTACTTCAAGTACCTTACTTACTCATTTAAGCTTTTTATCAAGTCTTCAAAATAACTCGACAAGAGAGAAATCATCTTCTAACGAAGATTTGCATAGAAATTGCAAGATAACAGTTCCATTTCATTTCCAAGAGGTATTAGTTGATATTGCACGTCGAGCCCTTTGTCTGTGTAAATATGCTATTAACATTTGAATCTTTCGCTCCAATCACTCATCCCTCTTTATCCTCTATTTCGAAGAGGAGATGTTTATAAATGAGCGCCATTATGAGAACAATGAATAATTTCAATATATTTTGTCACTTGAACCCTCCGGCTATCTAGTGATTAGAGCTGTTTTAAACTATATTCAGGCCACCTATGTAAATCTTACATGGTTAACAACAAGGAAGAAAAAACAAATTTTTTCGTTTTGTTCTCTTCATCCTGTATTTTGATCTTTAAGGATGTTTGCGCGCATTCCTATAGCTGCATTGATATACACACGAGTACACACAATCTTAATGTGTATAAGTATACATATGTATCTTTTTAGTTATGGGATAAGCAGCACGTTGTTGTATTCAAAGTGATGAGAGAACATAACCTATTGAGTCATCATTATGTTGACTTTCCATGGCACGTTACTGTTTTCGCTACTGCAATGAGGTAGAGAAGTAATAGTCATTGGTTTGAAGGTGACATATTCGGATAAAATCAAGTTAAAGAGCAGTCATCAGTTGATGCAAAATTCAGGAATCAGCTACGATCCTTCAAATAGGTTGTTCTGGTAATATCTATCACGTACATCGCCTCCCTGGTTGCGATTTGCTACCACCACTTACAAGTTAGGAAATCAAAACTATAGATAAGTTAACTCTAAACTGACTTTCTTCGCAGTGCAAACAACTACTACACGCCTTGAATGGATCACACTTGAACCTTAGCTGTAATCTTTGACACTCTGCTGTGGAATTCTGGTGAAGTTTGAATTTGGTCTTAGAATTGACCTAATGAGGTGGAAGAAACTAGCGACTGCCTAAAAAATTAAGAAGAATAGAAAAAACAGAAAATGAAAACCGGATTTTTCAGAAAACAAATTAAACTGCGAATTCAGCTTTAGGGGACCGTCGGACGTTCACCTCGTTTTAATTGGATTATTTAAAACACTCAGGAATAAATCTAGTGGTGGAAATTTGCTAATCTAGAAATTAAGCCAATCAGATAATTGGCTATTTCATTAGTGTCAGAAACATTTCGAAAAAGTTTGAAGTCTCCTAGGGACGTGTGAGACATATTCTTATGCTGCAATACCCTTTTGAAAATTAGAATCTCTATTAACGCTGGTACATCCATCTAAGCTTCTGCACAATTTCTTTTTTCTCATATTTTAAAACTGGTGAATTTGATAAAAGAACGAGGTTTTAATCTTAAAATCATTTTGTAGAGGAATTTCATTTTGCAAAACGATTCTCAAGACGACTTAAGGAACAGGGAAATTGAAAGTTGTTTCGTGGAAAATGTTGGTGTTTGAAGTAATATTTATATTTGAAAGATCTATGGGCTAGAAGCAACAACCTTAGTTAATTGTGGAAGAAAATATGTTGTAAGTCATAAAATGACCAAAAGAACATCAAAATCGGTAGAAATTGATTTTTTTTTTAAATATTAATTTAAAACTATTTTATAATAAAGCATGCAATTTTTTATTGTTTTACTTTGTCACATTATTAAGAGAAAACAGGAATTTTCTGACGTTAACTTTTTGGTATTTCAATCCTTCACCACTGGTTTTTGATTGGGAGCAGCTGAGCATAACCAAGAGGGTTTGAATCTTCATCATGCCCTAGCCCAATCAAAATTTAGCAGGAAAGTGGTCTAATGAAGGAATTTCAGTGATTAAAAGCTAGGATAAAAATATCATTACAATTTGCATACAAAGTGTTTTTGGTGAATATAACATCTGTGACTGTACACATACCTTCAAAATGCTCAGGCTCTGCCATGCAAGCATCCCAGATTTGTAATTATTTAATTATACATTTCGTTCTGATTTATCAATGTAAAGTTTCAAAATAGATGTAATGTAGTTATATATTTCAGAACATCACATGTTGCCTGTATGCTTTCACGCTTATTCTAGATGGATATAGTAAAATAAAAGAAAATGATTCAAATAAAGGCGTCTTGATAAACCAGTATGCGCTGGTGCCTCTATCTATAGAAGTGAAATTTTAACTCGGTAATTATATCATTTTCTACTATGAAGGTTGTTTTGGGTGATCCGCCATGCATGTCCTTTATTGTATACATTGAACGTGTGCTATTGGTTTGGATAGATATAGTATAAAGCTGAACAAATTGGCCATGTTTTGTGATGCACAGATTGTTCTCCTGTACGGCCGTGGGTTCAGTGGAACCTTTCATTGTCAGCAGTGGATAATTACCGCTTATAGTACACACCCATTCACTACACACGATTATATCCTTGGTAACTTCCTATATATAGATCTTTTCTCTTTTGTCATAAGCCATCTGGAATATGACGAATTATTTTTAAGTGGTCTGAACAGTTTTTATCATGCAGGACAAAGGCAGGCAATCATGCGTAAATTACGAGAAGTCACTGTGGTACAGTAGTACAGTGTTTCATCTTAAGCGCCAGGATTACTTCTTTCGAGTTGTTTGAAAGCTAAAGTACGATCTCCATTGCTTGGTTTTGCGAAATTCAGTCATGTTTTTTTAGTTAATAACGTATGGTTAAAATCTAAAAGAGCTTCATAACATAGATTAATTAGAAAGAGAAGTGGTATGTTTTTTCAAAATCCATGATAGTCTGAATGCAACATTAGCTAGAATATGTTTTGAAGTATTAATGTGGTGATGAAAAGCGAAGAAAAAAAATAATCAAAACAAAATCGTTGGAATCTTCTGTCACAGAGTAAGAAATACTAAAACTATAAAATAATAAGACTTAAGCTATTTCTAACCCTGTCGACGACGACGAGTGAACACACAATTACAATGACGGGGTCGTCACCTGCGTATTCGGTCATGATAGCAACAATGCTATCACAAAACGCCTAATACGACCCGGACGATAACACAGGTACGACGTACGGACAGACATAACATCAACAAACAAGTCAATGTCCACGGCCTTTGATAAGCAGTTGTGATGCACTGGCGTGTCTACCCAACCCAGGCTTGAACCCAGGGTCTCGTGGTATGTAGACATGTATGATAACCGCTACACCACAGTAGGTAGACAACCCTGTCAATTCACACATTTCATACACTTACTTATATACAAATCTTAAAATTGTTGTTTGCATCTTTGGAATTCTTGCTTGTTCTGTAAAAAGATGTAATATTTTTTTAATTTCAGACTTTCATGGCTGATTCATTACAGCCACTACTACTACTACTACACTACTACTACTACTACTACTACTACTACTACTACTACTACTACTACTACTACTACTGCCTGCTACTACTACTACTGCTACTACTACTACTACTACTGCTGCTACCACCACTACTACTGCCACTGCCACTGCTACTGCTGCTACTGCCACTGCTGCCACTGCCACTGCCACTGCCACCACTGCACTGCCACTGCACCACCACCACTGCTGCACTACTACACTGCTACTACTACTACTACTACTACTACCACTACTACCACCACCACACTGCACCACACTGCACAACTACCTACTACACAACTACTACACAACTGCTACACAACTACCACACAACTACTACACAACTACTACAAAATGCACCCTTATTTATTAACATACACAAACCTGCACAATAATCCTACATTTGAAACAAGGTAAAAAAAGTCTCGGATCTGAGAGATAATTTAATAAACTATTTATTTACACATAAATTAGCTGCAGACTGAACTTTAAAAAATCGCGCTTATCCTTAATTTCGTTCACTTTCATTTCAAACTTTAAATTTATTGTTTGAAATAAAACTAATGAGTTTTTGGTATGCGCTTGCGTATGTCTTAAACAGTCTGAATGCCATCAGGCGCACAGCTTTCTTTCACTGAACAATTAAATAATTCGTGCCATTTTCGCTGCAGTCACATCTTAATTTCGTATTTACATGACTTGGCAACGCTCCTTTCCCGTTTCGATTAACGCTCAGCAGCGAAAGATGATTTTCCCCCTGTTTTCACCCAGTTAGCAGTATTTCCCTTCCTTTAACAAGAAGGAAATTAAAGCGTATAATTCCATGATCGGGCGCACGCCGCGGGAGTTCTTACGCCTTATCGCCTTCTCTGTGACTTTTAAAAATATTTTCATATAATGATATTTTCAGGCACCGTCCAAGAAATAATATTTAAAGATTGCCACCTGCAATCAGTGCGCTGGTCTGGAGCAGGTATACCGGAAGCTTACTTGCTCATTTTCAACGCTTCTTTCTTCGTTCGCGTTTAATTTTTTTTATTTCAAGAATTATTTATTTTATTGTAAACCTTTTCTTTTTAAGAGGAAAATGTATGGCAAAGCCGTGAGGAATGCATGAGGTATTCACAAAGTGCAAGTCTAATCGCATTCTTTAGGATTAATGAAATCGGTGATACGAAGATGCACTGTTGATGTATTACCTTTGTTAAAACACTCAAGTTCTTTTTATACAGAGATCAATTGTATTATGTTTATAAGATTCAGTCTAACTTGAACACATATTGTAAAAAGGATAAAAAATATCATGTATTTGTGTGGTTTTTTTTTGCTCTTTAGGTGAAGCAATCCATTTAGCAAGAGATTTCGGGTATGTTTGCGAAACGGAATTTCCCGCTCGACAGTTAGCAGAATACACCAACAGGCAAAACACAGATCACAACGACATTACCACCAGAAGAAATATGATTTTAGCTGCCAAGTAAGGATAATATTTTGATTTTATCAAGACATCAGGGCACCCCACGCTAAAATATTCTTAATTTTTTTTTAAAACTAGGAACACTATATCAGACTATAGGTATAAGAGATTCAAATTGAATGATATATTATTGAATAAGTAAGGTTTTTGCTCTTCCGAAAAGTGAAATTAACTGCTAGTTTACCCAAATTTTCAAAAATGTTTTAGGCTATCCGAATTAATTACCCCAGCAACCCCCGCTCCTATAGGCTGGCCATATAATTGGCTCTAAGGAATATTCCCATGGTTTTTGTAAACATTTGAAAGAGCATACTTTTAGAGCCAATTTGGTACAAAATCAGGTTTATATCATATTCCATTCAGAAGATAAGGGTTTTTAAAGATTTCCCAATTGCATTTTTAAGTTTTTGTACAGTATGATGAATTCGTGTTTGATGATGTCATAGAGACAACTCCATTGCAAATGTTTATGTATTTCTTTGAATGTTAATTGGTTGTTTCTGTATGATTAGAAACCATTTTCCAAAAGTGATTGAAGTAGGGTATATTTGGCAATGTATATAAATACCTAACTTTTATCAATTTATTTGTCTAGCAGGCTTAACTAATAAAAAAGGATGATAGATTTTAAAGATATAAGATATACATCATGGGAGAATGCGTTGCTGTGATGTCGTACTCATTCTGAGCCTTTTCGTAGTCGTTTATTGGCATTTTTGTGAACCTTCAAATTTGAATATCTTCTGGTAGGAATAACATATCAACATGATTTGTGTACTAAGTTGTTTCTAAAAATGTTCTCTTTCTCATGAAAGGTTATGAAAAAACATGGGAATATTTGTTTAAATTTCCATCATATTCCAATCAAAATGAAGCAGGAGAAAAGATTCTGATGGGGACCACTAAACTTGACTTTTAATTTGAAATTATGATATAATAAGGAAAAATTCAAATCAATTAAGATAAGAATCTGGGAAATGTGTGAAACTTCGCTCGAAAGTGCTGTTACAACCGCATGATGGTTGCTGCTGTATGAGTAAACACAATTTTCCAAATGATATTGAAGTATGGTATATTTGGCAATGTTTATAAATACCTAACTTTCATCAATTTATTTTTCTAGCAGGTTTTACTAATAAAAAAGGATGATAGATTTTCATGAAATGCATCAACTTTGTGGGAGAATGTGTTGTTGTGATGTCATACTGATCCTTTTCCTATTCGTTTATTGGCATTTTTTGTGAACCTTGAAATTTGAATATCTCGTGGTAGGAATAACATATCAACATGATTTTGCACTAAATTGTTTCTAAAATTGTTCCCTTTCCTATGAAAGGTTACAATTAAAAAAAAACATGGGAATATTCCTTTATTCGATTTCAGAACTTTATTTCATAACTAATGGAAACAATTTTCGCTTTGTTTACGCAGACAAATTACAAAGGAGATTCAAGATGTTCTATGCCAGGATAGGTCGCCGATCGGAAACTCACGTCCACAGCCCATCTTAGAGCCATCCATTCAACGATGTTTGACTCATTTCAGTCTTATTTCACATGGGTTTGGAACTCCAGCCCTTTCAGCATCCTTTGCAACGTTACAGAATGCTTTAACAGAAATGCTAAAATATTTAGACAAAGCTTTTCCAAATAGCGTACCGCCACATTCCACAACGCCAAATGGTGGCGCTCAGCAAAGTAAACTAGATTCAAACACGTCAAAATCGAACGGCGAAAAAGTTGTGGACGAAAATAGAAATAAAGAGGTTGTATGAAAGGAACGACCGAAGGAACAGGCTGTATAAAGTAATTGATGGCGATGACATAAGTGTAAAGTGTATTTTGAATTGTTCAGGAGAAAGAGGACGCATGTTGCTGCTAAAATGGCGGACAGAAGGAGAGACGAATAGCGACAGCTTCACGGAAGATGTGAGAGGATTTTAATAAACGGTTTATTGCATTGCATGTGAGCCATCTTTAACCCACCGTCGTATTTTATAATTTGGTGCTTTTAAGGAAATGAATACCTTTGATGAATTTACAGATGGAATTGTACATGACTACTGTGTCATTTCGATTGGAAGATATTTTTCCTTTCACGTGATGAATTAGAAGTGCACCCAATCGATTCTTTGAATTAGAGGTACTCATTTAAGTAAAGAACAGATTTTATAGTGTGGAGGAAGCCTTTTTTGCATATTTCTATTAAGGTTCAATTATCTCATTTGTAGATGCGAGATTTCTATGAATACTCCGCTACCATAGGATCAGAGTTAACCAACAGACCTATTCGCCTCTGTATGCGTAGTCGACTTTCTGCAAAGTTAGATAAACAGTAATGTCAAAATGTCAATATAGGTATACAAAGCCTTCTTTGTATGGAAATACGATTTAGGTCAGATAGTATTATGGGTTACAAATCAAACCTAACATCTTGAATTGACATTTTTGAAAAGGGAGGCATATATACAAAAACGAACATCAGATATGCTGCGAATAAAGGATAAACGCACGAGTTAAAAAATTGCGAGTTGTCGATAAAGAGAGTTATAGGGCTAGTGAAAGTTCAGACGATCCCTGAATATTTTAAGCGGTGAAAGGCATGTTCAAAACAACCTGCATCGAGATAATCGGTGTTGTAAGGACTTCTTGTCTAAAAGTGCAATTTTTAATAAGCTGATTGTTAAATGGACAAAAATTAAAGAAATTGTTTATATTTTTTTTTTAAAGAAGACACAAACGTAGGGTTCACCCACTCTTAAAGGATTCAGGTATCACCTTAAATTTAGCTAGATTTAAAACTTTTATTGTTGATAACTCAAGTTTTTAACTCGCTGTTTCTAACAGAATATTCTAAAACGCTCCTAAAATTTGAATATGATTGACATCTCCAGTTGCATTTGGTTTGTGCGATATTGCATGGAACTTACTATTTATTTCATGACTGAAAAAAATGTTTTTATGAATTTGTGATGTCAAGTAAACTTAGGTCGAGCAACAAAACAATCTCCCATTTTATTACAGAAAATGATTTATAGTTGCAAAGAAGTGCCAAATTCTATAAGTTAACGACACGAAGTTCATTTTATAAACCTTTTTGTTTTCTTTTTCAAACGTTTGTATGGAACAATCCAATGGCTCCAGATTTCCATTATAGCATCAGATAATTGATGAATATCATGACAATCTTTGATTTAAGAATCGTCATCCAAATATGCAAATTCATTGGTACGTGCAACAGCAAATCAAATTTGCACATTTTAGTATCAATTATTATCTTCGTTTTTGACTAATTCTTATTTTAATTTTATATTATTAGAGCAATTCCGAGCTCTATATTGATATGAAAGTTGTTAATAATAGTTTATACTTTGCGACGAACAATCATTAGAATTTATTGCCGATTTTACTAAAATATTTAGTAAGTAATATGTTTTGTAGATGTATAAAACTATGTGTTTAGGTGTTGTTCTTTGTCACGTGCCACAGATTTTTACCTTAAGAACTTTTTTTTTTAATGAAAATCACGTTATTCGTTTGGGTCACACTCTGGAAGATGTGATTTACAAATGACACACGTAGGCCATCATGCAAGTGCCAAATCTTTTATTTCTTTGCAGCTTAGAAATTGTTGTATCTCCATTCCACCAACATATCGAATTTGAACAATGTTTATATATCATTAGAAATCATACTACGTATACAGGGTGTTGATATGTTATTTTTTACTACGTATGGAGTAATGACATATATTTTGGGTTCTACATGTGCTCACAAATTTTGCATGTTACACCAAAAATTGCTTATTACTTAGCAAAAATTATTTGGTAATACTTACCAAAATTTGCATATTACTTGACAAAAATGTCTCATTTGGTATTGTTTATTTATTTTTGCTTAACTAATTAGATTTCAAATATAAAATGTGTTATTACAAATCGCATTGGGCGTCTTCGACGAAAGAGGTATAGCCCCTATCATAAGGCTTGAGTGAACCAACATAAATATATTTTTTCTATCGTTTTGAATAAAAAAACGAATGATGTTGTTTTTCAAATAAGGAAATATCTTATTGGGTGTGAAAATGGATTTTAGTGGTTCTCTTTTCCTTCCAGAAAATGTTAAAATCTTATTGTAAAAAAACCATTATTGGTCTATATGTCTTCACAGGTTCTTGACGACTATCTATAATAGTATTTATAGAAAAAAAATGTACGGTTAACAAGCTGAAATGCACGCCGCGTCTGTCTTCTGGTCTTGCGGTGTATTTCACTTACCTATTTGGTAAACTTTGGAAGAATAAAGACAAAATAAACGTGGTTTACTAGTATTAATGAGTGCATGTCAAAGATTTTGATTTCTACGAGGGAAGGGCATTATAAGTATGAATATATCATGCAAATTATCTATAAGACGCACATTAGGACGTTATGCCTGAAACGAACAGATGTTTGCAGTTTTCCAACAATGCTATTTTCACTAACGTGTAACTTTTATAGAGACACTTCAATATTTCGAGAATATTCAACAACGAAAACTTAAATTAGTGATCTTTTTCTGCATTAGAATAATAAAACAAAAACATTTCCCCATATGCATTAACATCATTTATGTTAGTGCGATTTAAGTGTTAAGAAAGAAAGAAGCAATTAGTTATTTATCTAAAAGATATGTGGACGTGAATGTGCTTACATTTTAAAGAGAAAATAGGAAGTTGTATCATGCATATATGCTGGAAAATTATTCGAAATCATGATGATCACAAAAATCGACCAAACATTTGGCAATTTTGGAATTCTGAAAGTCTCGCTAAACTGCTAAGTCCCAAATGCTGTACAAAATGTAAATTCAATATGTCATACGGAGAAATGTCTGCTCTTAAACGCAATCCAATTGGTCGGAACCTTTCAAGGGTAACAACGGCAAGCACCAATGACCCTTCAAAGCATAGGAATGCTGCAGTTACGATACACAGAAGAGAGGGATGCTGCAGTTAGCACACCGATACATTGTAGAAGAGAGCACGTCTTCGAAAAATTGTCAGTGTTTTCACAAATATGCATCACGTCCATACATCTTTAAACGCTAATCTTGTTTTTGCACTGTTCATCCCATCATAGCATTTTTATTTCCATCAATTTTAAGGTATCATTCCTATTATACTTGTGTATTGAGATTGTTCGCGATGCATGTAATAAGTATATTACTCTAGAAGTTATATACTCTAGAAGTTATATAGAGTGAAATCGAACGCCTTGGTGGCAACTCCCTTCAAAAATACATCGACCCCACCCTTACGCAGTAAAGCATACATTCTATTCATATATTACGTCACTGCCCTGGCATGGCCACAGTGTAGAATGCGGTGGTCAGTCATGAGCCCCCTTATACCGCTACCATCCTACTTTTTGGTTACCGAGCCAGTTGGGGTTAGTTCCTAGGTCTATAAGAGATATTACTGGAAACAGAAGTAGGTCTTTCGACGTCAGAAAACAACTTTGAAAACAAGAAGGAACAATTATCACTTTGATTTTATTAAAAATATCTCGTTCATTCTTCACCTCCATTATACTCTGGACGGTAAAAGAAGAATACGTCGTTTTCGAATTTTGAAACAATATCGTTAGCATTACAGTGCGATTTTGTGTCAAAATAAGAGATGAGGTTTCAAAATTCGAGAAAATATGTAACAAGGTCTTAGTTAATTTTTCAGTTACAAACATTTAAAGCTCGCTTTGAGTTCTCCACGTTGGTATCGCCATATCTTGTCATGGTTATAAAATGGGTTTTAAATCAGACTCTATTTAATTTTTAAACATCCATGTTTCATTTCCTGGGAACATTTCAAACATTCTCAACCTTTAACTTATTAAGCTATATTTTTTTGTGATTCATCAAGGTTATAGTTAGAACTTTGTCATTTCTGTGTTTTGACCCACCAATTTCAATGTTAATTTTCAGACCTTGTACATTAACGGAAAAATCTCTACACTGTTCGGGCGTAAAAGCTCTTATGTGGATTTTACACGTTTAAGTTAATCTTTGTCTATTTGTAGCAATTCTGTGCTTTCGTCCAGTTGCTTTCCATAATGTTAAATTGTATAGGAGAATAACCTCATTAAACTGTAAAATCCATTCAAGTTGTTTGCTTATTTCATCAAAGCCGGAAATTTTGTTCCTAAGTTCAAGAAAGGTGATTTATAGCAGATAAACACCCCGTGGTATTTATTGTCCCATATATTTACTGCATGGGGTCAGGGTGAGTGGGGATCCATTTTTCTGTCACCGGCAATACTTGTCTCCTCTTAAAGAGCTATGTCCCATGGGTGTCACCGTCAATACATGTCTCCTCCTAAAGAGCTGTCCCACGGTTGTCACCATCAATACATGTCCCCTTCTAAAGGTCTATGACCCATGGGTGTCACTGTCAATACCTGTCCCCTCCTAAAGATCTATGTCCCATAGGTGTCATTGTTAATACATGTCTTCTCCTGAAGAGCTATGCCCCTGGGATTCACCATCAATACATATCCCTAGTAAAGAGCTATTTCCCATGGGTGTCACCGTCAATATATGTACCCTCCTAAAGAGCCATGTCCATGCGTGTCACCGTCAATATATGTACCCTCCTAAAGAGCCATGTCCTATGCGTGTCACCATCAATACATGTCCTCTCCTAAAGAGTATTTCCCATGGGTGTCACAGTCAATATATGTCCCCTCCTAAAGAGCTATGTCCCATGGGTGTTACTGTCAATACCTGTCCCCTCCTAAAGATCTATGTCCCATAGGTGTCACCATCAATATATGTCCCCTCATAAAGAAGTATGTCCCATGGGTATCACCATCAATACATATCCCCTCCTAAAGAGCTATTTCCCATGGGTATCGCCATCAATACATTTCCCTAGTAAAGAGCTATTTCCCATGGGTGTCACCGTCAATATATGTACCCTCCTAAAGAGCTATGTCCCATGGGTGTCACTGTTAATGCCTGTCCCCTCCTAAAGATCTATATCCCATAGGTGTCACCGTCAATATATGTCCCCTCCTAAAGAGCTATGTCCCATGGGTATCACCATAAATACATATCCCCCCCCCCTAAAGAGCTATTTCCCATGGGAGTCACTATCACAAGATATCCCTAGTAAAGAGCTATTTTCCATGGGTGTCACCGTCAATATATGTACCCTCCTAAAGAGCCATGTCCCATGCGTGTCACCATCAATACATGTCCTCTCCTAGAGAATATTTCCCATGGGTGTCACCGTCAATATATGTCCCCTCCTAAAAAGCTATGTCACATGGGTGTCACTGTCAATACCTGTCCCCTCCTAAAGATCTATGTCCCATAGGTGTCACCGTCAATATATGTCCCCTCCTAAATAGCTATTTTCCATGGGTGTCACCATCAATACATATCCCCTCCTAATAAGCTATTTCCCATGGGTGTCACCATCAATACATGTCCCCTCCTAAAGAGCGATTTCCCATGGGTGTCACCGTCAATACATATCCCCTCCTAAAGTCCCATGGGTGTCACCATTAAAACATGTCCCCTAGACGTTGTGTGATATCGACGCGGGTAAACCAATGAAATTCCTTATGCTATTGTTTTTTAATCTTTCACCAACGTTATTTAAATAGAAGAGGTTGAAGGTTTTGAAACCCCATCATATGGAGAGGCATGGGAGCACATACCCCCACTTTTCCGAAAAATGACAAAAGCACCCCGTTTGAGAATACAAAAAGGGCAAGAAGTGAAAATGTTTGTACACTTAAAAAAATATTACAAAAGTGCTCCTTTCAAAAAAAAAGTGCCCCTTAATTACTGACCCAATAATATAAAACGGGCCCTTTCCCTGACTTTTCACTAAAGATAACAAACTTCCTTTTGAAGGTGCCCCTCAATTGCCAAAGATTTCCTCTTTTAGAAAAGTCATGGACAGTATATGCCTTGGTTGTGGGTCTATCATTAATCCTATAGGACAGTATATGCCTTGGTTGTGGGTCTATCATTAATCCTACAGACTTATTCTCACTCTCTGAAAGTTTCTTACATCTCTGCATATCAGTATTTAGCAGGAGAACACAGTCTCGTGACTTTCAGTGAATGACAATCAGGACAGAAATTTACATTAAAGATATTAGCTGTCCTTCCTTCCATATATCACAACTGTTACATACATTAACAATTCTTCAAACTGAGATTACCCTTACTCGAAAACTTACAGGTGCTTTTGACATAATTTAAAGACTACTGTTTTGAATTTAAAGCTCTTTCTCATTTTCTGCTGAATATGAAATTTCTACCTGTACATAAACCTTTAAAAAGAAAATCAGACTACTCTTAATATTCGTAGGAAATGAGAAATCAACCTACACTTAATATTCGTAGGAAATGAGAAAATCAAACTACACTTAACATTCGTAAGAAATGAGAAAATCAAACTACACTCAATATTCGTAGGAAATGAGAAAATCAACCTACACTTAATATTCGTAGGAAATGGGAAAATCAAACTACACTTAATATTCGTAGGAAATGAGAAAATCTAACTACACTTAATATTCGTAGGAAATGAGAAAATCTAACTACACCTAATATTCGTAGGAAATAAGAAAATCAACCTACAATTAATATTCGTAGGAAATGAGAAAATCAAACTACACTTAATGTTCGTAGAAAATGAGAAAATCTAACTACACTTAATATTCGTAGGAAAAGAGAAACTCAAACTTCACTTAATATTTGTAGGAAATGAGAAAAACTAACTACACTTAATATTCGTAGGAAAAGAGAAACTCAAACTACACTTAATATTCGTAGGAAAAGAGAAACTCAAACTACACTTAATATTTGTAGCAAATGAGAAAATCAACCTACACTTAATATTCGTAGGAAAAAAAAAATCAAACTGCACTTAATATTCGTAGGAAATAAGAAAATCAACCTACACTTAATATTCGTAGGAAATGAGAAAATCAAACTACACTTAATATTCGTAGGAAATGAGAAAAACTAACTACACTTAATATTCGTAGGAAAAGAGAAACTCAAACTACACTTAATATTCGTAGGAAATGAGGCATTTGGATATGGGAATTCCATTATACTGTTTTAGAATCTTATTTACATACAACCTGTTATTTCTTCTTCGAAAATAATAGTCATATAAATGTGGAATATTTTGAGAATATACATAGATAAAAACAAAACAATATGTGGAATATTTCAGCGCATGAATGTTCAGATGTTGTTGGCTTCATGCAGAGATCCATGTCCATTCGCGACTTCGATGAAATGTTTAACTATTTTCATGGATTTGTAATAGATTTTGAAGCAATTCAACTAATTGCCTTTACACGTCCATGTTACCTTTTACCATGTTTACCAGACGAATTTCTCTTATTTAAATTTGAAAGGAGGCCAGGCTCACCCAACTGCTTAATATCAACTACAATGTTTACTCAAGCTATCGAAATTGCAATCAAACGCAAAGTTTTGACACACCACTGTGCCACGATGTGAACTGTAAGTCTACGGACGTTTAGCTATTTAGAGGCAACCTGGGCTGATGGGCGAAATGTTACAAACCATAAAAGTAGTAAACAATCATCAGAATTGATGAAAATTAAAAGACTTTTCAGGCATCGATATGCAATAGGCAGCCTTTGCATTTTCTTATGTAAATCTGTTTTTCTCAATTGTCTTTTATCTGTTTATAATCTTTGGATGGGTGCAAAAAATTCTAACCGAAACCTTCCGAGTATTTACCATACCCGAGATATAATAAACTTTTCGTACTTTTCCTACTATTAAGTGACATCAACTGATAAAGAGCATTGAATTCCGAAAAAACCGGTTTATAGATTTAAAACATAACGCATTTGTTTTCCAGTAAGAGTAATGTTTGATAAAATTCTGCAACAATTCAATACATGTAAAAGTTGTGGTGTTATGAGGACGAACAGCCCCAAAACTGAATGGTCAAGCAAGTTTATCTTATATGTAAGGGGGCTTCAAGAGAAACAAAATGGTGAAGAAACTACTTAAATATCTCAATCCGTTAAGAAGATATTTAAGTTTAAGCTCTGTCTTATATCTGTAGAAATGACTGGAAGGTTGGCGCCCTAATCTTCACAATCCTAACAAATGTTAATGTATTTTAAAGAAAATCTGTTTAACTTTTTTAATATTTGAATTATTTTCCTTCGAATTTTCTTCAGGTGTTAAAGTAAACTATAATTACCATAACAAGACTGTTTTACTACTTTCCTAGCATATCCGATGGTTTTTAAGCCACAAAATCGCAGGACGAAATATGACATAATACATAAAGACTGAGGAATCTGATACTGTGATGTCACAACTAGTCTGCTTTCAGTCGTTTCTACACAAATGATACCAAACTTGAAACTTAAATATCTCCTAAATACATATGCTTAACGGAATAAGATATTTGAATGCTTTCTGCACTATTTAGTTTCTTTTGAAGTCCTCTTTTATCAGTTTATATCTTGACCCCTGAACGAATCCTTTAATTATGTTAAATCTCTTTAAGGTTTACGGACACGTAGCAATTCTTATATTGCTTGAAAGAGTATTTAAGTATGAGCAGAACAGTTTTTGATTCTTAAGAAGAAAAAAAAAGCACTTTCAGGTTTTGAGTTTTAGCTAATAGCTCCAAATCTTAATGTAATTCTTTAAATTTCTATCCTAAATCTTAGTCACTGAAAATGACGATAAAGTCTATTCCCGCTAGAATTTAATTAGAGGTATGACAAAGACTCAAAAGTGTTTGGTCAGAAATTTCTGCCCCACTTTAAAGGATTTTGATAGACATTTATAAACGAAGGATTTACAAAAGAAAATACTAAGGTCGCCCTGTAAAACTTCACAAAATGCTCATAAAATAGGCAAGTTGTGCCGGAGATTCAAAAATACTCAATGTTTAACTGGTATATCTGATGTTAGACATGAAAGATCTTTTCTACAAATTTGATGTTTATTGGGGAGAAGAGTGGGGGGTGGGGGAGGGGGGGGGGGTGAAACCAATTACAAAAACAAACCAAAAACAACACAATACCATATGGTCTTCTTCAAGTAATTGTGGTAGCGAATAAATAAATGATAATTTGCGCTTTAAGATAGCGAAAACATGTCTTCACAACACAACACACATTATCATAAAATTGTGTACTATTGTACAGTTGTATAAAGACTTGAAAATTAAAACGCTGGAAAATCAAACCAGATTAGATGGGAGTTTTGTTTTTCTGGTTTGTTTTCATGGTTTGTAGTTGATTTTGTAGAGAAATTGATAGTATCACGTCCATATACCTGAGCACTTACCTTAGCACTTATCTGCAGTTATCAACATTTATAGTTTAAAGTCATTTATAAAATAACTTACTTACATGTATAAAATAAGACAAAAATGCCAGACGAACACATCTTAGGCCTATATGTCTTTAACATGTTTAAGATAGCGTTTGATAATAATATTCCATTTCAATTCATAAACTCACAGACAAACAGCATAAATAATGAAATCAAACTAAAGTATTCTATCAAACCTGAATTATGTAGATATACCTTAAATATTATCGTCACAATTCGACGCTAACTACCCAAGCATACTGAACAGTAAACTACGATTATTCACACGGGAGAAGCGAGAAAGTAAATTGCGATTTACCCGAGGAAGTACACAAGTGTTTTATCATGGATTTGCATATCAATAGGATAAGCTGAGGTAAGTACACATTACATGGTCATAAGATGATACTTGACTATGCACAATTGAAAACAAAATTCATTTGATACGATTTTGGGTTCAGCAGTTCAGTGTAAAAAGCAATTGTGTGCGTGTGTGTGCGCGCGCTTGCGTGTATGTGTGCGTGTGCGTGTGGGTGTGTGTGAACAAAAAAGTACAATCATCGATGAAAACTTACAACTGGGGGAAGAGAACAATTATTAAGCAGACCAAAGTAAGAGAGGTGTATGAACCACTATATCCCTCTTCCAAAAAAATTGGAAAGTGAGAAAATGTGTTTATGGATGATATAACAATTATGATTATGGCAATGACCAGACATGCCAGATTGAATAATGTATGAAACACACACACACACACACACACACACACACACACACATATATATATATATATATATATATATATATATATATATATATATATATATATATATATATATATATATATATATATATATATATATATATATATATATATATATATATATATATATATATATATATATATATATATATATATATATATATATATATATATATATATATATATATATATATATATATATATATATATATATATATATATATATATATATATATATATATATATATATATATATATATATATATATATATATATATATATATATATATATATATATATATATATATATATATATATATATATATATATATATATATATATATATATATATATATATATATATATATATATATATATATATATATATATATATATATACATATGGGGAGGGGTAGAGATCCACTTATGAAATTGAATTGTCGGTAGAGATCTCCAACTCTGCAGATGATATTGGTTCACAATTTGTATTTGTTCCCCCCCATCCCCATCGACTCCAAAGAGTGGGGTGGGTAGGTCGAGGATCTGCACCCTGCACCCCAATCCAGACCTTTCCCTGATGAACCTCGAAATACATAAGTACACTTAGAGCTTTGTGTACTGTATCAAGGCCTTTTTGTGCACTCACATCCAAAGCAGATAAGCACTGGCTATAAATGACATTTTATTTCGCACTCAATTCCATCAAGAGGCAACGTTACATTGATTATTTCAATATCTATTTGGTTTGTTGATGTTTAAGGGCACCGCGACAGTCAGAGTCAAATGTTCCAAGAGGGTGTTGAAAAATTAAGGTGTACGAGTTAGGTCAGAGAGGACAAGGAGGATTGAGAGGGAGAAAAGGGGGAAATTTGGTGTGAATTTAGGAGAAAAATTAAAGTGAAAGAGAGGGGTGTGTAAGGTTAGGTGTAGAAGGGAAGAGAAAGGAAGATTAAATATGGTGGAATAGGTTGTTGTTGTTGTGGAGGAAGTTGATAATGTTGGAGGAAGGATTGTTTTGAATACATCCGAGATTGAAGTGGGTAAGGAGAGAAGAGACTTGGAGTTCAGGTATAGGGGACAGGTTAAGAGGATATGTTTGACGGAGAGTTCGGTGTTGCAGTTGGGACAGGGGAAGGAGATAGGAGTGGGTGTGAGAGGAGTAACCGAGGCGGATATGGGTGACAACGACGTCTTCCCTGCGATTGCCACTGTGCAGGGGGTGTTGGTCCCGACTTTGGGTTTGGTGTAAAGTTTGTTACTGGTTTTGTGATTCCAGGAGTCATGCCAGGTTTTACTGGTGTAATTGGAGATGGAGGTCTGAGTGCGGAATTGAAAAAGAAGAATATGTTATTTGACAAAGCTTTGTTGGCGGCTCTCTTGTTGCCAGGGATGCCGACGTGACTGGGGATCCAGAAATAGATCATTTTCTTCCCTAAGGAAGAAAGAGCGTGAAGTTTGTTAAGGATTTGTAGAATGAGAAGGTTGGGCCAGAGCATGTGGAGGATGTCAGTGAGTACGGATTTAGAGTCAGAGAAGATGACAAAACAGGAGGTAGAAGGAGAGTCAAAATGTATTTAAATTTATGAAAAACGTAAAGGACCATCAGTATCATTTAAAGGTATGCTGTTGTACAGTTTTTAGCATTTTTCAAATTCTATTGAAGAAAATGCTGTGTGATACTGCTACAAGTGATCGTATCTCTATTCTTTTAAATGTAAAACCATTGTGTTCTATCTTCTGTCAATATAATTAGCATGGGAGAAAAAAAAAATGGTCATAACTACACATAATATTTTTTTTGCCGGGAAAAAATAGTCAAATTTGCTTTGAAAATGAACCATCCATTTTTTACTACAAAAAGTCTAGTTTCAAGGTCGTTAAAAAAATCTCGTTTATCCCAATTCGGTGCTAGGACAGATATATTGCTTTTGACACAAATCTCTACATAAGCCACTCAGCAGAGTTCCACTCCTCAAGTGGTCTGCAATCGTGAAATGCAACAACCCAAGGTAAAGTGGCAAGAGATTGACAAACATATAAATCCTTCTCTTGTGAATCATAAATATGAGCAGGAGCTTCGTCCTCCACACAGGCTTGGCCCCATTTGGAGTACCTTAACTTTAAATTTGAATGAAGTGATAACATCTGAACAATTTTGTGTTGATAGTCTTATTTCACCTGTCTTGACAAGACAAGTGTCGTATTCATGCAAAGGCCTTCCCTGTGACACATGAAGGTAACAAGATTTGAAGTTCATAAAAACAGATTTTCTTTCTAAAAATATATCCATCCATGGACATCAAAGAAGAGTTTCGCATCTGTATGACAGAATTGTCTTTCAATTTTGAAGTTTTGCGAAAAGTTAGTCAGTCGGTCCGTTACAGAAGTATCACACATCTATTAAGTCCAATCTGCATATTTTTTTGAATAATTTCACCTCAAAATTGAAAAAGCTGTAACCTTTTGAGCTGGTCAAATTTGAATCAAATTTGATAAGCAGTAGTTATCTAAATGACTTTTCAAATTTTAATAAACACATTCTCAAAATTCTTTTAGACTCTTTTTGTCATGGAATTTATGGGCAAAATACAAAATAAGAAACAAGAAATGAAACAAATAAAGAGAGAAATTGTGTAAACAACGAAAGCTATCTGGAATGTCTTAGTGATGATAAACACCACTTTTATTTATTTTATTTGCAAGAAAAACAAATCTTACAATAAACTCATTATATGTTAAATATTACTAATGAGATGAGAATAAGATCATGACAGCAGTCTGTCCAATATCTGCATATGTTACAAAATTGACAAGTCACAGCAAAATGGCATGGATGTTTGAATATACAAATCGTATTTGTAAATATTTACTCAAAAGGTCTATAAACCAGTGCAAAAACATCCTGTTTACTTATCTACAACTCAGAGAGGCCGATCCAAGTTTTAATGCATGCAAAATGATGTGCAAGTATCACAGATATATTTAATGAAATGAAGAAGAATTTGCAGTCCTATCCTGATGGGATAGGTTGATTGAATACTTTCTTCACTATTCCCCCTCCCTCCTTGATATATACTCTTATAAAATTAAATAGGAATGTTTGACCACTTCACAAACCTCCTAAAACCCAGGCTTGTGTGCTTGAATCACATTACCCTATTCTGGAATCCAAAAATAATGCACCAGGAAAAAATCATTTCATCTAAATTGCAAAGGTAGTTATAATAGTATGACATGGGAGCTGAAATTAAGAACTCCCTGATGCAACTCCCCCCCCTCCTTGATATATACTCTTATAAAATTAAATAGGAATGTTTGACCACTTCACAAACCTCCTAAAACCCAGGCTTGTGTGCTTGAATCACATTACCCTATTCTGGAATCCAAAAATAATGCACCAGGAAAAAATCATTTCATCTAGATTGCAAAGGTAGTTATAATAGTATGACATGGGAGCTGAAATTAAGAACTCCCTGATGCAACCTAAACAGTTTCTTGAAAAAGAGTGAAAAGTCAAAATAAATACATCTGTACTAGAAAAAAGTAAAATTGTTACTGTTGTATACCAAAACCAAGGTAGTAATTGACAAGGTGTTGAAAAGTTACAAAACATATAGGTGTATATAAGTTGCTTGCTCTGGTTGAGACATTCTCACAATTCTACCCAAAAATTGAAAAAGAAGATTAAACATTTGAACACAAACCTAAACTTGGGTTTTAAAAGAAAGTAAGTCTAGGAGCATGAGTCAGGGAGCAGAGTCAGGGAGCAGAGTCAGGGAGCAGAGTCAGGAAGCATGAGTCAGGGAGCATAAGTCAGGGAGCAGAGTCAGGGAGCAGAGTCAGGGAGCAGAATCAGGGAGCAGAGTCAGGGAGCAGAGTCAGGGAGCAGAGTCAGGGTGCATCAGTCAGGGAGCAGAGTCAGGGAGCAGAGTCAGGGAGCAGAATCAGGGAGCAGAGTCAGGGAGCAGAGTCAGGGAGCAGAGTCAGGGTGCATCAGTCAGGGAGCAGAGTCAGGGAGCAGAGTCAGGGAGCATAAGTCAGGGAGCAGAGTCAGGGAGCAGAGTCAGGGAGCAGAGTCAGGGAGCAGAGTCAGGGAGCAGAGTCAGAGAGCAGAGTCAAGGAGCAATTGCAAAAATGTCACAAATCATTACACAATTCCAAAGCTAGGTAAATCTGTACAATAAATAAATAAAATATTGTTAGTGTTTAATGTATCAAAAGCAAGTTAGTATTCAACAAGGTGTTAGCAAGGAGTTAAAAAAATAATATATATATATATATATATATATATATATATATATATATATATATATACAATGCATGTTTTGCTTGATAAAGTGAAATGGTATTTCCCCAAAAAAATATTGGTATTAACAAAACGTTATATGGATACAAATGGAACCCATAATTTATTTGTAAAAAGAACAGTTCTTTGGCTCAAGAAAAATATAAGAGGGCAATAACCGAGAAAAGGTCACCATCAAAGGAATTAAAAAAAATGATGGAAATCTTATGGGATGTTTGAGATAACTGGACTCACTCATTTTATATATCACATTGCATGCTACAGAAGGACAGCATTGGACAAGTCACACTTCAAGGGTCACAAAGGGTCAGACATGTCACAAAAGGTCAGATGTGACACAAAAGAATGATGACAATAATTCTTACCATTCACCATTCAGGACAATAATACAGGAAATGACCATTTACAAAGGTAATACTAATTTCTAAAGAACAAAAATGTATTTTTTTGTGCACTTTTAAATCAATTTTATTATGTTTGAGAATTTAAGCACCTTTGGGAGAGGTTTAAAATTAGAAGTTAAATTTGATTTTGTTACAATGCACTGAAATCAAGGTTGCACCTATAAATTTGTTGGAGAAGATGACATATGACGAATGCCTACAAAAGTGGATACAAAACATATACTACGACGTCCAGCAAAGAAACCCTCAATCTACAAAACAGGTTTAAAATTAGAAGTTAAATTTGATTTTGATAAATTTCAAGATAAAATATATTGAAGTCAAGGTATCATGTATACGATGTTGGATAAGAACACATGGGACAAATATCTACAAAACTGGACACAAACCATGTGCTATGATGTTCAACAAACACAACCTGAATCTACAAAAACAGCTGGTTTAAAAAGAAAACTAAAAATGACAAGCAAAGATGAGCAATCAAGAAAACTTTGTCACAATGTATTAATTTGTACAACATAGTTAGTTCTCTTACGTACTTTCGTTAAGTTAAAATCATGAACAGAAACGCTGTGAATATCCAGTAAAATGTATGCTAAATTTTATCCATTAATATTTTTGTGTATTTTTAAGTACAAATTGAGCAGATATAAAACATTTAAAGAGGCAAAATCCTCATATGGACACAATATTTAAAACTCGATTCAAATTGTTTGATTGGTTGAAATTTCAACCAATTGCTGCACAATTTGTTGGCCATTATTTTACGGTATATATTAAATAAATCCCAAGTAGACATAACGCTTGATATAGCCCAGTAGGTTAAGGTGCTGGCCTTCATATTTTTTTCAAACCAACAGCTGAGGTTTGAATTCAGTCAGAACCATTTTCCTTAAAAATTTTCTTTTTCTTTTTTCGCTCATTGTTATTTTCATCTTCTGACTACTATTGTAGTATTATCTTACTAATCTTTCACTTTCACTTTTTTCTTTCTAACAAATATGTTAAAAAAACAAGTTTCCTGTAGTTCGCTATGCACTACGAATGAATCTTCACATGCACAATGCTATGTATGCACATGTACAATTCTTGTGCGTTCCAGAACAGGAAGTGACGTATAAGCTCTGCATCCCCCAATTTGACAGAGACCAGCGAGCTGAGACAAGCCTCCCTCTTAAAAATGTCAACAATATTAAAAATGGAAATTAATAAGTGTACAAAATTAGACGAATGTTTATCTTTACGGATACTACGAGTGCTGAATGTGAGTTATCTTTACAAACACTATGAGTGCTGAATGTGAGTTATCTTTACAAACACTACGAGCACTGAATGTGAGTTATCTTTACAAACACTACGAGTGCTGAATGTGAATTATCTTTACAAACACTATGAGTGCTGAATGTGAGTTATTTTTACAAACACTACGAGCGCTGAATGTGAGTTATCGTTACAAACACTATGAGCACTGAATGTGAGTTATTTTTACAAACACTACTAGCACTGAATGGAAGCTATCTTTACAAACACTACGAGTATTGAATGTGAGTTATCTTTACAAACACTACAAGCACTGAACGTGAGTTATCCTTACAAACACCATGAGCACTGAATGTGAGTTATCTTTACAAACACTACAAGCGCTGAATGTAGTTATCTTTACAAACACTACGAGCACTGAATGTGAGTTATCTTTACAAACACTATGAGCACTGAATGTGAGTTATCTTTACAAACACTACAAGCACTGAATGTGAGTTATCCTTACAAACACTACAAGCACTGAACGTGAGTTATCCTTACAAACACCATGAGCACTGAATGTGAGTTATCTTTACAAACACTACAAGCGCTGAATGTAGTTATCTTTACAAACATTACGAGCGCTGAATGCGAGTTATCTTTACAAGCACTATGAGTGCTTAATGCGAGTGTGTGACACAATGTGGGTCTGTAACATCACTTGTTCTTGCTTTTCTTTGTCTCATAGTTATTTTAAAACAAATTGAATACAAGACATACACAATATGTTGTTGCATGGTGATTTGGATGGTTTTATAGTCCCAGCAATTTATTTTTCGATAAAGTTTGTGCCGTTTCTTTCACAGCATGAGGATCATGAGAGACCTTGAATTGATATAGGATGGTGATTTTATTGCCAACATGTTTAATGAGTTTATTTTGCTGTTTGGTGGAGGTGTGCATAGAGGACTGACACTCTTGTCCTATCCGATTATGTTACAAAATGTAACGCCATAAAAGGTTATACTATTTTTTAATTATCACTACTTAACCCTTACTCTACCATGCGACGATAATGGGTGCCTCATCTTTAACTCCGCCTCCCGAGTGCATTTTCAAAAAAGTGCTGGTAGAGTAAGGGTTAATGAACCCGCGACGAGTGTGCCAACTCAAAAATATATGCAGCATGATCTCGGTGGGCGGCCCAGCGGGTCACTGAGGCAGAACGAGCCCGACTCTGCTGCCTGGAAGACAGAGGACCCTTCAATAATAAGCCCTCGATTAACCCTAACTCTACCACACGGCAATATTATCGCCGTTTTGGGTGCCCCATCTTTGACTTCGCCTCCCCAGCGCACTTTAAAAAAAAAAAAAAGCTGGTAGATTAAGGGCTAAACTTAAGTGTTCTCAATTAAAGAAAGGAATTGCACCAGGAAAATCCCAAACAGGCTAATTACAGTTATATACAAATGAGCTATAAATCTATTTGACATATACTATAGTATGTTTAGCATGCCAAGCCAAGCTATATTATTTCATTATCTCTGTAAATTTAGTTTCCAAATACATATTGACTGAGGGTATAGTTACAGTTAGTTAAATCGATACCATGATGACCTATGCTTATCCCCGGTTCCTTTGGCGTAAGTAAATGAGAGCTCATGGCTCACCCTAGTGAGCCAGTAGTGCTGTGAGCCATTATGCAACGGATATGTAATATCACCGAAACAACAAACTTTTACTTCCGATGGCTATTTCCTTACCTTGTAAACATGAAAAACTTAGTCCTCTGTATTAAGGAGACAAGCCCGAATCAAATAATGATATCACTGAGTAAAACTTAATGCTAGGAATGTCTCAAAAATCCTATTTTCTTTAAGTTTTGGCTCCATAATTTGTTTACAATAAAATTCATGCATGAAACTGAATTTTCTATGCTAAGCGTTGTTACGCATACGCAAGTTAGAGAAAGAGTAACTCGGGTGAGAAAATTTCACGGGCGTAATAAAAAGCACAGGAATTGGATTGCACTGCTTGGGCATTGCAATTCCAACGCGTATAACGCCATATACGCACGTACGTATATCCTCATTTTTCTATGCTATTTCTATTTCCCGACCTACAGTAATTTGGCCATCCATCTGCACTAATGGTCAGTAATGCTCAAATTTAATTCAGTCATATGATATTAATTTTTCAAGTATCTAAACATCAATTAAGATCTCTTTCCTGTCCTACAAAATATTTCGAGACTGTGGGGTTTTATTCATGGATTCACCAAGGGTGCCTGAAGCTGGTCCCTGAAAATAACCTATTATGCGCCAGCGATACACCTAACAGGTGAACTATGACATAAACCCCACAGGCTGGCTTAGTGGTAAACACGCATTTGCATATGGTTTCGTTTGGCTGACCTGGATGCAAACACGTTCCCAAACAGAGAATAGTCCCCCCTCCCCCCCAACTCCAATTGAAGCTATTCAACTGATGCAAATGTTTCAACCAGAAAAAGTTATATTTCTACAGGTTAAGAATTAAAGGCTGTGCTTCTAGGTTCCCTAATCAGGTTCCTTCATCCAACCAATAGGTAGACAATGTGGTGGCGTATCAGGCTATTGGTATAGAAAATCTAGCTCTTAGTCTGGATCAGCACTTCAAAAGAGTGATTTACTGTTTCCATGTCAAGAACTCTGCATTATAACCGAGAGCAAAGAAGATTAATTGGACATACTGGAAGAGAATTTCAGTGTCTTAGACTTTCGTGCCTGTCATCTATGAGCAAGGCACCATTGCATCAGCCTATTACGCCAATACTGCTATCAATTCTTACATTCATTGACAGTGGTAGCCCTCGAATCCCAACTGCCAACACGTTGGCCATTCTTTCAGGCACTACTCACCAGCCAGTGCACATCAGCACCATATACATTAGGCAAGTGGAAACCTGTCCTCCCCACTCTTGAATCAGGACCTCCATTGACTGCTACAACGGCAGAAATATATTCCTCAAGTTAACATGTTGCTGAAACTTGTGTGACCATCAGACAGTTCTCTCTGCGTGGTTCTTCTTTGCTCTCCTCATCCCATCTTTCCTCCGATCCAATGGATCATCCTGGAACTCACCCTCATCCAACGGGGTACTCTCTCTCAAAGTGGTGCTTTTCCTAGTAGATGGACTCTTCCTTGCTGACGGACTTTGATTCACCGGGGGACGTCGCCTCCGTGGGGAATCATCATTCTTGAGGGTGGACTCTTGTGCTCCTTTCTGAAAGTTTGTGGCTAAGATGGCTTTTCTCATGTCTCCCGTTCTTCTACTCCTTTTAGAACTATCGTCAGTTGACGCGTTTGCTCTTTGCTTCTTTTTGGGCTTTCTCCCACTGCAAGAAACATAAAACAAAGATTTTAAACATGGATCTAACAATACAATCAGAGTCTTTTAAGTACAGACTACATTGTCAAAAAGTTGGTCAAAACATTTGCTGTTATCTATTCTCTTTCATTTCTTCAAGTTTTTTATCATATGTACCGGACATGCAAGTGAAAGAGTTAAGTAGTTATACAAGGCATTATACCTATCTCTTTGCCTGTGTTCTGCTTCACAACACAGTCTGCAAAGTATGAAGTTGGTTGGGGAAAGATTCAGCCAAATAATCCCATAATTCAACAGTTGATACCAACTCAACTAAAACAAATTTTAATTAACAGAAATCATTTGAAATAGATTGGTGGTATAAATCCTTCAATTGAAGAGAAAAAACCCCAATTAGATACGCTTCAACCAAAAGATTCAGTATTTATATTTCTATGTAAATAACATGGCAAAGTGAGCTTAATAATTTTCTAAAACCCCCAAAACAGCAAAAACATTAATATCACTATAAGATCTGCAAGCCTAAAGATTTTATTTTTATTTTGGGGGTATTACTATACAATTTTTTTTTGCGAATTTGTGATGAATGAATAGGCAGATCTATTAACTTCTGTAAATCATTAAAAAAACTTTTTTACCAGAATTCTTTGAAGGACAGCAGCTGATTCTGACCTCAGACATACCCCAATTATTCACATTAGTAAATGTATTCTGATTGTTATTAATGACCCAAACAAACAAACTAAATGTACAGATTTTGGGCTGCCTGTGTTTAATCAATCACAACATTTGCATAGGTTTTAAAATACTCAAATTTTGCTCATCTTCAACTCAAAACATAAACATGTTGTGTTTAAAATGCAATGATTGTTCTACAAATGTTCTGTATATTAGGCGACATATTGGTAGGTATCATTTGACCTTACCTTGCTATTCCTGGGCTTTCTGGGTCACTCTCCTCAGCTCCCGAGAGAATCTTCAGTTCCCCTGTCCTTGACATGACTGCGGAAAACTGTTAGTAGAGAACAACTTAAGTAAGTAAGATGACTTATGAACGTCTTTTTAATATGTATCAGTTTTCCTTGAATCATTTCAACACAATAACAAATTTGATGATAACTCAGGTTAAAAGAACTGAGAAGTGTTCCAAAATAGGTTTCATCAAAAATTTGCTTAGCAAGTGTCTTTAAAAGTGACAGATGTAATAATCTCAGTGAAAGAATCACACAAAATCTCTGTCCTATAGTTTACATGGAAACTAGTCATCTTAAGGATCTCATTGCATAAAGTTTGGCAAATATAAGATATAATAGTATTGATATTTGGTCTAAATTTTATAATCCCTACCTGCAATCTTTTGTTCTGGAGAAATATCTTCAAAATTTCAAGAATTTCTGCCATTTGTGACCAAATAAAAAGAAAACAAATCATGCACCAAAACCGTACATCGCACATGCTTCTTTGAACCGGCGTTCCAAACTGCTTGCAATTTTCTTTCATTTGATATATAAATAAAGGCATACCCACTCTATTTGGTTCCACTGCTACAATAATTAAATTTCAACACAGCATTTTCAATGATCACCTAGTGTGGTGGATGTAAACATGAATAGCAGGCAAGCCCATCAGGTTTGAGTCCCGCTGAGATCACTGCACTATAATTTTTCTGCTGCGGTTTTCAGGGGTCATTTGACTAAAATCCTTTTAGTGTTTTGTCATCCTTCCCTTCTTGCTAAACATCATACATAGATTAGCATCTTTGAAAAGGAAATTTTTATAAAGAATCTAAATATGTAACCCAAATCTCTTTTTTCAATATTCACAAGAAATTATACTCGTGCAAAGATTTACCCATTTGTTGACCAAATTTACCCCAAAATTGTTAAATTTCCATATTTTTAACCAATTTCTCCTATTTTGGCTTTTATTACCCAAAAGATCAATACCTTTGCTTTCATTCAAACCAAACTTGTAATGAAAGAAAATGAAAGGAAAAAATGCATATGAAAAAAATGTTCCAAAAATTAGGCTCTTATTTTTCAAACCCCTGGTAGAGTAAGGGTTAAATTAGCAACAATATGTAAGTTGATGTCTTACCAATCTCCTATATAATTAATGGGCACTATAATAGAATAGAAATGGACTGATTAACTGACATTTAATTTGACAGTTAAGATTTTAAAACAACCAGACATCGCAAACGATACAAATCCCCTTACCGCTAATAACATGCTTTCCACCCTCTGTCACAACTGCCACCCTACCCTCTGTTCTGCATGATGTCCCATCCAATATACAGAAAATCATACATTCCTTCTACATTCCTTCAATCATTCCTTCTACAGGAAATCATACATGAAGTTCAGATACCATTCCACAACATGACCCATATGCCATTATATCTGCAATCAAGATGATATCTCACCATATGCCTTGCCACCCTGTCCCATATACCATGTCACCTTGCCCCACATCCCATCCCTCCCTGTACCATCCTACCCTGTCCCACCCTTCCATGTACCACCCCACCCTGTCCTACAGGCCATTCCATCCTATCCCACATGCCATCCCACCCTGTCCCATCCCACCTGAAATCCAGACGACATGCCATCCTGTCTCAAATGTCATTACATTCTGTCCCCATGCCATTCCACCTTGTCTCAAATGCCATTCCAACCTGTCACAAATGCCATGACACTACCTTGTTTCGCATGCCATGTCACCCTGTCCCAAATGTTATGCCACCCTGTCCTATATGCCATGACATCCTATCCCACATTCTATGATACCCTGTCCCACATGCCACCCTGTCCCACATGGGACAATAGCTTGTGAATTGTTTCAGCAATATAGGGGTGGACCAATCAATGAAAACTTCAGGCATGAGACTGCCATCTTGATGACAGCCAATCATTGCTGCATCAGCTGACCAATGACTGGGCATTATGCAAACTGTGATAACAGAGCTTTCCAAACCACATCAGTAAACATCACTGCTAATGACCTAACACCAAAGCTGGTAAGTGACCAATCCTGTTGCCATCAGAACTGACCTTTGACTTGTCTGGGGTTTGTTTCCCATGACCTTCCCTTGCTCTTCTCCTTCGTGGTGACTCCGTGTCTGTCAATGTCCCTGGCAGACTAGCAGACGCAGACTGTGGTACATGATCTGTAAGATAAAAAATGCACCAGTTGAAATTTGTAAGACACTGGTTTGCAAATGTAATTTATGTCAATGGAAAAATCCAGCAAAATATAAGTCATACCCTCACTCATTTTTTATGGCATATCCTGTACACAAACTACTTCTTAATTTTCTAAACAGGAAAACATACTTAGCTCCCTTAAATAACACCAAATAGCAGGGAAATATTGTTTGTTTGTTTGTTTCATAAGGGCTTAACGGCACCACAACAGCAAGGGTCAAATTGTGCTTGAGATGTTAGATCATTCCAGAGGTAGGAAGAAAAGAAAATATGAGAAGTCTGAGAAAGGTATGGGGCTAAAAACCAGGAAGTTGGGATCAAAAGAGGAAATGCAGGGGTGTGAAAATGGGGGTAAATGTAGGTAGAAGGGGGTGGGAAAGATCTAAACATGGTTGTAGAGGAAAGCATGATGAAGGAAGGATATCATTTTATCTGGGGTTTTTTCTGGAAGAGCTCAGCTATGGAATTGTGAGGGGAGAGGAAAGCTCTAGGGAGGTTGTACAGGGGGCAGGCAAGGAGGACGTGGTGGACTGTGAGGGGCAATGGCGATTGATGCAGAAGGGTGGTGGGAGCCAGTAAGGAGGTGGGAGTGAATGAGGTGGGTGTGACCTATTCTAAGGCAGATAATGTGGATGTTGTCGATACAGGAGAAATTGTGGATGGTGGGTTTGGTCATATTGGTGGGCTGGATGTCGTGGAGTTGATCAATTTGGGAGTCCCATGAGGTTTGCCAGCGGTCAAGAATAAGGGAAGGAATAAGCGGTTTGATGTCAGTAAGGGTTTTGGGAAAGGGGGTAGGGGGAGGTTGAGGGCTAGATTAGTGGCTGAATCAGCTCTGTCATTGCTGGGGACGCCAACATGGCTGGGTATCAGAAGAAAAGAATACTTATCTTGCAGAGAAAGAGGGGGGGTAAAAGGAGTTTATGGAGGAGGAGGTGGGATGTGGGGTTATTGGACTTAAGGTTGAGTAAAGAAGTAACGACAGACTTGGCGTCTGAGAAGATGGCAAAGTGGCTGAGCGAGGAGTACTCAGTATAGTTGAGGGAGAGTAGGATGGCCTTGGCCTCAGCCGAGATTATGGATGAGTAGTTGGGAAGCCTGCTACTGAAAGTGATGTCTTGGATGATGGCAGCAGCAGCTGTCTTGTTGCCTTCCTTGGAGCCATCAGTATAGATGGAGGTATAGTTGGAGAGTTGGTCTTTAATTTGGTTGTGGAGGTTGATAAGGAGGTTAGGATGGGTTTGGGCTTTGTAATGAATGGCGAGGCCCAGGTGGATGAAAGGGACGGGATGGCCCTGGAAGGAAAAGTGGGCTAGGAGAAAGTGCCATGCATGGTGGGGTGGATGCTGCAATGGTGGAAGTCAGGTCTGATGCATAAGCTGAAGGGAGGGGATAGGGCTTTAGTCCTATCAAAGAGGGTGGACAAATTGGGATACCTAAAGAGGTTGTAGACAGGGTTTTGGGTGTTGGTGAGGGCTCTAAAAGCATAGGAATGGCTAAGCTTTCTACACCTTAGCAAGAAGGAGAGGGGGGGGGGGGGTTCGTTGGCTTCAATGTGAAGGCTGGTGATGGTTTAACCCTAGACCTCAAGCTCTCCTACAAGCAACACACCACCAACCTGAAACAAAAATGGGCACCCAGGCAAAGCCTAAGGGCTTCATTTTGGATTGCGTTGATGTGGTTGAGGTAAGAGTTGTGAGCGGCACAGTAGACAATATTGCCGTAGTCAAGTTTGGCACAAATGGTGAGCTTGAAGATTTTGGGGAGAGCGTGGGGGCCTGCACCCCATGTGGTGTTGGAGAGGAGGTGGAGAACGTTGAGGCAGCTGTTGTATTTCTGTTTTAGGTTGGTGATGTGTTGCTTGTAGGAGAGCTTGGGGTCTAGTGATAGACCCAGGAACTTAGTGTGGTCAACTTTAGGGATGCAATTGCCATTGAGCACAAGGTTCGAGATAAATAGAGCATAAAGAAGCTACTTATGTTACCTTGTTTGTATTTCAAAGACTAGGGGTAAAAAGTCTACTGCAGAAGAATGTCACATCCTCACCAAATACACTTGTAGTATTGAAAGTCAATTTCCCCTTTTTTAATCATTAAAAATATTTTTCAACATTTCTTTAAATGGTAATAAGTTTACTAGACTTGTTTTTTACTCTCCTGCCATATCCAATGAATGTGAATCACAAAATTTTCATCTCAATGAAATACAGAGAGTCTTTTGAGGATGTGAGAATGTAATGTGACAACTAGTCTGATTTCAGTCATTCCAAAACAAATCAGATGAACATGTGAGACCACAAAGCTTTTAAGTTTTCAACTGATTTTGACATCACAACTTGTCTGATTACAGTCGTTTCTACTTAAAAGGAATATTCCCGTGGATTTTCATTTTCATATATATGATAGAGGACTATTAAAGAAACAATTTGGTGTAAAATCATGTTGACATCTTATTCCATTTAGGAGTTATTGCATTTGAAAGACTGCGTGAGTGTGTTGAAAAGTGACCTTGCAGCTTAAAGTGTGATGTCATAACTGCAGATCCACATACACTGTTTATGTATTTCTTTGAAAATTAATTGCCTGTTTCTGAATTATTGGAAGCACTTTTTGTTTACTTGCTGAGATTGGGTATAACATGCACTTTGCAAGAACATGCTTTTCCCATTTGCTCATGAACCTTCCATTCTAACTGAAAGAAAACTGCATTTTCATTTTAAAGAAATACGTAAAGAAAAGATCTTAGATCTGCAATTATGACATCACACTTTACATGTACACTACATGGCTACTTTTCAACACACTTTCCAAATCTTTAAAATGCAATAACTCCTAAACGAAATAAGATATCAACATGGTTCTTACACCAATCTGTTTCTTCAATATTACTTACCACACAAATGAACATGAAAATTCACGGGAATATTTCTTTAAATGAGAAATAATTGAAACTTTAATATCCCTTTAACATAGCAATAGTACTGCATGCTTTTTCACTGATTTGTACTCTTTCATATATGATGAACAATGAACTTATCCTTTAATTTTTTTTTTTTTTTTTTTTTTTTCCCCCCACCCTACTAAAATTGTCCTTTCTATATCAAACCCTGAGTTGATGGCCTTCATTTCAATGTTAGACTTCACTCTCTACATCTAGTAATATGAGAGTATATGATAGTCCCTCCCTAGTCAGATTGATGACTTTCAACTCATGAGAAAATAGGACAAACACCTGCAACATTCAATATGGATTTATACAGCTATCAGAATCTCATTTGCATATTCTCATCAAAAGTTCCTTGAACTTAAAGGATGCCTCCACGAAAAATTCAAAAGAGCAGAAAATGCATTTGTTACTTTCAGACAATTGATTTGATGTTGGTGGAATGGGAGTTTTGAGACAGGTGTTTGCATTAATGAAGACATTCAATCAGAATTGTAAATGCAAATGATACTGGGATGCCCAATTAACCATTCCAGTTTATATAATAGGCCACCCCCATCATAGCAACACGTTAACTAGGTAAGGAAAACAAACGTGCATTACCAATGCATTGACATTTAGATGTTCATGTGGTCTGCTGCAAGCTTTGATCCATTTATAGTACTTCTCTGGATCTTTAGAGTTTTTGGCAAAAGGGATAAACAAAATTCAGTTTGCTAAGTGTTCTGGTTAACAGCAATCAGATTTACAAAGATCACATCGCAATTTTTGTTCACCATTTTGCCATCACTCAGTCTGTGTGTGCAGAAATTTGTTTTGTGCAGTAAATTACATTGACAACATGAGCGTGCGCTGCTAACTGGACTGTACCAGTACCGTGTAGGATGTTTTCCCACTTAGTTACGCAGATTTTGTTGCTAGGAAAATTCGTACAGTGATTGTTTAAAACAAGCTGTCAATCATCAAACCCAGAGAGGTTAATTGCGAGAAGGAATGAAATTCAAAATGGTTTAAGAAAAATTTTGGTCAGGTAGTAACAACTTGAGCTTAATAGGAAGAACAGATGTCATAAAACAAGATAATAGCAAAGAGTTTCATTAAACTTAAGAATTTTACAGCCTTCTTAATTTTAGTCTTATCATAGATTGTGCACATTTTTATGTAACTCTGATACATCACAAAGGGAAAACCTATGAATTTCCTGATGTTAACTAATTGTTTTTTAATCCCTTGACCAACGTTCTTGAACTAGAGCAGTTGCATATGACCACAAAGTATTGAATATCAATTATAACCTCCATCAAAAGTTAGCAAGAACAAACAAGTCCTAAAGATTTTCATTGCCAAAATTTATGACAAAAATTCAAAGTGTTTACACTATCATAAATCATAACTTTTCCACAAAAAATTCTACAAAACTTTGATTAGCCCACTTGGAAACTACAAGTGCTTTTGTCAAAATCTGAAGACTTTCTTGTTTGTAATGTAAATTCATTCTGGTGAATATAAAATCTCTATCTGTTCATATAGCTTTACACAATAAAAGGACAGAAGTACACACCAAACTTTAGGCATTGCCTCTGTACATATTAAGTCCCTTTTAAACTACCATATATTTCATTATAGGTCATATTAAATTTATTTGAACTAATGAAGATTCATCCAAAATTAAAAAACCGAAACAGTTTAGTATTTCTACCAATTATCAAAATGTTGGACACAACTTGGGACAATCTTTTCCCTCCTCTAATACATTAGAAACTTTTGATATGAATTTGTGAGATTTGTTCACAGAAGATCATTTTCAGAGACAAGTACAGTAACTCAGGGCATGGACTTATAACCCAAAATGTTAAACGAAGTCACTGAGGTGTTGCTAACATTATGTCCAGATTGTAATTAAACAAGTACTTACAAATCTGTGTTTTTACAAGATGGGACTCGTACCTGGTATCTCTGTTGTATGACTGTCACCGTTAAAAAATAATTATGCAATGTTTCTGTTCATATAAACATACCTGGGTCCTCTTCTTCAACATAATTGGCTGGGAAATACCCCTGCTCTCCATTCGAAAGTTCCCCCATCCACCAGTTTTCATTGTCTTCATGGAGCACAGTGATTATATCGCCTTCAAGAATATTCAACTCGTCAGATCTCTGGGCTGTATAATCATAGAGTGCTTTGACCTTCCTGTATTCATTACTAGTCTTGGTCTGGGTGATGTCAGGGTTAAAGGTGAACATTGCTTTACCACCTGAACTCTGTAGATGTAAAAAGACGAACCCTGTCAGTTTCACATAAGATGATTATTCTACCAGTGATGTACAATCATAGGAAGCTGTAAGGAATATTAGTTCTTGTGGTAAAGTGGATCTTCAGTTAAAGGAGCACTAGACCAAAAAGTGAGGGCGTATTTTCCCCCCCAAAATCAAATGCTTATCTGGCACGCAACGGTATGGCATTTTCTAAGTAATATGCATATTCAAGTAATCTTTACCCTCGCGTCGCCTGTGGGCTACGAAGGCATGAAGTTTATCGATCTTTTGTAAATAATATATCTGGGAAATTCACAAAAACAAGCGCCCTTACTTTTCAGTCTATCGCTCCTTTAACAAAGAACAAATAAGGACAATTTAAAGGAATATTCCCATCAGTTTCCATTTTCATATATATGGTAGAGGTCTATTAAAGAAACCAAATTGGTGAAAAAACCATGTTGATATGTTATTCCGTTTAGGAGTTTCAATTGCATTTGAAAGATTTTACCAGTGTGTTGAAAAAGTGGCCTTGCAGTGTAAAGTGTGATGTAATAATTGCAGATCCAAGATAATTGATTTATTGATTTCTATAACATAAAAATTCAAAGTTTTCTTTCATTTAGAGTACATGAGCAGATGGACAAAGCATATTCTTGTCAAATGCTTGTTATACCCCATCTCAATAATAAAACAAGAATGTTTACCGTGATTTAGAAATTTATTTATTTTCAAAGAAATACATAAGAGTCGTCTTGAATATGCAATTATGACATTACACTGTACACTCACTACAAGGTCACTTTTAAACACTGGTTAAATCTTGAAATGCAATAGCCCTTAAAAAAAAAAATATATCAACATAAATTTGTCACCAATATACTTCTTTATTAGTTCTCTATCATATATGAAAATTCAAAAGGAATGTAATTCCTTGAATGTTCTGTGAGTGTTCAAATACAAACAATACCCTTTTCCTGAGGAATAAAAATAACATCTTCTAGGTTTAAAATAGTATACCATAAGGCTTATGTTATTTGCACTGCAACATCTCAGGTTAATACAACCATATAAGCCTTTAGCTTGTACAACAACTGTAATAGTGCTTAATCTAATTTAAATTTCTCTCTCCTTTTCAAGTCTCAATTTGTCGTCTTGGACAAGGCTAACTCAATTAAGTCTAATAATCTTAAAGTTCAAACGGTCAAAATTTTGTTAATTAAACAGAACCTTTTCATCTCATTCAAAAACTTGAACTTCAAAGTGCTGAAAAAATTAAAGATTTTTTTGCGGAACTAATTTTTAGTCCCACAATAACAATCACAAAACCATCACAAAGTTCAGATGCAAATAAGACAAGTACGTCTCAAAACTTTTGTAATCTTAAGTCTTCAAATTATCTGTTAGGCTGAAAAATTGCATTGCATTTCAAGTATTAAAAATCATTGTGTTAAAAATAATTTGAATTTTCAAAATGGCCGTTTCGCGCCTAAAAGCCTAGCTCTTTTGTCATTTTATCCAATATTTCGAAAACAGCATGGTGAACATATTAAATGGGAGTGGAAAAGTTGTAGCCATGACAGTAATGAAAGTATTTTTAGAAGTTTTAAGTTTCCCCTAGCAAAGATATTTTCCCAGACGTATTTCAAATTTGAAAAATGTAACATTGCATAAGGCTTTAACGTTAGGATAGCAAAGGATCATGGAAAATATCACAAAAAGGCGGCTTCCATGTAGCAAAATGTTCCCACTAATAGGAGCATTTTTGTTCCCATTGATAGGCATGCTACCAGACTGCATGGCAAGCAATGGTGTCGGGAACTTTGCTCAAAATCGGGGCACTATGTAGAAGCTTGCAACTTTAATAGTGCATAGATATGATGGTCAGTGTAAGTGGGATGAATTCCAAACAAATGGAGGGCGAGACCTACGAGCTCCCTGACCACCCATCTCTAAGAGTTCATTAATAACATAAGAAAGTGACTTACAGCCTTCATGCTGATGTGTGGTGTCCCAGTCTTGCTGAAATTTCCAAAAGCTGAAAAACAACAGAGAAATTCCATCATATTTTGTAAATTTACAAACATACATTATATCAAAGCCCAACATCTGCAGAAGGTGACTTCAGAAACAATTGAAGTCGACGATGGCTGTTTCTTAAGAAATCAATAATTCACCAATCATCAAAAACCTGGCATTTAAGCCATCTGCATGGCTTATAATTAATGGGCTGCTTTAAATATACAAGAAAATCATCACATTGCATTGTCTGCTTGCATTTTAATACGTTGATTTCTTTGCCCTTACACGGATAAGTGACAGCTTTATTTTCTATATTTTTGACAGAGATTAATAAAAAAGTCTTGATATTGAAAACAACTCTGTGCAAAAGGTTTTGTTTTGGACACGTGTTGAAGTCCATTAACTTTTTTTTCATCGTGTGACACAGGATTTTCAGTGTGCAATGTCCCACATGGCATGCCACCCAATGTCCCCCCACCCCATGTCCCACATGGCATACCACCCTATGTCCCACATGGCATCCCACCCCATGTCCCCCACCACATGTCCCACAGACACTGCCTTTAAAGATCTACAAACAGGTAGTAGCAACGTAAGCAGAATTGCCAAAATGTCAGTAAATATCATGAAAATGGACAACATTCCCATCAAAATCATTTACCGTATTCAACGTGATAAGCGCCCAGAGTGCTTACAAAATAAAATTGCACCATTTTTTAGGCCTGAAGTTTCTTCCTAATAAGCGAACACGCTCGGGGCCGTGTACAGTGTGCTATTTGAACTGCTCTGTACATATATCTAAAGATGTAATATACTAGCCCCACAATACCCAACACACAAACATCGTGAGCATCAGACACAAAATAGCAAAGAATGTAACAAAACTTGAGTATTTAAAGTCTTCAAATTAATCAAATAAATTATGTTATCAGTAAAAAAAAACACTTATTAGAGCATAGACGCTTAATACGTCGCATACGGTAAATATTGACCATTTAACAGACCATAATATGCAAATTTGTATATGACTTTTTGATGTATGAGAATGGGCAGACATTCAATCAAAATCTAGGTGGCAAAGACATTCTTATTAATTTCAAAGACGTAGTACAAAATTGAATGACTTACATACAGATTCCAGTTCCTATATTTCCAAAATAAAAAATCTTATTCTAAGGTGGTTCATATACCTTAATATTGAAAGGTCAAAGAACAACACACCAACATTGCTTAATATTGTCAGGCCTACATATTTAACAGATATAACGGTTTACAATGTCCTCAATTTTCTAAAAAGTAAATCCATTTTCTTCTATCTGCCATAGAAAGCTGGATTGAGTGACAAAATTTGTTGGCATGTCAACAGTAACGGTGACATAGTGTGAGAGATGTTCAATTATATACCATATCAAAAGCGTGTCTTTCAAAGCTCAACCATATGTTCACATCGGGAGAGATAGTAACAGGTTAAGCTGGCTAACTGAGCTCTGGTGAAACTGGAAGGGCTAATCACCCATCCAGTGGATTACTATGATTACAGAAACATGGGTAAATAGAACGTTCAATCACTGTCTTGGCGATGAAAATCCTTTATATGAAGAAGAGATGACGTCTTACAGGGAAAGCTAAAAGGAGTCTGTAGAATTGAACCTTTAGATCGTCTGCTGATATATAGTGAGATAAACACCTCACTCAATAGGGCACTACTTTCTAAGCAATACTTGCAGTACTGAGTGAGACAATGCACTATACACTCTTAACATTAAAAACCATTCTGACAACAACACATAATATAACCATGAAATAAAAACCCTTTTCAAAACTGACAAAAGAACTTACGAGTTATGATTTTGATTTCATTAGCATCTTGAATCTTTAATCTATCTATCAAACTAATTTACAAATGAAATGAACATTTTGTACGTAAAAAAACCCCATCTAAATTATGGAAGAAATGACATTCCAATTACTTCGCAAATTCCTCACTTTGGAAATGCATACCCATTAGTGTGTGTATTATCGAATGTGCTGGCAACTGCTATTTTGAAAATGTTCATCAATAGACGCTCTTCCCCGCATCTTTGCCACAACAGTGCGAGGAAGAACTATAATATTGCACATAACAGTTTGCCGCCAATTTTCTTACCACAATTTAGTAAAGATTCGTCAAATTTTGCATATTAAATAAAACTCTTATTAAGTCAAAACATGTAGGCCTACGTTTCCTTCTCTTGAGAGTGTTGAACCATCATAAGCTTGGCCTGTTTATTTCCACCCTAAAAACAGTGCCAGTTTCCACCCCAAATATTAGGGCGGAAAACAAGTAATAAGAATTTACAAATTTTAAATTGATTTTAAAACTTAAATCACTGAATGAATTTACCCCGCTAAACATAGCAGGAATATTGACAAGAGTTATACTTACCTTCCATGCTCTAAATATGCAATCTGATCCCATGACCTGATTCTAACGCACTTTAAACCGACCTTAAAAACGTACTTACCAGCCCGGCCTGACCTCCATATAACCTCTACTAACCCTCACTTAACATTCCACTGAGGCCTGAACGAGAAGGGAGGGGGGCCAGGATGCATGGAAGGTAAGTATAACTCTCGTAAATATCCCCGCTACGCTTAGCGGGGTAAATTTACTAAGTATGCAATCATATTGCGACTGAGGATCGGAAGGAAGGAAGTTTAGGTCGCAGCACAATTTTCTAAAGGCTGGTACTAAAACTCTCACTAATTTTATCCCGCTCAAAGGACGAAATTCCTTTTCCTCTTAAGGATGAAAGACCTCAGAGTAGGAAGTACTAAAACATAGTAAACCACTTCTACTTACAGTCAAACCGAACAAGGCACTATTCGTTAACAGTAACTGAGGTAAATGTCGCATGAACCCGACTTAGAAACTCGGAAAACATGCCAAGTGGAAGAGCATTTGGACACGATATGAATATCATAGTAGTGTCTACAATAACGCCACAAAACCCACTGGATTCGTCCACAAGACGGAACCGGTTAGTAAAATACAATTGGCAATGAAGCGTGTACTAGCTAAAACGAATTGAAGAATTCGTTAGCGCGTAACTGCATAAGAGCAAAAGTTAGCGGGATAACACAAACTTCATAAAGTAAGTCAGGCAAAAACAAGGGAAAAAACCAGGGTATGCGTTTTCCAGAACAGTGGCATGAGAAATCCCATGAAAGGGGCCATGCCTCGAACCCTGGTGCATATCCTGGCCGTGCCATGAACAGTGCGGACGACTTTAAGAGATTGCTTCTGGACGATCCATCGGAGAAAAATGTCTAACGACACAGTACGATGAGATCTCTGTGTATCTGCCCAGTGGTCACGAATCAATGACCGTCGATCCAACTGGAAAACCTCAGTGGATGGCTGCAAGCTATCCTAGAGCCTGTGACTGAACCGAGTGTGAGAGAGGGCCCCCTCCCCAAAAAGAAAAACGGGGAGAGGGGTGAACAACTACTCAGAAAAGTTTTGCTACGCCAAGGATTGGCGGACCAAAGCCACACAGTCAAACGAAGTGCTCTGGGACTGTGATGCAGTTTGCTGAAGCCCGGGAGAGAGGCAAAAGTCATCCCTGACCAAAAGCTCGTACAGGAAGCCTGCAAAGTCTTGAGCAGCTGAGGGAACCGCAGTTGGCCGGGCCAAGTGGGCGCTATCGGTCGTACATCGCCTTGCTTAGCATACTCGGTACCAGCGTGAAAGGCAGAAAATGTAACTCACATATTGAGTCCCATTGAAAAGTAAATGCGTCAACCCTGAAACCCACGGGCCAGGAGATAGGATGCAAAGAATCGATAGCTCGCAATCATCCATAGATGCGGACAGACTTACGTCCGGGAGACCGAATAAGGTCCTGATCGCTCTGGTCTCCTGTGGGAAGTACGCCCATCCTGTGGGGGTTCCACTGAAGCGAGATGATTGATCCGTGATCATGTTCTTGTAGTCCGAGATGAGCGGCCTTAAGGCTGGTATAATTCGTCCTGTGCCAACAAGAGGAAGGATTCCAGAAACTCTAGGAGTCCGTTACTCTCTCTCCGAAAAGGAGACCACAACAGTGGTGTAATGTCGGCGCGAATCTGAACTGCCTTGCTCAGCACTAGCGGTAAAAGGTGAAAAATGCCCGGCATGCTGCCTGTGAAATAGGCCAAGTACCTGTCCAAGTTTCTGTCATAGGGGGTCACATGAAATGTGCCCCTACCTCGACCAAGACGCATCCGTCAGCACTGATGGTGAAAATCTGACGGGTGAAAACTGCGTTCCTCCCAACAGGGGAACGTCCGCACCACCACCAAACGGGGGTGGCCAACAACTAGACGTGTAAAGCGGAGGTACTGAATGAGACCATCTTCAGCCCAAGGGTAGACTTCTCCATGACTCGCCAAGTCTGGGGGTGTCGAAAGTATGCATCGGTCGCTGATGGCAGGTGGTGTGTGGGAGGCAATAGCCTCTCCTCCATGACCTGTGCCATCTAAGATGGAAGTCTGGATGTAAAGAGGTCCATGAGGGATGAATGGATGGAACTAAAATTCTTCCCATTAGAGCTTCCAGCTTCTTTCTCTGTCCCCACTCCGGGACCTGCTCCGTTGTAGAGAGGACCGGGGAAGAGAAATAAGCAAAATGCTGAACGTCGGCGAAATGCCCAGGGTGAAGTGCCGTTGAGCAGGAAGAGTCATTCAGGCTGATAGCACTGACAAGTTAACTCTGTAAAAACTCGTACAACAGCGGAGCTGTGGAGCCCCAGTGATCAAGGAGCAACGTGGCAGATAAGACTGCTGAAAATGAGCAAAGTTTGTTTATTTTTACTAAAGTAAACCAAAGAGTAAAACCAGGATAGTAAAAAAACTTGCGTGGTTGAAAGTACAGACAACACCATGTTGTGGGTCGACTGGTACTCTACACTCTGGTTAGTGAATTAAAAGGCAGACCGTTAATATAAATCGTATACAAAACAGCCTGCTAACCGTGTAAGGCTATGTAGCTGCGAGACGGTTTTAGGTCGTAAGACTGCGGAGCCGTAAGTCATTGTCTACGGCTCTGAAGTGGTGTTTGAAGACTGTAGCAGTTGCGGAACCGCATAACTGTAGGCCACTCATAACAACAGGGAAACTTGTATGAAGTTGATTGGAAAAGGTGTTAACGTATGACGTATAGTTACAACTAGGAACTGCGGAGCCTGTGGCTACAGATGTGGATAAAACTAATACTGTATGTCTGTATGGGTAAGTTAACTAACAGGCCATAAAGCCGCAAGCCGCGTTGTACTGCTTTAAGAAGGTGTTAAAGTATAGTATGAACTACGTGCTGTTGTTTTTAATAGCTACCCTGATCGTGAGATTGTCTATCAAAAGGCCATCTATGTCAAAAAAAGTATCCTTCATGGATTTAATTTTGACAGGGGCTTTAACATACTACATCAACTGTACGAGTCGTTAACCCAAGCACTGGGGTAGAAATCACGAAAGAGTTGACGTGCTGTGTATACTACACGGGCCATTAATTCCATTAAACACCCTTTACTATGGAGATGAGAAGCTCCTGGCTACGTGGGGGGACTAACGTTGTACTCAGTACGCGCCCCCGTTAAGTAGTATAGAGCCCTCATGGATCTACAAAGGCGGCAACGAGACAACAAAGCTCCACTAGCCGTCCGCCCAGTTTGCCTCTGTTCACCACGGAGCAACAAAGCTAGTGGCTACGCGAGGGGACTACCGCCATACTGGTACGTATTCCTGACGTAATAGCTATCAGTACAAACGAAGCGCCTGGATCTACGATAGCATTAATGTACTACATCTGTTACATGAGTCGTTACCTCAGTATACTTCACCACTAGGCCACTGAGTAAGTGGCTATGCGTGAGGGAGTAAAGTCGCACTCAGTACATATTCCTGTTGGCATAGATAAAACTATACTGGAGTCGTATGGGATACAGAGAGATAGGTGCTATGTATGGGATACGTGCTACGCAAGCTATACGAGCCACTACCTCTGTTTGTTTCAATACGGAGCTACGAAGCTGGTAGCTGTGTGGGGAAAGGGGGGACTACCGCCGTACTCAGTACATGTCCCTGTAAGAATAACAGCCGCGGAACTCTGTAGCTCCTGGCTACTGATCGCTTACCACGCAGTTGCGCTGCTGTTGTATGCCGTTAACTCCATTTGTATCAGTTCACCACGGAGCAGCGTAGCTGGTGGCTACGTGTGGGGAACTGCCGTCGAATACTATACGCGCCCCGGTAAAAATGGCGACTGCGGAACTCTGTAGCCGTAAGGGCTTGTAGAGTGTAGCTACAGAACTGTATAGAACTGTAAAGCCTATCTCGGACTCGTGAACTCATGTCTTGGAGCCGTAGGGACCAGTATGGAGCCGTTCAGAGGGCCCATAAAATTGTGGTACTCCCGGGGTTACCAAACGTTGTACATAAAATCGCGTAAATCTCTTTATAGTTTGAGCGGAACATCACGTTTAATGCAAAAATGATATTCAGTGTAGTTCTGACAGTTGTGGGACTACGTAACACAGAGCGTAACTAAAAGAAGTGTTTACACGCGACACATCGCGGGACATTCAATGAAACCGTATGGATCCAATCACCGGAGCCGTACGCACCAGAAAGGACCCGTGAAATCACTTGTGACTCACCTCTGTGGGCGCCGCCTTTACGTTGCCCTACCGGTCCCTATCGCGGAACCGTGGACCACAGCGGTGTATAAAGGGTTTACCCACTAAAAATACGAAGTACTGAGTAGCTTGGCGTCTGTGGAGATAAAAAGAAAAAATTAGATCTCCTGTAAAGAGGACGTCAGAGAGACCCCCTCAAGGTCTCTCCACGCTCCAAAATTCAAGCTTAAAAATGAAAAACTTTGTCTTAATTATATGCAAGAAAAACGAATACACGATATGTACTGGTAACGTTAACTAAAATATAGGCTCTCTTGTAACAACTGTAGCTCCTTGGAACTGTAAGAAGCCGACTCCTTGAACACCCTGTGGTGATGTCGACCCAATATGCATGCGCCAACATCGATTGAAGAAATTGGCCTAATGCATACGAGAACCTATACTGAAGATATCCTAACATGTTAATACAATGCATAGTGTAACGTTAGGCTCTTCTCGTGGAAGGGCGGGGCCGAGAGTGAAAAACACTTAAACCCAGGGGCAAGAGGTCCATTAGACAGGCACACTTGGTGCTCTAGGGCCTAAAAACACCCGCCGCGAGAGTGGGACTCTCATGGACTAGCCACCCGCTTTGTATGGATGGAGACAAAAGCACTTTATCTTAAGTGTAGGCCACACGGGGAAAGTCCTGTGAGTCAAACCGAAGAAATCCCGGACCCATGGCTACCTCGTCTTACCTCAGAAGACTTGAAAAGGCAAACCGAATAAGGCCAAAGAGCGTAAAAACCTGCCGGTAGAAGCTGCAAGGGAGAAAATTGTTAGAAAAAGGTTAAATTTATCAAAGAAAATTTGACCAGTTCCAGCGATATTGTGAAAACAACGTGCTGAAAAAGAGTGAGGCTTAGCAGAGGTTATATGGAGGTCAGGACTGGGCTAGAAACTACGTTTTTAAGATTGGTTAGAAGTGCGTTAGAATCAGGTCATGTCACCAGATTGCATATCTATAGCATGGGAGGTAAGGTATAAATTTACCCCGCTAAGCGTAGCGGGGACATTTACGAGAGTTATACTTACCTTCCATGCTATAATTATGCAATCTGGTCACATGACCTGATTCTAACGCACTTCTAACCGACCCTAAAAAACGTAGTAACCAGCCAAGCCCTGACCTCCATAATACCTCTGTACCACCTCACTCAACATTCCACCAAGGCCTAAACGAGAGGGGAGGCGGGCGGGATGCATGGAAGGTAAGTATAACTCTCGTAAATATCCCCACTACGCTTAGCGAGGTAAATTTACTTCAAGTTATACCTTACCTTCCATGCTATAATTATGCAATCAGAATTGCAACCGAGGAGAGGAAGGAAGGGAGTTCAGACCGAAGCACATTTTTTTATATATTTTTTTTTTAATGGCTGGTACGAAACTCGTAATAGTCAAACAAATCCCCCTTAAGGGACGAAAAACCTTCTCCTCTTAAGGACGAAAGACCTCCGGATAGTTTCGTCTGAACTATAAAAACGAGAGGTAAAACGCCCACAGAACCCAAGTGAACCAAACGGGAAGACACGCAACGCAAAAACCGACCGTGAACAGAAACAAACTGCAAGCCACGCTCAAAACGGCACGACAAAAACTCACCAAGTTCGTCAGAGAACTGGAGCAGGTCAGAAAAGCATAAAGCGAACCAACCGTCTGTAAAGGTAAACTAAGCAGGGAACACCAAAAACTGCGTTAGTAAAACGGAAACGAAATGTGCTGAAAAAGAGTGAGGTGGTACAGAGGTATTATGGAGGTCAGGGCTTGGCTGGTTACTACGTTTTTTAGGGTCGGTTAGAAGTGCGTTAGAATCAGGTCATGTGACCAGATTGCATAATTATAGCATGGAAGGTAAGGTATAACTTGAAGTAAATAACTCAATATAGTATTAATAAATATAAATATTTATTTACCATTACGTAAAAATGATCCATGATGATAAAAGGCACTGTCAAATATTGACCTTAGATCGTCATGGAAAGGCCTAGTTATTCTAGTGCATAGTGGAAATTTATATATGCTTCTATGATAAGCCAATGCAGCACTTTCAATGTTAAAAAGAATATAGTGATGTTTGACCGATTATAACAGCCATGTAGTGGTCATAGCGTATACTACGGTCAGAATTTTATCTGACTAACTGATATAGGGACATGGAATGTTAGAACCATGTACCAGGCGGGGAAAGCAGACACAATTGCATGTGAGATGAGGAGATACGACATCATTCTCTTGGCTTTACCATCAGACTATAGGAAGTGACCAAGCAAGACCCAGTTGAGCTTCAAATCAAGAAACAGAAGTGGAACTGGATAGGCCATAGAACTTCACAAGACAGAAAATACAGTAGAATCCTAAGGAAGAAAACCGAGGAAGATCGAAAAACACCTGGAGGTGTGACACAGAGGAAGACATGAAATCAGCAGGCTACACCTGGTATCAGCTGGAAATTTTCCCAAGACAAAACCAAGTGGAGAAAATTGTCCATGGCCTATACTCCGACAGGGAACTGATAAGGCATAAGTTAAGTAAGTCATATTGTGGTCTAAGAGAATGTAAATTTAGAGGTGTAAAATACAGCAGGTTACAGGACAAAGGCAGGGATGCAATGGCAGACATAGTCCATGCTTTTTTGCATGGAAGTGTATAGTACTCTAACAGCACCCAGCAAATGGACCACTAGCATTATTGTCCCTTTACCCAAGAAGGGAGACCTTAGTCTCATGACCAACTACCAGGGAAGATCTCTTCTGTCAATTACAGCAAAAGTTTACAACAAGATCCTGCTTAATAAAATCTGAGATCATGTAGACCCAATTTTAAGGAACAACCAGGCTGGATTTTGTCAAGAGGAAGTTGCGCTCAACAGATCCACATTCTTAGAAGGATCATGGATGGATTTCTAGATTACCAGCTTCCTCTTTCAGTCACATTCATAAACTTCATAAAGGCCTTTGATTCCATCAAGAGAAAGGTTATGTTTCATGTGCTACAACATTATGGAATACCAGAAGTTGTAGTCAATGCCATAAGCTTATTTTACAACAACTCAAAAAGTGCAGTAACGGTAGATGGCAACATATATGATTATTTTAATATCTCCACCAGAGTTCTACAGGGTAATGTTCTTGCTCCACTCCTATTCATAGTGTTAGTAGACTTTCTACTAAAGAAGGCCACCTCTGATCTTGACTCTGGAGTTGTAACACATCCTCCTCACTCCAGTCATTATCCAGTTAAAATGTTAAATGACTTGGATTTTGCTGATGACATTGCTCTGTTGGAATTCACTATTCCCCGGGTACAGGCCCAGCTGACAAGAACTGCAGCTGCAGCAGAAGATCTTGGCCTCATAATAAGTGTATCTAAGACTGAGTGTATGACTGTTAACTGCCACCCCCATCCAACACTTCAAGTATACAGTGAACTCATCAACCATGTTTCAGATTTCAAATATCTTGGTTCCAAAATGGCATCTGCTACAAGCGACCTAAAAAGATGAAAGGTTTTAGCATGGTGCGCTTTCTGGAAACTGGAACATCTCTGCAAAAGTGAAATTATTCTACACTACATGCGTGACTATCCTCCTCAATGGCTGTGACATGGGGGTGCAAAATCAATGCTTTTGCTACCTCCTGCTTTAGGATTATGTTAAATATCAAGCAGAGAGACTGTCTCTCAAATGCCAGCATATATGACATGATCAACACTGAGTCTTTTATCCACTGTGTAAGGAATCGCCAACTGAGATTCTTAAGACACATCTTTCATCTCCTAGAGGAGGAGCCTGCTAGAAGATATGCTCTCTACAGTCCAACTCATGGCTAATGAGGACCTGGACGTTCACACACCTCTTATGTGAACTATATGCAATGTACGTTAGAGTATGATGAAGACATCCAAGCAGAACAAATAGCCACACTTGCCAAAGATCGCTGTGCATGGAGAAATCTAATGAAGGAAATCTCCATTGTATGGGAGAAGAAAATTAAAAAATCATAAGTTGACTTAAGCTGATTTACCACTAACTTCAACAGACAAACCTCATCAAATATCTTTTATCAATTTTCATTCAATGAAAATTCCACAGATAAATTATTGAAAAACCTGAACTAATTTTAACACAAATGATTTTTAAAAACACTACACACTTTGGAATGTCCAGATTTCAGCATCTACTATTTGTAACATGGGCAGATACCCAAAATATATGATTCTTCTCGAAAAGTAATAAAGCTTAAATATTTCTGAGGTTTATATACCTCAACAGTAAATAACATTTAACAAATGACAGAAATAAAACATAACAATAATCAAGTACTATTTCATTAATTTTCAGTGATATTTTCGAATTGTTTCAAAACTTTATCAAGCCAATAAAACACAACACTTTAAAAGTGACATAAATTCTATCTATAATGAGAAACTTAATCTTTAAAAACTCACTTTTTTCATGAAAATGTTTGTTTGTTTGATGAGAGTTTAATGGTACCACAACAGCAAGGGTCAAATTGTGCCTGAGCAGTTAGATCATTCCAGAGGTAGGAAGGAGAGTAAACAGGGGGAGATTGAAAGAAACACAAGAACTAAAAGCCAGAAAGCTGGGATCGAGAGAGGAGGTGTATAAGTGGAAAAAATAATGTAGAGAGAGAGAAAGGGGTTGGGGAAGGAGGACTAAATATGGTTGTGGAGGGAAGCAAGATGAAGGAAGGAGATAATTTTATTCTAAGGATTTTTTCGGAAGAGCTCGGCTACTGAGTTGTGGGCAGCGAGGAAAGCTCTGGGAAAGTTGTACATGGGGCAAGCAAGGAGAATGTGATGGACTGTGAGGGTGCAATGGCAATTGTTGCAGAGGGGTGCATGGGGGGAGCCAGTAAGGAGGTGGGAGTGAGTGAGGTGGGTGGGACCTATTCTAAGGCGGGTAATGTGGACGTTGTCGATACGGGATAGTTTGTGAGTAGTGGGTTTGATCGGAATGGTGGACTGGATGACGTGGAGTTTGTTATCAATTTGGAAGTCTCATGAGGTTTGCCAGCGGCCATGAACAAGGGAAGTGATAAGTGGTTTGATGTCAGAAAGGGTTTTGGAAAAAGGGGTAGGGGGAAGGGTGAGGGAAAGCTTAGCAGCTGCATCAGCCCTGTCATTGCCAGCATGGCTGGGTATCCAGAAGAAAATAATATGTTTCCTACGGAGCGGAGGAGGGGGAAAGGAGTTTACGGAGGATGAGGTGAGATGAGTAATGAAGTAAAGACAGCTTCGGAGTCAGAGAAGATGGCAAAGTGGCTGAGCGGAGAGTATGCAATAAAGTTGAGGGCAAAGAGAATGGCCTTGGCCTTGGCCGAGAAGATGGATGAGTAGTCGAGAAGCCTGCTACTGAGGAGGATGTCTTGGATGACAGCAGCAGCAGCTGTCTTGTCGCCTTTTTTGGAGCCATCAGTATAGATGGAGGTATATTTTGAGAGTTGGTCTTTGATTTGGTTGTGGAGGTTGATGAAGAGGTTAGGGTGAGTTTGGGTTTTGTGATGAGTGGAGAGGTCCAAGTGGATAGTAGGGAGGGGGGTGGCCCAGGGAGGAAAAGTGGGCCAGGAGAAAGTGCTGAGAGTGGTGGGATTGATGCCGAGATGGAGGTCTGATTTGATGCGTAAGCTAAAGAAAGGGGATAGGATTTTAGTCCTATCAAAGAGGGTGGAGAAATTGGGGTATCTAATGAGGTTGTAAACAGGGTACTGGGTGTTGGCTCTAAAAGCATAGGAGAAGCTAAGCTTTCTACACTTTAGCAGGAAGGGGGGTTCGTTGGCTTTAACATGAAATCTGGTGATTGGGAAGGTTCTGTAGGCACCCAGACAAAGCCTAAAGGCTTCATTTTGGATGGTGTTGATGTGATTGAGGTAAGAATTGTGAGCGACACAGTAGACAATATTGCCGTAGTCAAGCTTGGTACAAATGGTGAGCCTGAAGATTTTGAGGAGAGCATGCTGGTTCGCACCGCAAGTGGTATTGGAGAGGAGGCAGAGAATGTTGAGGGAGCTGTTGCAATTCTGTTTCATGAAAATGTACCAGAAATATTCTGCAAGGAGTAATGTTGTTTCCTTCAATCAAATCAATTTCTTTCATCTTCTCAGAATTAAGCTCTTAAAAATCAAAGTCTCTAGATACAATCTTTTGGAAGAAAATAAAAGTTTCATGTCAAATTTACCTCTTGTTCTAGGGTTCATTCCAAATCCCCTTGCTCCTGAAGTAGGTGACTGTGAATTGAAACACACAAAGATACACATTATAATCAGTGGTGTGGTGGGTCTTGTTTTACTAACAGGGGGGTGGGGGGCAAGGGCATTTTGGTTTCCCCCTCCCCCTCGAAAAACTAATGCTCAGAAAAAAACATTGAGACATAGAGCTAAATTGGCATGCACTGTTTAGAAGGCACCATTTAGGATATTGCTTAAAATCAGTGTTTCAAATCAAGGGAGAAAGCCATACAAAAGGGCCGGGGGGAAAAACAGCTTTGGTTAAATTCCCAAAAAAATTGAAGAATAAAAGGCCTTAAATGAAGGAAATTTTCCAAAAATTGAAAACTTCCCAAAAATTGAAGGAGAGTTTATTCCTGCTAGAATTAGATTGTGGTTATGGTAAGTTTATACCTGCTAGAATTAGATTATGGTTATGGTGAGACTCAAACATTTTGGTAAAATGTGTCGCAGTACTTCAACAAATTATGAAAACATTTAAAACAATTAAAAAACAAAGGATTTACAAAGGAAATTATCCAGGTGGCCATGTAATACATCACAAAATTTGCAAGAAAAATTTACATATGGTTGATGGTCAATTTGTAACGGAATTTGATGAAATATTTGGCTACCTGCATGATTTCATAGATTTTAAAGCAATGTAGCTAAAATTATCTCGATGACGATGAGTGAACACACAATTACAATGACGGGGTCGCCCCCTGCGTATTCGGTTATGATAGTAGCAATGCTATCATGAAATGCTTAATATGACCAAGACAAGAACACAGGTATGACGTACGAACAGACATACCATCGACAACCAAGTCAATGTCCACGGCCTTTGATAACCAGTTGTGGTACACTGGCGTGTATACCCAACCCAGGCTTGAACCCAGGGCCTCGTGGTCTGTAGACCGGTATGATAACCGCTACACCACAGCAGGTAGATAAAGTTGTCTCAATGCTCATATACCTTTAAGTTACATTTCAAGAAGAGTACATTGACACTCCACACCATTCATGTCACATGGAGTGACCTCACCAATCTTACAGGTGTCACACAAGTCACAATGGAAGGAAGACCACAGGGTTCCTGCAGCTGTATTTCACATCAAAAGCAAGTCAACCAGGATGGTCCATATGTACAATAAGAAATGAAAACTGAAAACACAAAGAATGAGGGCATTACCTGCAAACTGAATTGGGTACTGTCAAATGTTGATCCCCATGTGCCTTGGGTATCAGAAAATGTGACATTGCCCCCACGGAATGGAGATGAGTTTGGTGACTGAAACTGAGAGAATACAAACAAATGCAGTGGAGGAAAAGATGAATATGAGGCAAATGCAAATGAATATACAGAAAGCAACATTTTCACATTTTCTTTACAAAAAAAGATACAATTTGAAATAAAAAAGATGGATAAATTTGACTTAAGTGAAGAAATATTATATGTGCCAAAATAATAGAAATGGTGACTTACATATAAAGTTACAAAATGTCAAACCAACAACAAAGAGCATCAAAATAAATGAAATTAGATAAGAAATAATCCTCAAGTAAATAATGGTGAGCCATCATCAGTACAAAGAAGTCACATACTGTATGACAAGTTTAAAAGAAATCATGACCTGCATTAATAAAAAGCTGTCCATTGAAAATAGCTGAAAGAGCTAACCTGACATGACAAGTTGACTTCAAAGGTAGTGACTCAATAGATTTTTTATTCCTAAATGTACCCCTTACATAACATACATCCCTACTTTAAGTCAATATATTAATCGAAAACCCTACAAAGGCCAAAGTCCTACCACTGGTATTCCTCTTAAAGTATTTCTTCATGCCCTAATTGAGGAAACCACAACACCTGCAAAACATTTGACCCAGACGATGATCCTTTTACTGCCAAAATTAAAAGCATCTGCAGCTAATAATTACAGCTTCTGTAACTACTGTAGTATTAGAGCCATCCTCCATGACAGGGACAAACAACATTGAGTAAAGCTTTCGTTTGTTCCCTACCGTTATCTGCAGGTCATAATTATTTTTTACTTAATTTACCTTTTTTTTCATATCTATACACAAAAACTTGTCTGTCATATTTAAATTCTTCTTTACACTAGCATTAACTATACAAAAGTTTCTGTTTTACTGTCATGCAACAAGACTATTGAATTCAGAGTGCAAAAGATTTCCACGATGTTACAATGTAAATTTCATGATGAGAAAATAGGCAACAGCCCCAAATCTTGATGGATTCCTCTCATTTTGTTTCTTAACCCTTATTCTACCAGCACGTTTTTGAAAATGGGCTTGGGAGGCGGAGTCAAAGATGGGGAACCCAAAACAGAGACAATATCGCCGCGTGGTAGAGTAAGGGTTAATCAGGGGCTTTTTATTGAAGGGTCCTCTTGTCTTCCAAGCGGCAGTCGAGCTCGTTCCACTTCAGTGACCCGCTAAGCCGCCCACCGGGATCATGTTGCATATATTTTTAAATTGGCACACTTGTCGCGGGTTCCTTAACCCTTATTCTACCAACCCTTTTTTGAAAATGCGCTCGGAGGGTGAAGTCAAAGATGGGAAACCCAAAATGGCGATAATATTGCCATGTGGTAGAGTAAGGGTTAAAGAGGGCTCACTCTACTGAACGATGAGAGCATTGTTACTTGTTATGTCAGAGTGACTTTAGTCATTTCTACAAATCTGATCAGAACTTTTCACTTGTATATCCCCTTAATGGTATAAAATTATGATCACCCTTTTCATCATTTTTTGTTGTTTTAATATTCTCTTTCAAAATAAAATGAAGATGCTTGAACTCTGAATTTATTCCTCTAAAGCTGTTTAGCAATAGCCTTATGCAATGATTAAAGAAACATAACAAAGATGGACCTATTCAAATTAGCAAGTTAAAACCTCAACAGCTATTTGGTAGTAAGCACAACATATCAGCTTTGGAAGATGTAAAAAGTGTAAATCTATTCTCTAAAGGTGTGTGTGTGTGTGTGTTTGTGGGTGAGAGGATGAAAGGGAAGGGGAGGGAGGGGGTAAACCATTCTCTTTAAAGAAAATCTTACAGCATTGCATAGGCATTTTCATTTTATTTTTCCATGTGCTTGGTACAATCATGAAGAGCTGTCCAAATGAGATTTCCAAATAATTTGCCAAATAATTCAGCATTTTTTGTGTACCAAATTCAAAAAATAATTTTGGAATTTTGGGACCTTACCTAAAACATCTAGGGGTGAATAAAGTATCTTTTGAAGGTACTCCATTGGATCTTTCAAGTTATTGCTTTATTGTATGAGTTTATATTTAAATTTTGGTGTGAATTATTTTTTTAAATAAAAAAATAAAAAGATTATTTATAACAAGTTGATGGTAAAAAAGCAAAATTTTCATTTAAAATAAATTAAAACAACAATTTTTGTATTTCCTTTTAGGTAAAAATGATTTAGACAAGTCGAATAGCTCAAATTTTTTCAAATTTTGCTCATACCTAGACATAATTTTAAAGTTTTGAGTAAAACTTGTAAAATATTGTGATTTGTGATGAATTGTCAACTTCAGAAAATAAGAATAAGAAAATTTGTTCACCCCCATAGAGAAAATGGAATGCTCTTTTGAATGGTATGTAGTCTTAAAATGTGGGTATGCTGTAAGTCTTGATTCAGTGCACACTGTACTAGTGTACATGCATTGTCAAACCTTTCAAGCATTTCATCTGTGTGAAGCTGGCAAAAAATGGCAGCCTCCATAGAACAAGCATTATGAGGAGATTTTGCCAGAAATTTGATATTTTTTTTTTTAAGTTTAAAAAAGGGGGAAAATTATGAAAGTAGTTAATTTGTTCTTACCCTGCTCCAAAAAATCCAAAAGTGGTATCAATTGAAAGAAATTTTCTCAACAATTCAAAAATGTTATCAAAATCGACATTAGTCATTAGCCACAAAAAAGCAAAACATCATAAAGATACAATTTTTGACAGCAGATATGCAAATTAGTGATGAGATTTTGCATAATATGTTTGACTGGAAAAGGATTCACACCACCAAACAGACACAGGTGTTTTGGATACCTTGGTAGAGTGTTAAGGGCCATGATATGAATCAAAACAATTCCGCTTACTCACAGGTTTATGAAACCCAGATTCAACAAAATCAAAAATAAGAAGACACTGCAATTAAACACAACAAATGTACATGTAGCCTCACATGAGATTACACACTGATATTTCTTGAAAAGAAGCATGCATGATTGAACATCATAAAATGGGTAACACGTGTTTAGTGACTGACAACACACATGTTTAGTGACTGATAATACATGTGTTTAGTGACTGATAACACATGTTTAGTGATTGATAACACATGTGTTTAGTGACTGATAACACATGTGTTTAGTGACTGATAACACATGTCTTTAGTGACTGATAACACATGTGTTTAGTAACTGATAACACATGTTTAGTGACTGATAACACATGTGTTTAGTGACTGATAACACATATGTTTAGTGACCGATAACACATATGTTTAGTGACTGATAACACATGTGTTTAGTGACTGATAACACGTGTGTTTAGTGACTAATAACACATGTGTTTAGTGACTAATAACACATATGTTTGGTGACTGATAACACATGTGTTTAGTGACTGATAACATATGTGTTTAGAGACTGATAACACATGTGTTTAGAGACTGATAACACATGTGTTTAGAGACTGATACATGCAGTCATACTATCACATAGATGGAATGACTGATATATGTTGTCATGAAAGGAGAGAAAGAGACTGATATCACACATGTGTTTAGTGACTGATTACACATGTGTTTAGAGACTGAAAATACATGTGTTTGGTGACTGATACCACATGTGTTTAGTGACTAATAACACATGTGTTTAGAGACTGATACATGTGGTCATATCATCACATAGATGGAATGACTGATATATGTTGTCATGAAATGAGAGAAAGAGACTGATAACACACATGTGTTTAGTGACTGATTACACATGTGTTTATTGACTGATAACACATGTGTTTAGTGACTGATGACATATGTGTTTAGTGACTGATTACACATGTGTTTAGTGACTGATAACACATGTTTCTAGTGACTAATGACACATGTGTTTAGTGACTGATTACACATGTGTTTAGTGACTGATAACACATGTGTTTAGTGACTGATAACACATGTGTTTAGTGACTGATTATACATGTGTTTAGTGAGTGATAAGACATGCATTTAGTGACTGATAACATATTTGTTTGGTGACTGATAACACATGCGGTCATACTATCACATAGATGGAATGACTGATATATGTTGTCATGAAAGGAGAAAAAGAGACTGATAAAGACTATTGCTTACCGGACCCGGTGTTTGGAATGCCTGAAGATTGAGTAATAAATACAGATAATGCAAGAAAAGGTAATAACAAATTAGCATGAAAGGCCCTACACATGCACAAGAAAGCTTGTTCCCATTTTTCAGCAAACTTTTGGTGAAAACAAATAAATATTGAATAATTGGCAGATGTAAGTTCAATGTGAAATACTTATTTAATAGAAATCTGAAAATTATCTCTCAAAGGTAGAAATAAACCAATTGTCTTTGCAATAAGATAACCGCCGATATTTTCCACCTTTATATGTTGGTAATTTCCACACCTACGCGATGGTAATTTCCATGCCTAAGTGCTGGTAATTTCCACACATGCGCTATGGTTACATCAATGTACGGGTCTCTGTAAAAGCTTACATAACTACCATTAATTTGATAATCTGAGTGTCACTTGGACAGCAATTGCTAGTTTTCCAGCATTACTAAATAATTCACTTTTAAAAATACTAATGATGACATTTCCCCATTTTTAATTTTTTTTTTTGCGGATATTTAGACACTGTAGTGGATGTAGATGTAAATAAAGTGTTTAACCTTTGAAATGAGATCTATGGACTAGGCATTTTAATAATGGTGACTCCTACACCCCACTTTGGCTGCTTTTTACAAAGAATGTGCCTTTGTGATGACTTTTTTTCATAGAATTCTAATACATCTTCACAATGAAAAAGAGTCAAGAGTTTTAATTAATACAAAGTTTGTGGTCTATTTAGTTGAAGGCATATCCAAATTCTTTGCTATTTGACTTGAAGTTCGAGAATTTGTCAATTCTAGCATGTTCTTCTAAAAAGGTTGATTGGGTGTATGACCACAGTAAAATGAAATGCAAAAGAATTTCCTTTTCATAGTTTTTATTTTATGAACAAAAAACAATGTTATGGCTACCTTATAAATAAAGATAAATAACAGCTACAATTAAAGTTGTCAGAATTCTACTTCTGCCTGCTTCTTATTGACAAATCATACATGAATATACAAAGAAATCATGTTTGAAAACTTAACTCAAAGGCATTTCACAAAAATATTGAAGGGTTATGCCATTATTTGGTATACATGCCAAAATACACAAATTAAGCCTTCGCATTCTCTACAAATTAAGCATGAAATCTAACCACCATGTGAGTAACTCACTCTCACACAATGAAATTGACTCACAAGCTTTGATAACATTTAAGAAATTAAATTGTACACTAACAGCACACATTAGCAACATTTTTCAGAACATTTACAATATTATTGAAGCTTGATAAAGAAAGGAAATCTTACAACAATCTTCAAGAGATATGATAGAGAAAGGTTCCTGTTGGCATATGAAGTTCGGAATTTGAATAATTTTGTTGTGACTTTCTGGAAATGGTTTATATTTGGATAGGAATAGGAAAATATTGAACATTCATAACTGCTGAACTACTACATAAATTAAACAATGCAGACATAAATCATTAAACAATTGAAAAATTTGATCTGAAAACTATATATCCCTTTTATTCATAACACTCCTTGCCGCCCCCATCCCTGTGCCCAAACCACAGTTTGTTCTATTGCGTAAACTATGCATATTCATGACTTGGTTCTTACCACGACTGAGGCGAGTTTGGCCTTGACCCTTTCCATCCGTTCAATCTTCTGAGTCTGCAACTCCTCCGTTAATAATTTCTTTGTGTCCAGTATGGCCTGTATGCTTTTTCCCGATTCATCTGGGAAATGACTAGAAGGGTCTGGCTCCCTCTCCTCCACATTTTGTCTACTTAACACACTAAGCTTAGGATCTGTGAAGAACAAATGACTTTAGGATTACCCAGGAAATAAATGTAAAGGTCTATGGACACATTCTTACAAACCCAAATGACCAATAAATTCTCAGTGGTTAAATCTCATCAAGAAGGCTTGGGCGGAAGTACCGAAGTACCGATACTCGCGAATACCGGAAGTCAAAAAGTTTGTTACTACTACCGGTACTGCCGGAAAGTACCGGTGGCAACTCTAAAATATAAATACTATTATTAGTATTAACCCAATTCATGCGTTTTCAATACTTATTTCATGTAAATTACATTCACATTATCACATATTTAACTCGCAAGAGGCTTGTAGTTAATCCATTTATCAAAACAACACCGATAAACACCCCTCCATAATTATTCCCAAAGCTGCAAACAATCTCACACACATTAATTGATGTAATCAAATTAATTGACTATTCATACAGAAGTTACATTCCATTCTTTACTCTGTAGGCCTAGGTGTTGTTCCCAGGTCAATCGTAACACACACAATTATTAATCAAAATGGATCACAAATAAATCTCATAAAATATGTGCTCTATTTGGGCCTTTTAAAAAAAAATTTTTTTCAAAGGCCCAAAAGTAAAAGAACGTACCTCACTCATACTCAACAAGTCTGAATTTCCTATAACGCATGGATATAAAACCAGTAATCCATATACAGTACATTGAAAGAAATTGGAAATCCCCACCTGCTTCTGCAAATCTAGTGCCTGGGCCAACGTACTGCAAAAGTCAGTCAATATTTTGAATCTGGCATAAATATGCCAGAATCTTGCTGTGCCGTTGGTTGCACTAATAGATGTGTGCGAGGTAACAAAAAGACATTTTCTCGATTTCCATCTGATCTTGAACGACGTTCGAAGTAGGTTTCTTTTCTACAGCACGATGGCTTCAACCTACGGTTCACACTAAGATTTGCAGCAGGCACTTTATATCAGGTATGTACACTTTTTCGGAGTATAACGAACAATCAGCTGCCGTTAACATTATCGTATACCTGATGAAAATATAAACTTAAGGAAAATATGAAGTAAAATTGGAAGCAATAAAAAGACTGGTACTGGTAGGTTGGCACATAATATGTTTGTTGTATGTGTGATGCGACTGAGCTGTGTGAAGATGTGTAAATTACAACGATGCCACTGCCCTGCAAATTGGCGTCCAATTGAGTTAGAGTCACTTGATGAAATCCCTCTATAAATAATGTTATTGTGATAATAGTACGGTGAATATACCAAGCACACTGGACAATATTTGACCTTTTTACACACGTAGGAAGAATTGGTACCATGAATAGTACCGGTATTGTCTTAACGAAAGTACTGTTCACGAATTCTCGTGGTACCGCCAAGCCTATCATCAAGTCACGAGGGCTTATAGAGCCAGTGCTTATACCAGGTTTCCATGGTGCTAGGCAGAAGAGAGTACATGATTCCTCTGGATGGGACACCAGTTCATCACAGGTTAACTCCCCAGCCCAAACTGGTATTTATTTCACAGCTGAGTGAACTGGAGCACTTGGGATAAAGTGTCTTCTCAAGGAGACAGCACAGCGCCCTGGCTGAGATTCGATCCCGGTACCTTTTGAGTATGAGACCAATGCCATAACCAGTAGCTTACTGCACTTCCTTCATATTTTCTGTGGAACTACATTTTGAAAAATGTAAATTTAGTAAATTTTACATTTATTGCTTATCACAGTTTGGGGACTGTTCAATCACCAACTCTTTTCATAATAAACTACAAAATATTCAAAATTAACTACAGATTATGACAAATGTCAGGTGTGCAAATCAAACAGGATATTCAATCACTAACAGGGGGATCACCAATCAACATCTTGACAGCAAATTTAAATTTCATATACAACAGTACATAGACAGCTACAAGAGTTTCTTGTTTAATTACCTATTAGAATAGCATATAAAAGACTAAAAATAATTGAAAAGAAGGCTTTAATTTTGAAGAAGAAAAAAACCCATTTAGTTTTCGGGTTATGGTTCATCATAAGACCATCAGGAATCAAGCAAAAAACAAGAATAACTTTTCAAAATGTCAAATATACTTCAAATAATCTTCTGTGGAGTGCAACTAAGACTGAATTGCATCTGAATAGAGGTGTTTCATCACGTGACTCTAACTTCATCTGAAAGCCATTTTGCCGGGCAAGCGTCATTGCATTTCACAAGTCTTCACACAGCTCAGTCACATCACACTTACAACAAACTTACCCCGCTAAGCGTAGCGGGGATATTTACGAGAGTTATACTTACCTTCCATGCTATAATTATGCAATCTGGTCACATGATCTGATTCTAACGCACTTCTAACCGACCCTAAAAAACGTAGTAACCAGCCAAGCCCTGACCTCCATAATACCTCTGTACCACCTCACTCAACATTCCACCGAGGCCTGAACGAGAGGGGAGGCGGGCGGGATGCATGGAAGGTAAGTATAACTCTCGTAAATATCCCCGCTACGCTTAGCGGGGTAAATTTACTTCAAGTTATACCTTACCTTCCATGCTATAATTATGCAATCAGATTGCAAACGAGGAGAGGAAGGAAGGGAGTTCAGACCGAAGGACATTTTTTTATATTTTTTTTTATGGCTGGTACGAAAACTCACACGAATCGAATCCCATTTAAAGGACAAAATTCCTTCTCCTCTAAAGGATGAAAGACCTCAGGAGTGGGAAGAACTAAAACATAGTAAACCACGTCGAGGTACAGTCAAACCAAACAAGGCACCATTCGTTAACAGTAACGGAGGCAAACATCGAACGAACCTGAGCGAAAAGCCCAGAAAAACAAGCCAACCAGAAGAGCGTTGGGACACAATCACAGCAAAGTGTGCACAAAAAACGCCACAAACCACACCGGATTCGTCCACGAGACGGAACCGGCGAGGAAAACTACGATCGGGAACGAAGCGTGTACCAACAAAAACGAATTGAAGAAATCCCCGACAAGGGAAAAATTCGTTAGCGCGTAACCGCGTAAGAGCAAAAGCTAGCGGGGGAAGACGAACGTCGAAAAGTGAGTCAGACCAAAAACAAAAGAAAAACCGCGAAAAGCGTTTTTCCGAACGGCGACACGAGAGATCCCGTGAAAAGAGGTGATGCCCCGAGCCCGAGTGCATACCGCTGCCGTTCTATGAACAGTGCAGACTACTTTAAAAGAAAGTCACTGGACGATCTATCGGAGGAAAATGTCACATGACACACTACAAAAAGATCGCCGTGTAACTTTCCAGTGGTCACGAGTCAAAGACCGTAGACCCCACTGGAAAAACCCCGGTGGATAGCTGCAAGTTATCCCAGAGCTCATGACTGAACCAAGTTGGGCCCACCTCCACAACGGGGAGGGGGGTGAACAACCTCTCAGAAAGGCCACGCCACATCGAGGAAAGGTGGGCGAAGGCCACACTATCAAACAAAGCGCTCCGGGACGGAGATGCAGTCCACCGGAGCCCGGGAAAGAGACAAAAATCGTCCCTGACCCGAGGCTCGTACGTGAAGCCTGCAAGGTCTTGAGCAGCCAAAGTTCGTCCTGCGCCTAGACGAGAGGAACGATTCCAGAACTCTTGGAGTTCGTATCTCTCCGGCCGAAAAGGAGACCACAACAGTGGTGCAAAAACGGCGGGAAACGGAAAAGCCTCGCTCAGCACTAGCGGTAAAAAGGTGAACGAAAAACCCCAGCATTCTGCCTGTCGAAAAAGGTCAAGTACCCGCCCAAGTTTCCGTCATAAGGGGTCACAAGAAAAGTGCCCCTACCTCGAACAAGAAGCCTCCGTCGGCACCGACGGTGAAATCTGACGGGTGAAAACCTCATTCTGTACACCAGGTGGGAGCACCCGAACCACCACCAAAGGGGGTGGCCACCGACTGAACGCGTAAAGCGGAGGTACGGAACGACATCACCTGCAGTCCAGAAAAGACTGCCGACCCTGAGCAAAGGTTGTTTAAACCTACTGACCAAAAATCAAAGGCTAGCGAAATAAAAAGGCAGGCTGTTAATATAAAATGTACACAAGAAGGGCTGCCAACCGTGTAAGGCTATGTAGCTGTAAGACGGTATGGGTCTTAAGACCGCGGAGCCGTACAACATAGCACCCAAGCGGGGTCTGAAAACTGTAGCAGTTGCGGAACCGCGTAGCTCCAGGCCACACCTATCAACAGCGAAACTTGTCTAAGAAGTTGACTGGAAAAAGTGTTAACGTACTACGTATAGTAACAACCTGGAAACCGCGGAGCCTACGGCTACGGGTGTGGAGAAAACTAATACCGTATGTCTGTTAAGTAACAGGCCGTAAAACCGCATGGAAACAGCTTTAAGAAGGTGTTAAAGTATGGAATGAACCATACGTGCCGTTGTTGGTAATAGCCACCCCAAAAGTGAGGTTGTCTATCAAAAGGCCACCTATTGTCAAGAAAAATATCCTTCATGGAGTTAATATTGACAAGGGGGGTGTAACGTACTACGTCAACCATATGAGTCATAAACCCCAGCACCGGGGTAGAATACACGAAAGAGTTGGCGTCCTGTGTATACTACACGGACCGTTAATTCTGTTAAACACCCTGCACCATGGAGCTGAGAAGCGCGTGGCTACTGGGGGGACTTACGCCGTACAAAGTATGCAACCCCGTTAAGTATTATAGATCCATTATGGGTCTACAAAGGCGTCAGCATGACAAGTAAAAACCACTAGTCATCCGCCAACTTTGTCTCTGTGCACCACGGAGCAAAAAGCTCGTGGCTACACGAGGGGGACAACTGGTACTGGTACGTGTCCCGAACGTAGTAGCTATCAGTACAAAAGAACCGTCGAGGTCGACGATAGCGTTAACGTACTACATCTGTAACGTGAGTGGCTATCTCAGTATACTTCTATTCACCACGGGGCCACCGAGTAAGTGGCTACGCGTAGGGAAGATGTACTCAGTACGCGTTCCCGTTGAGAATAGCTAAAATATACTGGGGCCGTAAGGAATACGGAGGAGTTCACGTGCTACGCAAGCTATCGAGTCGTAAACTTAGTTTGTTTCATCACGTAGCTCTGAAACTGGTAGCTGCGTGGGAAGAGGGGACTACCGTCGTACTCAGTCACGTGTGTCCGGTAAGAGGAACGGCGCGAACTTTGTAGTGCATGGCTACTGGTCCTCTACCACACAGCCGCGCTGCTGGTGTAGGCCGTTAACTCCGTTTGTATAAAATCACTCGGAGCCGCGAGCCGTGGCGGCTACGCTGCGTGGGGACTGCCGTCGAAGCTAAAAGCGTCCCAGCAAGAAAAAGCGAACGCGAACACTGCAACACGCGCTAACGGGTCGCAATATCCCGGTTCCGTTACCCGGTTTATCGTGCGTGTACGTAAAACCGCGTTAATAATTGTAGAATGTGAGCCGAAGGTCTCGTTCGATGCAAGAACCATATTCAGAGTAGTTTAAACGGTCGTGAAACTACGTAACACGGAGAGAATAGCTCTCGTGATGGTATGCCTTCCGTAAAGAAGGAATTCCTATCACCCGAGCGCTAGGCCTCGAAACCCGAGCAAGCGCTAACACGCGACGCATCCTGGGAGCGTGACGTACCGACAAACAGGGACTCGTCCTCGTGTCCAAGAAACTGGTGAAAAACTATGCGGAACCGAGACATTCAACGCGAAAATCTCACCAAGTCAGCTCACACGGGCATGAAGATCTCCTAAGATTGTTACTATCACCTGACCATGTAGCTAAAAAGCTAAAGGGTATACTATCGGGTGTAACGTCGTTGTACGTTACCTTGCTGCAGAACTATGCAGCCCTACGGACCCAAAAGTCATCCCATGCCCCTGTACGGGGCCGCCGAGTTTTTTACCGACCCTTACGGGGCCGTGAAAACAAGCCGTAGGGGCCGTATGGAACCAATCACCGGAGCCGTACGGACCCTAATGGACCCGTGCAAGTAATCCAATGGCTCTACAACTAGCCATAATCGATAACACCAAAGCGCAACCTAAGAAGCGTTTACATGTGACGCATCGCAGGACAGTCAAGGCGCGTAACGCACCGACACTAGGGACCTGCCCTTCGTGTCGAGGAGATAGGTGCAAAACATCGCGGAATTGTAACGTTCAACGCGGAAAATCCTACTGAGGCAGTTCACACGGCCGTGGAACTGCGTAGCTAATGGCTACAGAGACGGGAAGAAAATAGCTCTCGTGATGCTATACTTCTCGTGAAGATTGTTTCACCTATCCCCTGACCAAGTAGCTTCCTAGCTAGCGGACTCAATTTCGGGGTTCATCGTACAGTGTACGTTATCCCGTTGCAAAAACTCTGAAGTCGTACGGGCCTGTACGGTCTAGAGAAGCGTTTGCACGCTATGCATAGCGGGACCTCTTAGGTGCGTAACGTACCGACGCTCGGAGGCCTGTCCTCCGTGCCTATGATACTGGTGAAAGTAATTGCGGAACTGTAACGTTCCACGCGGATAATCGTATTAATGGTGTTCACATGATCGTGGAACTGCGTAGCTAAAGGCTACGGAACCATGAAGAGAATAGCTCTCACGGTGCTATATTTCTTGTGAAGATTATCACTAGTCACCTGGCCACATAGCTCGTAGCTAGTGGGTGCATATCGGGTAAATCGTGCGATTATGCGATATCCGTTACAAAACTACGGAGCCGTACGCATCCGAGCACCGGAGCCGCACTCTCTCGGTTGCACCTTGAAAATACCGGTCGCGGTGGAGTCTGTGCTCCGACCACGCCGCTTGAACCCAATCGCTGCAAAGAGTACAAAGAATGGACTCGCAGCATAATCTGCACGCGTAACGCGTGAGATGGATGTAACCGGAGCGTAAAACAAAGAAGCATTAGCACGCTACGCCGGGACATCATGGGTGTGTAGAGCATCGACACTCGGAGACCTGTCCTCCATGTCCATGATACTGGTGAAAATAATCACGGAACTGTAATGTTCAATGCAGACAATCTTAATTGCGTTCGCACGAGTTGTGAAACTGCGTAGCTAATGGCTACGGGACCAAGAAGAAAATAGCTGTCGTGATGCTATACTTCTTGGAAAGAAAGTCATCTGTCACCTGACCACGTAGCGTAGTAGTTAGTGGGCGTATAACCGGGTTAACCGTACAGTGTACGTTATCCCATTAAAAATAAGTTCCGCTCACTGGAGCCGTCCAATGGAAATGAAAGGACCCGTAAACGCGGATCGTGGAATCGTATGGAACCGTACGGACCCGTAAACACGGGTCGCGGAACCGTCCAATGGAACCGTACGTACCCGTAAAACACGGACTGTGGAACTGTACGGACCCATAAACATGGGCCGTGGAACCGTATGGAACCGTGGAACTGCCGTAGCCTTTGGCTACAAGATTAAGAAGAAAAATAGCTGTCTCAATGCTATACTTCCGGATAAACCGTACAGTGTACGTCTTTCAAGAGGCGCTCCGCTGAGAGTGGGCGGCGGCCCCGCCTCCCTGGCTTTGGGCCTGGGTGGCAGTGGCGGCAAGGGGGAAGACGAAGAGGGCCTATCAGACCGTCGCTTCTCCACTTTCTCCGCCGTCTTTGAAAATACCGGTTGCGGTGGAGTCTGTGCTCCGACCACGCCGCTAGGTGTCAATCGCTGCAAAGAGTACAAGGATTTGACTCGCAGCATAATCTACACGCGTAACACGTGAGATGGATGTCACCTGAGCGTAATTTGAAGAAGCGTTTGCACGCTACGCATCGCGGGACATCCTGGGTGAGTAAAACATCGACACTCGGGGACCTGTCCTCCATGTCTATGATACTGGTGAAAATAAATACGGAACTGTAACGTTCAACGTAGACAATCTTAATTGCGTTCACACGAGCCGTGGAACTACGTAGCTAATGGCTACGGGACCAAGAAGAAAAATATCTGTCTTAATGCTATACTTCTTGCCAAGAAAGTCACCTGTCACCTGACCACGTAGCTTGGTAGCTAGTGGGCGTATAACCGGACTAGCCGTACAGTGTACGTTATCCTGTTATAAACGGACCAGTAAGCACGGGCCGCGGAACCGTCCAATGGAACCGTTCGCCTCGTAACAACGGGCCGCGGAACCGTCCAATGGAAGCGTTCGCCCCGTAACAACAGGCCGCGGGACCGTATGGAACCGTCCAATGGAACCATTCGCCCCGTAACAACGGGCCGCGGAACCATACGGATCTTAATTTTTCTCTTTACAACTTAGGGGCGCAACGCCCCTAAGAGGATATCTCTCTCTTACCTTTCCAAACCTCTCCACTTCAGGCGGCGTTTTTTCAACGCCCCTAAGAGGTTTTCTTATCTCTCTCTCTCTCTCTCTTAGCTCTTCAACTCTAGGGGCGTTTTACACAAAGAGGACTAAGATCTTATCTCTCTCTCTCTCTCTCTTAGCTCTTCAACTCTGGGGGGCGCAACGCCACACAAAGAGGACTAAGATCTTATCTCTCTCTCTCTCTCTTAGCTCTTCAACTCTAGGGGGCGCAACGCCACACAAAGAGGACTAAGATCTTATCTTCTCTCTCTTGGAACAAGATTTCTGAAAAGAGAAGAACGTATAGCATGCGTACATACAACGAATACAAGCAATATCGCCCCTGTGGGGGAAGTTCCTATGATCCTACGATCACCTTAAAAGAGAGACGAAGCATAGCAAAACAGTACATCAAAAAAAAATTAACAGAAAAATTCTCTATCTGATTTTTTTTTATTAACCCCAGAAAACGCATTCAACGTAAAATCTTTACAAGCGCCGGGGTAGCGTGGAAAACACAAACCACTGAGTACTCGGAGTCTGTAAAGATAAAAAGAAGAGATTAGATATCCTTTAAACAGTACATCGGAGAGACCCCCATCCGGTCTCAAGCCCCAAAAAACAAGCTTGAAAATTAAAAACTTTGTCTTTAATTTATGTAAGAAAAATGAAAATATTCATATGCTGGTAACGTAAATCCAAAAAATGCTCTCTTGTAACAACTGTAGCTTCTTGGAGAAGCTCGGAGTTGACTCCCCGAACACCCGACGGAGACGTCGACCCAATGCGCATGCGCCAAAATCAGAAAAAGAAATTGGCCTAATGCATACGAGAACTTGTACAGAGAAATCCTAACGTGTTAAAACATATGCAAAGTTATAACGCTAGGTTCCTCGTGGTGGGGCGGGGCAAAGGGTGGAAAAACCTAAACCCCGGGGTAAGAGGTCCACTAGACAGGCACACCTGGTGCTCTAGGACCTAAAACACACACCACGAGAGTAGGACGCTCTCGAACTAGCCACTCTCTTTGTACGAATGGAGACAAAAACCCGCTATCCTAAGTGTAGGCTACACGGGTAAAGTCAAGTAGGTCAGCCGAAGAAATCTTAAACCCGTGGCTACCTCACCCTTATCTCGGAAGACTTGGAAAGGCGAGCCAGATGAGAAGGGGCAGCGTAAAAACCCTCCAGGTAGAAGCTGCCGAAGAGAAAAGAATTAGAAAGGTTAATTATTAATAAAATAAAAATGACCAGTTTTCAGCAATGTTAGTGACAACAACGCGCTGAAAAAGAGTGAGGTGGTACAGAGGTATTATGGAGGTCAGGGCTTGGCTGGTTACTACGTTTTTTAGGGTCGGTTAGAAGTGCGTTAGAATCAGGTCATGTGACCAGATTGCATAATTATAGCATGGAAGGTAAGGTATAACTTGAAGTAAATATACTGCCTGCTAACCTACCTACCACTTCAGCAAATTTTATTGTTTTTGTTCGTGATGGCGATTCTACTTCATATTTTCCTAACGTTTTATATATTCACCAGGTGTAAGAAGAATAACTTTTACCTGAACGCCAACTTATTGTTCGTTATATGCAGACAAAGCCTACATACCTGGCATAAAGTGCTCACTGCAAATCCTATACCAAAGGTTGAAAGACATTGCATCATACAACAGAAACTTACTTCGAATGTCAATCAGGATTAAATGGAAATCGAGAAAACACCTTTTTTATTCCCCGGCACACGTCTATTAATGCAACTAACGGCACAGCAAGATTCCGGCATAATTATCTTTCAAAAATTATCTTATATAACAACATGCAAGTGTTTGTAAGTTTAAATAAGTGTACAGCAGATGATCATTCTCGCCCGACAAAATGGCGATGTAAACAAAGTCACATGTCCTCATGATGTCAGCTGAAACACCCTAATTGCCAACTCTTCTTTGAAGAATCTCATCAGTCAAAAACAAAGGATTTAAATACGGAAAATAGAAAGTGAACCTGCTCAGTTATACATCAACAACTTGTATATTGATACCTGGAATTCAAAATATTGTAACATGGTAATATTTAAGGTCTTTAATACAAATTTTAGCTTTTTCATAGTTTTAATGGATTTCAAAATAAATATAGCTGATGTTGCACCAACAGATACTAAGCAGAGAATGTGCAGCAAGAAACATACGTTTTGCATCATAAGTGAAGACCTTAACAGGATGACTCTCCCCTCTAGAGCAGAATGCAACCATGTGCTCATGAGGATGAAACGCCACATCGCACACAGGGTATGTGTATCCAAGATTACTGTAGGAAGCCACTTGGTCTCCTGGGGAAAAAAAAGACAAATGATCTCCATGGTGCAGTTAATGATAAAGCATTTCAAACAACAATTCACATCTTACACGAACTGCACTTGTGTAATTAAGGGAAAGCTTCGTTGGTTAATTATGATCTCATGAGAGAGAAGGACAATAAATGGAAAAAAACATGACGAATACAAGGATGTGTATGTATGTATGTATGCATGTATGTATGTATGTGTGTATGTATGTATGTATGTATGTATGTATGTATGTATGTATGTATGTATGTATGTATGTATGTATGTATGTATGTATGTATATATGAATGTATGTATGTATGTATGTGTGTATATATGTATGTATGTATGTATGTATGTATGTATGAATGTATGTATGTATGTATGTATGTATGTATGTATGTATGTATATATGTATGTATTTAAACTGTATAGCCTAATATCCAAAGTAAAAAATAAAGTTCAGTGGCACTTACGATTTAATAAGAAAATGCTCTAGAAAATAAATGAGTCTTGAGTTTCTTTTTGAAGGAGATATGTAATTAAGGTTGAAATCAGATGTGTGTAGAAATCAAACTGGAAGTGACATCAGCATCATAGGTTTCAAAATGACTTATAACAAGTTTTCAAAGGATACCTTCCATTTAGTACTAATAAAAAGGAGGTTTACATTCTCAGTCAAACAGTCCATTTCGAAAAATGTAAAATTAGATTAATAGCTTATTTTAATTAATTTTCAATAAAATCAATTAACAATAGTCTGCAAAGTGAGGGAGTGACATCATACAGCTGTAATTTTCAAACACTATGGAAGGTGAAGCTCTGTCGTCTATCATACATGTCTCACTGCTAATCCATTAACACAATTTAACAAGCAGCACATTTTGCCACAATACCAATTTTAATTCAAAATTCATAAATAGTCAATAAAGTTTCTAGCTTTCTGATTGGTTAAAATCGATTCGAGACTGTTCTCCAATCAGATCCGAGACCAGCACTATGCAGTAAGGAGAATTGATCAACACGATCTTTATGTGTTTATTCTATTAATTTTCATGGTAACATTTACAAAATTAAGTTAAACTTGTTCTGCACTCTTCTTCATTACTAATAAAAGTCTACGTCCACAGCCTCATTAACTTCTTTTGTGAAAATGAGTGACTTTAAATCAATTTTTCTGCTGCGGTCTTGCTATTAAATTTTGTAAATAAATCTAAAATATTTTCTGCAAAACATATTAAAGAAATATTAGACGGGAATTGATTGTTTTTAGCCTTCTCACTTGAGATATCAGGGCTAACAGGGCTAATGCATGAAGAATTTCAAATGAGCCCCACTTTAGCTCTCTTCTCAGTGAGCAACACTGCAAAAACTACATGTACATAAGGTCTGGCCCTAACGTTAGCTTTACGCCATTGCAATGCTGTATTCATCCCACAGAACTTCAAAATTATAGATATGAACAGTGAGCAGAATATTTCTACCAGTATGATTGAAATTGTGACAGTAAGACAACTAACAGTATGGCTCACTACAATGCTAAATAGACCCAGAATATTGCCAATCTAACATTTGTGCCATAGGCCCTGGACTAAGTGGCAAGCCTTGAATTGAACTTGAAGGCTTGAGTTACTAACATTCCATTACAACATGAAAGCTAACATTTAAAACTTTAGTGCAAGTGGAATAGATACCTAATTAGGTTTGCAATTAGTTCCCTGAATGTTCAGCAACTGCACCTTCCAAGGTCCAGGAAATGTGAATCCCATGAATAAACCAGCATTTACATATTTCTATTACCATAAATTTATTTCAGTTTTCTTTTCAGCCTGAAGAATTCTTCATTCTTGGTCGAAATTGAAAATCGCCTAAACTGATCACTCACTTACCTTAGTGTCATCTGCTATGCAATGCAACTGTACAGTATAGTACAGTTTGATAACAACAAAAGCAAGATGATATTACTTGATTTGACCTTAGAGAGGTTACTTGAGGGCCAAAATGTTACGTTAGCGTGAAATGAAAAATTGAATTTCAACTGCTCGTAGTTATTATTGTCTAATGTTTTTTACAAATTCAGAATTTATAGATTGAAATTGCTGATATTTTTAATTTTATCCTGCCACAGTTGAACTTTTTGTGTTCTTGATCTTGTATGAGTCGAAGTGTCTTCTTCTACTATGTCACATACTTTGGGAGAATTTGTTTTGTAAACAAAAGATATTTTAAAAATTGAACGTTTTTTCATGTTTTAAAGAAATTTCAATAACCAATTTATGAATGGGAATAAAATCAGGGTGCTGCGGTCTTAATTGTCATTTGAGACCTCGGATGACATCACCTAGGGACCCAGCAGTGGACCTTGGCTTTGCCTTGGTCCACTCAAACCCAAGACAACATCATCCTCAGTCTCAAATGACATTTCAGACCAGGCACCCTGATATTCATTCCCTAATTTAAGTCTTTAAAGGAGACATAAAGTCTGGCTTTTTCTTCATTTAATTTCATAAAATAATAATTATAAGTCATCTGTAGAAACTTCAAATCGTACAAAACAATTTAGCATATGTTTTTAATTTATTAAAACATTGATTCTGTCAATATCAACTTACATGGGAGCAGCCATTTTATTCATACACCCGGTATTAAATGTATTTCTTCATAATCTATTTCAAATTTTTAAGTTCTGAGAAATAATTTTTCCTTTGCATGGATCTATGAATTTTTATTTGTATTTGATATTAAAGATTAAAACCCTTAACTTCATGTCAAAGCATTTTGGAAAGAAAATTTCAAAGAAAATTCTGAAAAAATGCATTATATGTGCTGGCACATCATTGACATGATTTCAACACAAAAATAGACAAAATGGCAACATCCATCTTACAACTTTAAACTTGGATAATGTTTGTTTGTTTGATGAGACCTTAACGGCATCACAACAGCAAGGGTCAAATTGTGCCTGAGAGCTTAGATCATTCCAGAGGTAGGAAGGAGAGTAAACAGAAGGAGATTGAGAAAAACACGAGAACTAAAAGCCACAAAGCTGGGATCGAGAGAGGAGGTGTATGGGTGGAAAAAATAATGTAGAGAGAGAGGGGGTGGGGAAGGAGGACAAAATATGGTTGTAGAGGGAAGCATGATGAAGGAAGGAGATAATTTCATCCGGAGGTTTTTTTTGGAAGAGCTCGGCTACTGAGTTGTGGGCAGCAAGGGAAGCTCTGGGAAGGTTGTACAGGGGGCAAGCAATAACTTGAGAATGGAATAAGATTTTATGATGGTTTTTTTGTAGCTGGTTTATTTTTTAATTCTCTATCATGTATCATGCTAGAATATTTGACTTATTGTCTCCTTTAAATTCTCACCTGTATCTGTGTTCCACACATATGCCTGGCCATCCTCACTCCCTGCAATGACAAAGGTTCCACATGCTGACAAAGTACTCCGAAGTTGTTCCCTAAAGTTTAGGGCACCAAGGTACCTCTGCATGATTGTGAAGCTGGAAAAATAATATTACATTCATCAATTTGTGGATGATTGTACCTTACACTGTTCACTCATTCTAATCTAAAGTGCTAACTTACCTCCTTATAATTAAATACTAATATTTCTTATTAATCAGTGTGCCAGTAACATCACTTTTATTTTTGCTACAATTACACTTACCCCTCATACCAAGTTTATCATCATCAACTCTTTCAAAATTTGACTGATAAGGTTTGTATAAAGAAGTGAAAAACCCGACTTATCATGAAAAGTAGCTTCAAGTATACTTTTTTTAGAGCCTTGTATAGTACAAAAGTACTCAAATACTAGTGCAAATTTCTGATTTGGGAAAGAGATTTAAAGGATTAGTTCAGGGGTCAAGCAAGTCTATCTTATATGAAAGAGGACTACAAAAGAAACAAAATGGTGAAGAAAGCATTCAAAAATCTTATTCCATTAGGAGATTTTAAAGTTTAAAGTTTGGTATCATTTGTGTAGAAACGACTGAAATCAGACTAGTTGTGATGTCATAGCCTCAGATTCCTTAAAGTCTTATATATTCTATCATATTTTGTCCTGCGATTTTGTGGCTTCAAAACTTGGGATATGTCAAGAAAGTAGTACAACTGAATCTAGGAATGGTATTTATAATATACCACCAGAAGAAAGTTTGAGGGAAAATAATTTAAATAGTAAAAAAATGAAATAAACTTTCTTTAAAATACATAAAGATTTTGACGAATCTGAGTCCATCACATCACTCACAACTAGTCTAATTTCAGTTGTTTTTACAGAAATGACACCAAACTTTAAACTTGAATATCTCCTCAACGGTATAAGATTTTGCAATGCTTTCTTCACCATTTTTTTTCTTTTGAAGTCCTCTTTCATATAAGATGGACATGCTTGACCCCTGAACTAATCCTTTAGCTTCAATGTGGAGCAGTGTGTACACTTGCTGATATACCATTTTATATTATGGCTGCTCAAAGTTCCAAGACTTTTGGTTGCCAGGGACAGTGATTTGTTGGTCCTAGATTTAAAGTTGAGAGAACTTACACTCTTAGATCCATCATCCTGAGTTGGTTATCTCTACTATGAACCAGCAGTCTCCTGCCACTAGGATGCATCACCAGGGTATTGATTGGTACATCTTCTATCTCCTTGATTTCAATTCGTTTTGCTATCGACCAATCACCAACTTCTCCTATCATGCAAATTAATGAAAGAAAAAAAAAATTGATACAGATCAACAAGGAACATTTATCAACAAAAAATTTATGCCACTTTTATCTTGTCATCTTCTTATTATTTTTAGACATAAGATGTCTTTTAGAAATTGAGAGTAAAAGTGAGATGTAGAGAAGCTTCGTTTTGCTATCGACCAGTCACCAACTTCTCCTATCATGCAAATAAATAAATAAAAAAATAAAAAAATTGATACAGATCAACAAGGCATATTAATCAAAAAAATTATATTGTCACTTTCATCTTGTCATTTTCTTATTATTTTTTGACATAAGATGCCTGTTAGAAATTGAGAGAGTAAAAGTGAGATGTAGAGAAGCTTGGTTATAATCAAGTGCTTTAAATTCAAATCTACAGTGAACAAAGTATTACTGTACACACCTATCCACACCTTCATTTTCAAAACACAGTAATGCAGTTGGTGAATAAAAGGACATTGTTCAGTGTTATCATTTTACTGAAAAATAATAACATTCCATTCCCATTTTTCAATAGATTACATTAAAAATTGGTTTGGTTTGGTTTGTTGATGTTTAATGGCACCGCGACAGTCAGAGTCAAATGTGCAAAGAGGTCTTAAAAAATTAAGGTATAAGAGTTAGGACAGAGAGGAGATGGAAGATTAAGATTGGCTTAATTGGCTAAAACATATTTTTGTGATAGAACTGATAATATTCCTTCGTTTGTTTTCACTTATAAACAGACTTTAATTTTCTCATCACATCTATCTTGCAAAATTGTGTATGTCGATAGCAAATGCAGCGTCTTACAAGACTAAGAGCTGGATAAATTTATTAATTGATTAAGTCAATGCTTTCCCCAAATTAGCAATGGATAAAGGGTTATTATTTTTAACATTATATTGATAAAACATATCTGATGCAATTTTCACTATGCTGATGATGATCTTGTGTAAGAATTCCCAAATACATAAAGAGGATAACTTAAATGTCAAAAAGAGCAATTCGTTTCATCACTAATAAATATGATTGGGGACAGAGCATTACTGAACTACAAGCCCAATCCTCTCTTAGACTCCAAACATTACAGAAACGTATGGCAAATTCTAAATTAATCATGGTCTATAAAATAATTCACATCATCGTCAGAATCCCTGCAACTCCCTATTCAACTCACACCCACCCCGCGCCCAGAGTAAACTCATTTTTAAATATTCCTTTTTGTCTTTAGTTACCACAGCCTGGGACTACCAACCTAATTATGTTCCTAGTGCTGCTAGCCTTATGTTGGTTTGATGAGGGCTTAACGGCATCATGACAGTCCTCGCCTTAGCAACTTTAAAATACTTCTTTACATGTACTTATTTTTCTTGCTCTCTCATACTCCCAGTCCACTTTTATTTCACTCTTTTTTCCCCTCTGGCTTTACAATTTGTTATCCCAACCCCTTGCATGACAGTGTACGGGTGATCTACTGCCGTCAAACTTTGAAACGTTTAATTGCAAAAATACTGTATGGGTGGCCTAGTAAACAGTAACAATTAGCACCACTAAAAAGATCATAAGATACTCACAAAATCACCTAAAAGGTTTAAGCTATACACTGAAAACATACCTTTTTATGCTTAAAAATACATGAAAACAGCAATAAAAATCAAGCAAATTTCTTGATTTCCTTGATTATCAATCGTTTGTATCTTTATACAGCATGTTCATGGCCAGAACTAAATTCAACTAAAATTGTAGGGGCACTTTAAGAACTAAAAATTGATTTACAGGACTTAACCAATACTGTACTGGGGTACAGTCTGTCCAAAAAATGATTCTGTGACAGAGCAGGTGGAACTTCAGACTGCCAGAAATCGGCAACATTTCTTGTTGATATTTTATTTCTATGCCTGTTTGAATGTAATCTAAACCATGGATCTTTATTTTCAACTAGTTTTATCAGCCTAAGTTCCTAATGGGTAATCATAAGATATGATATTTGCATTTGGTGAACTCTTGGCCTATTTTTGGTCCGAAAATGCAAGGTATGTTTGTGTGGGAACTGTACCAGTTCCACAAAAATATTGTTTTACTGATTTTTGGGTGAAGCCTGGTTCAAGTTGGTTGCAATTAATTACTAAATGCTCACAAATTTTGGCGATTAAACATTTGGTAAATTAATCACAAACCAACAGCACTTAGGTGATCCTTCGAACCTATTAGCAAAGTCAACATCACTACCTAAAAAAGAGGAAAATTGTATATATACCAATTTTCTCCTTCACTTTGGCGTTCCACACTATGATGGTGCCACTGCTGTCACCAGAGAACATGGATGTACCATCTTTGGAAAATGTGAGAGCATTCACAAAACCATTGTGACCCTCAAGTTCTTGGAGAAGCTGTGTGCAAAACAATAGGTAAAAGACATGAAAACAATCAAGGAGAAACATGATATTTACTTAGCTTCGAATCTGAATTTAAAAGACATTAATATCTTGTCATCTACAAGCAACAACGAATCAGGATTATGGAAATTAGGGGACTTGGTAATGAATTTATCTTATGTGTTTAAACTATGTGCTCTTTGTAAAAACGGTACAAATAATGTATGTGAAACTATTGAGTGAAATATATATATATATATATATATATATATATATATAATATATATAAATATATATATATATATATATATATATATATATATATATATATATATATATATATATATATATATATATATATATATATATATATATATATATATATATATATATATTTATATAAATATATATATATATATACATATATATATATATATAAATATATAAATATATATATATATATATATATATATATATATATATATATATATATATATATATATATATATATATATATATATATATATATATATATATATATATATATATATATATATATATGTTTGTTTGTTTGTTTGTTTGATGATGGCTTAACGGCACCACAACAACTAAGGTCAAATTGTGCCTGAGAGGTCAGATCATTCTAGAGGTAGGAAGTAAAGATAACAGGGGGAGAATGAGAGAAATTTAAGGACAAAAGGTCAGAAAGCTGTGATCGTGAGAGGAGGTGCATGGTTGAAACAAAAACAAAGTAGAGAGGGGGTGGAAGAGGAGAATTAAATATGGTCGTAGAGGGAGGCATGATGAAGGAAGGTGATAATTTTATCTAGAGGATTTTTCTGGAAGAACTCAGCAATTGAGTTGTAGGGAGCGAGGGAAGCTCTGGGAAGGTTGTACAGGGGGCAAGCAAGGAGAACGTGATGGATTGTGAGGGTGCAATGGCAATTGTTGCAGAGGGATTGAGGGGAGCCAATAAGGAGGTGGGAGTGGGTGAGATGAGTGTGACCAATTCTAAGACGGGTAATATGAACGTTGTCAATACGAGAGAGGTTGTTGATGGTGGCTTTGAACGGAATTGTGGGCTGGATGACATGGAGTTTGTTATCAATTTGGGATTTCCATGAGGTTTACCAGCGGTCCTGAACAAGAGAAGCGATAAGCGGTTTGATGTCAGAAAGGGTTTTGGGAAAAGAGGCAGGGAGGAGGGTGAGGGCAAGCTTAGCGGCTGCATCAGCCCTGTTATTACCCGGGACGCCAACATGGCTGGGTATCCAGAAGAAAAAAATACTTTTCCTGCAGAGGGTGGGAGAAAGGAGTTTGCGGAGAAGGAGGTGGCATGTGAGGTTATCCCATTTAAGGTTTAGTAAAGAAGTAAGAACAGCCTTTGAGTCGGAGAAAATGACAAAGTGGCTGAGCGGGGAGTACTCAATAAAGTTGAGGGCAAGAAGAATGGCCTTAGCCTCGGCTGAAAAGATGGATGAGTAGTCGGGAAGTCTGCTACTGAGGGTGATGTCTTGGATGACCGCAGCAGCAGCTGTCTTGTTGCCCTCCTTGGAGCCATCAGTATAGATGAAGGTGTAATTTGAGAGTTGGTCTTTGACTTGGTTGTGGAGACTGATGAAGAGGTTAGGATGGGTTTGAGCTTTGTGATGAGTGGAGAGGCCCAGGTGAACAGAAGGGAGGGGGGTGGCCCAAGGAGGAAAAGTGGGCCAGGAGAAGGTGCTGAGGGTGGTGGGGTTGATGCAGAGATGGAAGAGGTCTGATTTAATGCGTAAGCTGAAGGGAGGGGATAGGGTTTTAGTCCTATCAAAGAGGGTGGAGAAATTGGGGTACTTAATGAGGTTGTAAACAGGGTTCTGGGTGTTGGTGAGGACCCTGAAAGCATAGGATAGGCTAAGCTTTCTACATCTAAGTAGAAAGGGGGGTTCGTTGGCTTCAACATGAAGGCTGGTGATTGGGGAGGTCCTGTAAGCACCTAGACAAAGCCTGAGGGCTTCATTTTGGATGGTGTTGATGTGGTTGAGGTATGAGTTGTGAGCGACACAGTAGACGATATTGCCGTAGTCAAGCTTGGCATGAATGGTGAGCCTGAAAATTTTGAGGAGAGCAAAGCGGTTCGCACCCCAGCTGGTGTTGGAGAGGAGTCTGAGGAGGTTCAGGGAGCTGTAGCATTTCAGTTTCAGGTTGGTGATGTGTTGCTTGTAGGTAAGCTTAGGGTCTAGAGTTAGACCCAGAAACTTTGTGTGTTCAACTTTTGGGATGCAATTACCATTGAGCACAAAGTTCGGGTTGGGGTGGAGGTTGTTGAAATGACAAAAGTGCATGCAGACTGTCTTGTCTTTGGAGAATTTAAAACCGTTTTTGTTGCTCAAGTCTTGCAGCAGGTCGAGGCTGGTTTGGAGCCTACTTTCAACAATAGGAAAGCTCCGGGAGGAGTAGAAGATGGTGAAGTCATCCACATATAAGGTATGTTTGATGTTGGGGCCAAGGTTATCCGCGATGTCATTGATGCTCAGGTTGAAGAGAGTGGGAGAGAGGATGCTGCCTTGGGGGACGCCCTCTTCTTGGGGGTACGGGTTGGAGAGGGTGTGGCCAATACGAACTTGGAACCGCCTGGATGAGAGGAAGTTTTGAATAAAGATGGGGAGATGGCCTCTAAGGCTGATGGTGTGAAGTTTGCAGGTAATGCCATATTTCCAAGTAGTGTCGAAAGCTTTCTCAAGGTCAAAAAATATGGCAATGAGGTGTTCCTTTTTTGCAAAGGATTCCCGGATAGCGGTGTCGAGCATAATTAACTGGTCTAGGGTATTGCGACGTTTTCGGAAGCCGCTTTGGTCAGGGGAGAGGATTCTGTTGGTCTCAAGAAACCAGTTTAGTCTCTGATTAATGATCCTTTCCATAATTTTACAGAGACAGCAAGTTAGGGGCGATGGAGCGGTAGCTGGAGGGGTCGGTACCGTCTTTAAGGACGGGGATGACAATAGCTGTCCTCCATATAGAGGGAAAGGAGTGTGAGGTCCAAATCTTGTGGAAGATTGTGTGTAGGGTAGTGGTGGCCTTGATGAGGAGGTGTTTCAGGAACTGGTAGGGGATGTTATCTGGGCCCTTGGAGGTACAGCCAGCATCGTGGATGGCTAGGTTTAATTCAGAAAGGGTGAGAGGGGCATTGTAGCTTTCGGAGTTGTCGGAAGGAAAACAGATTTTCCAGGCTTCATCAGAAGCTTTTTTGATTTTGAAGGCATTGGAGTAGTTGGTCGAGGATGAAATGTTGCTGAAAGTGGCGGCGAGGTGGTTAACGATGTCTTTTTTTGCGGTGAGAAGGTCACCATTCCGAGAGAGATGGGAGAAGGGAGATTTGCCCACTCTGCCGTGGAAGCTGTTAACCATTCTCCAAATCTTCTTTGTGGGGGTGTTGGCGGTGAGAGAAGAGATGAAGTTGTTCCAAGTCTTACTTTTACTGTCCTTGATAATGCGTCTGGCCTTGGCATGGCTGATGCGAAAGAGGTTGAGGTTATTGGTGGTCGGGTTAGTTTTCAAGTTCCTGAGGGCTCTTTTCCTGTTCTTGATGGCGGTTTTGCAGTCATCAGAGAACCTGGGGTTGGGGGGATGATTTGGGGGTTTAGAGGTTTTGGGAATTGAGCAGGTGGCGATGTTGATAAGGATATTACTGAAGTTTGACATGGGTTCCTCATCCTCAAGGAGATATGGGGAGAGGTGTAAGTCACAGAAGGTTTCGAAAAGGGGCCAGTCAGCCTTTCCAAGCTTCCAATTTGGGGTGTGATCAGTGGGGGTTTGAAGGTTGGAGTGTATAAGAAGAGGGTAATGATCACTACCACAGAGGTCAGCAGTGACTCTCCAGCTAAAATCAGGGAGGTTGGGGGAACAGATAGACAGGTCAATACGGGTAAGGGAACCTGTGGCAGGGTGAAGGTAGATTGGGGAGTTAGTGTTGAGCAAGGAGAGGCTGTGCTGACGAAGAGTGTTCTCGATGAGCTTGCCTTTGGGGGTGGTGGTAACAGAGCCTCACAGAGGGTTGTGAGTGTTAAAGTCACCAAGAAGGATGAAGGGGGAGGGGAGCTGAGAGATGAGGTTGTTAAGGCTGGTTGGCTGAATATTGGTCTTGGGGGGAGATAGATATTGCAAAGAGTGAAAGTTTTGTGGAGGGAGATAGAGATACAGATGGCCTGAAGGTCGGTGGGCACTTGAACAGGTCTGTGCGGGATATCGTGCCTTACGAGAATGGAGACGCCCCCCCCAGGCCCTGTCGGCGTCCATTTGATGTTTGTGATAGCAAGCGAAGTTGTTGAGGGAGTAATGGTCGGTGTTTTTTACGAAAGTTTCTTGTAGGCAGAAGACGACCGGGTTGAAGGTGGTGACCAGAAGGTCAATTTCTTCAGAATTGGCCTTAAGGCTCCTTATGTTCCATTGTAAGATGTTGAGAATGTTATTTCTATCGTTTATGTTGCACTCCATAAGGAGGCAAAAAGTTATCTTGAGGAGGATCTGTTCGGTCTGAGTTGGTTAATTTTCTTTTTGGATTTGTCCCTATTTCTTTAGGAACGGTTATTTTTAAAAAGTTGGACGAGAAATATGTTCGGTAACCGAACAATCCATGTTCTCTTCTGTGTCATTAGTGTGGGTGTGGGTTTGGATGGTGGACTGTTTGTTTATTGGTTGTTTCTTGGTTTGTTGCTTGTTGATTGGGTGACTGTTACTGTTAGCCACATTGTCCTGAGTTTGTTGTTTGTTGGCATTAGATGTGTTGACGCAGGGGATGGCGGAAGTCTTTGAGGAGGAAGGAAGGTTAGGGGGAGAAGTGGTGGTGGTGGAGGTCGTTTGGGTAGTAGGTGTGGATTGTTTGTTGTCAATGGTGATGGGCTTAAGACTTGGTAAGAAGAGCCAGGTGGGTCTGTTTGGGTATGCGAGTCGGTTTTCTTTGTGTTAGGGGGGGCATTATTGGTGTTAGAGGAGACTACGCTCCAGTAGGAAGGTTTAGTGAGCAGTGAAGCGAGAAATTGCTTCCTGGCCTCTGGGTATGTGATGTTGGGGTTAAGGGATTTCAGTTTGGTTATTTGTTTTTCTTGGAGCCAGGTGGGGCAGTCTTTAGAGAAGGAGGGATGGTTTGCTGGATGGGTGCTGCTGCAATTCGTGCAGTGTGGGGTGCTGGTGCAGGAGGTGCTGTCATGGTCTAGGGCTCCACGGTTGCCACAGCACGCTTGGCTGCGGCAGGAGTTTTTCCCATGGCCATACCTTTGGCACTTATGGCAACGGAGGGGGTTTGGGATGTAAGGGGTGACTGGGATCCTTAAGTAGCCTGCTGTAATGTGGGAGGGGAGAGTTGGTGTGAAAAAAGTTAGGAAAATGGTGTTAGTGGGGGTTTCAGCACCGTCTCTCTTGAGGACGAGACGACGGGCTTCTGTGACATTTTGGTTGGTTAGTTTGTTTTCGAGGTCTTCATCAGTAAGGTAGGCCAGATCCCTGGATCTGACCACACCTTTACTGAAGTTTAGGGAACGGTGGGGGGTGACGTAACGTCGATACCTGTATTTGCTAGGGTTTTAATCTTGAGGAGGGTGGTAGCTTGAGTGTCTCTGGTGCTGTGCACCAGGAGATCACCGGATCTGAGGGTGGAGACTTTAGGGAGGGTACCGACAAGGCCTTGGAGTGCCTTGTGGATTAGGAATGGGGAAACCTTCTTGAAACTCCCTTCTTTATTTGTGGCCTGTATTATAAGGATTTTAGGGATTGGGGCTGAATAATGGTTAACAGTGGTAGTAGGTGGGTCACGGGAGGAGGGAGGGTCAAGATCAAGGTCAAGGCAAAAGCGTTTGTCATCGTGAAAAAAAAAAAAAAACCAAGGGCCGAGACCGAGGCAGCTAGAAAAAGTCATGGAACTACTATATTAGGACCGCTATACTTGTACCGAAGCGCGAAAAGTCTGGTCAGAACGAAAAGGAACGAAAGGTAAAATATAAAAGGAAACGATCTCACCGAGAACAAAAGCCCATTCACAGAGAAAAATCCAAAAATGATGATTATAAAACAAAATTTGTGCAAAGTAAAGTGAAAAACGGAGCGAAATATTTAAGAAAGAAAAGAATCAGATAGAAGTCACGTCGCTCTCGTTGCATTGAAAGGATCCGGGATAGTCTTGTGATTATTTCATTCTTTTGCACCTACTTGCAAAATTATATAACAAATGTAATTTTCAAAATAAACTTAAATAAATCAAAATTTAAATATAGCAGCAATTTTCTTACCTGAAGAGTATTTAAAATGAGTTTTGAAATTCATTGTACATGCAAACTAATATGGAATATAATTGGGGTTATTGCTTAAATATCAAAAACGACTGCAATAGCTTGCAAAGGAAAGAGAAGTGTACTCATTCATATATCACAAATAATCATATTAGATACACTGATCAATACTTTACTGATTGTGATGGTATGTATGTTGTTGCTTACATGGCTTTCAAAAAGATGTTGAGAATATAAACAAATGAGTGGTCACTATTTATTCATACCTTAAAATTAATTACACTTCTAGAAATGTTGCAATATTTGTGAGTTAATAAACTAAACTTCCTCTACTGTTCAGTGTCCTTGACAATTCACATCCAATGAATTTAACATAACATGACAAGATGACGGGCTAAGAAGGGTGAGTCACCCCATAAAAAGCCCAAACTAACACCACCACCACAAAAACCCATAAATAAATCAAAGATGCCCAGAGTTAGTAAAGAACTTTGAAATTGTGAGCAGAATTGGAGCTAATTACCCACTCAAGCAAACCATTCGGCTCATTAACAACTCTTTGCAAAAAGCTAAAACGCTGATTATCTATCTGTGAGAATTCATTGGTCAACTTCAGACTGTTACCACGTGTCACATGATGATTAGCTGAAACATGCAAGAAATAACAGAAAGTCAAAGCATCACTACCTGATTGGAATTTAAAAACCTGAAACATATCGCCACATACTCTTCTCAACTCAAGTATGGTCAAACCAAGAATTCACAACCTAGATTCATAAGAGAGATTCCTTACTTTGGGAATATGTCTAGTGGCTCTTCGCTAAACCTGCTCCAAAATGAAGTTAACCTTCTCATAAAAGGGACTCCAAGCCTGAATAGCATACTTTAGGTGAGGCCTGACTAACTGCTTATACAAATTAAGAACAACCTCTCTACCAAGAAAACAAACATTTCTTCTAATCAAATCAAGCATCCTATTTGCCCTGCAGCTTCTAAAGTACACTGTTTAGAAGGCTTCAGATTGCTAGTAATGACAACACCTAGATCCCTTTTTTGATCAACACAACCAAGATTCGAACCATTCATGCAGTAATTAAAAACCAAATTGCTCTGACCAAAATGAATAACTTTGCATTTATCAACATTGAATAACATCTGCCACGTTTAGGCTTGTTCAAACAAATTGTACTTACCTCCCCAGCTGGACTTGAGTTTTCTACGCTCCACACCCTCAGCATGTGATCATAACCCCCCGTAGCAATCACATGTGAAACTTTACTATGGAAGCGAGCGCAGTACACAAAAGCTGGATGGGGAAACACTTTTTCAGCTGCGCTATCTGGGGAATTCATGTTCCAAAGCCTGTAAAATAATCCCCAGAAAAATATCATTTACTAAATCAATCCATTGAAGGAATTACTGTTAAGAATATATTGTGATGGGAAATTTATTATAATTGTCACAGAAGATGGAGATTTGATAGATACATCTTTAACTGCTATGGACAACTAGCAGCATTTAAACTACTGCTTATAAGGTTTAATTGTTTAATTGGTGAAATATAAAATCATCAATGAATCTGTTTGATGGAATTCTTGAGGTCGGACATCCGGGAATGTTGTGGTGCACGACGACGTAATGCTTTTTTGATGATCTCAAACTTCAGTCAAAGGGGAAAACAAGCAGTCAGTTATCATTGCAGTCAATGGGAGAAAAACCTATTTTTTGTCATTTTCCAACAAATACTGGACAGAATTTATTTTTCTTCAAATATGATGTGTATTAGATAAAAGTTTCCAACATATACGAGTACCATTAATTTTTGCTGACTGGCTGAGGCAACACAAGTATTCATAGAAATTATCCCATTGACTGTAATGATAAAGTTTCCCCCCAACTTGGCAAAACCGTACTGAGCCCGTACACGGTTACATCGACTCCAACCATGAGAATTGATCGATAGTAAGAATAAACTCTTGATGGTAAATTGAAACTTCTTCTTCTTATAGTGTCCAAACACACGCTATATGTTGTGCTTCAGCCAAAGCTGAGCACACTCCTTTTTCTGCTAGATCTTCAGCTAATTTGATTTAAACTAATTGTCAGCAAAAGATAATCTAAAACTAGTATTTATGAATATGCATACCTTGCAGTGCCGTCTGATGATGCAGAAAGAATGAGGTCATTAATGCTGGACCACACCAGGTCATAGATAATGCCGTAGTGCCCAGGAAATTTGCATTTTAGTCTTCCTGATGGAATCTTACAAAAGGAAAACACATACATTCTATGTCAAATTTATCTTTGAGAAAATCAGAAAGTATAAAAATAACTAGACTTTACAATAGTGTTTACCTCTTGTATAAAGATATGTCAAAATGATTATTCAATTCTTTGCTTAATAAAGTGAATGCTGAATGCCTCAGGTCAACTATAACATTTTCAATCATTCAGGCAAATGTCTCACTCTTCATTCATTAGGTCATTTTGTCAATTGAGAGATATAAATTGACTAAAATGTTCAAAACAAGGTAATACCAATACAAAATTTAGATCATACACAGATCATTTCATTTTAGCCTATAGAACACAACAAATGCTCTATCAATTTATTAATTCTTTCTAATAAATGAAAACGCATTTTCTACCTCATAGATGTAAATGGGATATCCCTCCTTGTCCTTGCAGCCACATGCTAAGGTTCTGCAAAAAGGGAAAAAAGTAAATTTAGTTTAATAAATGAGGGGTTGGTGATATAATGGTGCTCTGTTTATGATATGATGCTCTGTGTATGGTATAATGATGTTCTGTTTATGATATAATGATGCTCTGTTTGTGATATAATGATGCTCTGTTTGTGATATAATGAAGCTCTGTTTATGATATAATAATGCTCTGCTTATGATATAATGGTGCTCTGTTTGTGATATAATGATGCTCTGTGTATGGTATAATGATGCTCTGTTTATGATATAATGGTGCTCTGTTTATGATATAATGATGTTCTGTTTATGATATAATGATGCTCTGTTTATGGTATAATGATGCTCTGTTTTAATATAATGATGTTCTGTTTATGATATAATGATGTTCTGTTTATGATATAATGATGCTCTGTTTGTGATATAATGAAGCTCTGTTTATGATATAATAATGCTCTGCTTATGATATAATGGTGCTCTGTTTGTGATATAATGATGCTCTGTGTATGGTATAATGATGCTCTGTTTATGATATAATGGTGCTCTGTTTGTGATATAATGATGCTCCGTTTATGATATAATGATGCTCTGTGTATGGTATAATGATGTTCTGTTTATGATATGATGCCCTGTTTGTGATATAATGATGCTCTGTTTATGATATAATAATGCTCTGCTTATGATATAATGGTGCTCTGCTTATGATATAATGATGCTCTGTTTATGATATAATGATGCTCTGTTTATGATATAATGATGCTGTGTTTATGATACAATGATGCTGTTTATGATATAATGGTGCTCTGTTTATGATATAATGGTGCTGTTTTATGATATAATAATGATATAATGATGCTCTGTTTATGATATAATGATGCTGTTTTATGATATAATGATGCTGTTTATGATATGATATGCTGTGTTTATGATATGATATAATGGTGCTCTGTTTATGATATAATGGTGCTCTGCTTATGATATAATGGCTGCTGTTTATGATATAATGATGCTCTGTTTATGATATAATGGTGCTCTGTTTATGATATAATGGTGCTCTGTTTATGATATAATGGTGCTCTGCTTATGATATAATGGTGCTGTTTATGATATAATGATGCTCTGTTTATGATATAATGGTGCTCTGTTTGTGATATAATGGTGCTCTGTTTATGATATAATGGTGCTCTGTTTGTGATATGATGGTACTGTTTGTGATATAATGATGCTCTGCTTATGATATAATGGTGCTGTTTATGATATAATGGTGCTCTGTTTATGATATAATGATGCTCTGTTTATGATATAATGGTGCTCTGTTTATGATATAATGATGCTCTGTTTATGATATAATGGTGCTCTGTTTATGATATAATGGTGCTGTTTATGATATAATGGTGCTCTGTTTATGATATAATGATGCTCTGTTTATGATATAATGGTGCTCTGTTTATGATATAATGATGCTCTGTTTATGATATAATGGTGCTGTTTATGATATAATGGTGCTTTGTTTATGATATAATGGTGCTCTGTTTATGATATAATGGTGCTCTGTTTGTGATATGATGGTACTGTTTGTGATATAATGATGCTCTGTTTATGATATAATGATGCTATGTTTATGATATAATGGTGCTCTGTTTATGATATAATGATGCTGTGTTTATAATATAATGGTGATGTGTTTATGATATAATGATGCTCTGTTTGTGATATAATGATGCTGTGTTTATGATATAATGATGCTGTGTTTATGATATAATGATGCTCTGTTTATGATATAATGATGCTCTGTTTATGATATAATGATGCTCTGTTTATGATATAATGATGCTGTGTTTATGATATAATGATGCTGTGTTTATGATATAATGATGCTCTGTTTATGATATAATGGTGATGTGTTTATGATATAATGATGCTCTGTTTATGATATAATGATGCTGTGTTTATGATATAATGATGCTGTGTTTATGATATAATGGTGCTGTGTTTATGATATAATGTTGCTCTGTTTGTGATATAATGATGCTCTGTTTATGATGACGATGCTAACTAGAATATAAGCACTCTCGTTGTAATTCCAACATGCCTAGAATAATTTTAAATTTATTTGACCCCCATACCCAATATAATCTACCTCAGAAATCCTAGGCCCATCATGATTCTTCCCAAGTTTTGATCTGTAATGATTATTTGCAATTTGAACACTTAAAGATTATCTTTTGACTGGATTTCTTCCAAGGTCATACGTTTTCAGTTTATTCAAGTGAGGCATCATTGTTTGAGCTCTATTCAGCCAGGATTCACATTCCATCATTTTCCATTCATGGCAAAAACCAATTGTTTCATTTTCTTTGATTTCAGAGAACACTTGATAGAAGTCTCTTTGAGTCCAGAAAATTGATTGTTTGGATCTTCATTCTGAGCGCAGTCATTGTTCAGCACATTCCATTAAAAAGTTTCAACTTAGTCTTGACAACTTAGTCTTGACAGATCTCATCCTAAAACACCTCCACCCCTCAATTTCTGCCCTTCCCCTTTTCCAATTAGTCCCAAATTTTAATCACTTCTTTCTGAAACAGTAAAACCACACACCAAATTTAATCAAAATCCAATCATCAGTTCTTGAGATACCTTGATGACAGACAAACATACATAGGCAAAACATGCCTCCACCCCCTTTTTGCACCCTTCCCCTGTTCCAATATGTCTCAAATTTTAATCACTTCTTGCTTAAGCAATAAAAAAACCACACACCAAATTTAATCCAAATCCAATTATAAGTTCTTGAGATATCTTGATGACAGACAAACAAACAAACAGAGGCGAAAACCCGTCCAACTTCGTTGGCAGAGGTAATAATTATGATGATGATAATTATGATGATGAAAATAATGTTGGGTATAAATAATGAAGAATTTCACAGATATACTATCCACAACAAATCGATAAACCTTATGCCTCCACAGCCCACAGACAAAGTGAGGGTAAAGGTCACTTGAATATTCATTTAAAACAGAAAATTGCTATACTGTTGCGTGCTAGATAAATATTTGATCCTTTGGGGACCCTAAAAATCTGCCCTCACTTATTAGCATAGCATAGCAAGGTTTAATGTCTTGAAATCATCCAGTGCTGGACATTATATCAAGACAGCCATGGCCTTTGACAACCAGTTGTGAACACACTTGTTGCAGACCCACCGGGATACGAATCCGGGACATGCGGATGAGAGGACAAAGCACTAACCACTACACCACAGAGGTCTGTTGACCTAGTGCTCCTTTGAAAAAGAAGCAGCTGGGTGATGATTGTACATTTAGGGTAAAGATGCTCTGGTAATGAGTGAAAATTGATCTGTTGTTGCCACTGTTTACCCTGTACAAGCAAACAAATGCAAAAGCATTTTAACATTTAACAAGATTCTGTTTAAAAAACAACAGTTCATTCAATAATAGTACATGACATGTCCAGATCCCCAGTTCCAAACAGCTTACAAGAGATGTACAAGCACAACATGATAAATCAGACAATGACAAAACAAAAAAGAAACAACTAGGTATATTGCAGTAGATGCCCAAGTAATACTACAGTAACTATTGTTTGTCCTGTGATCACAAGTCCTATCCACTATCACATGATAAATATGCACCAATGATCAGTGTTTGAGGCGTTTTTACGCTTTTCGCAGAGCCTGTGTGATCTAAGGGACCTTACTTTTAGCTATAAATGGTAGTTTTGTAACATGAATTTCTTAAGAAAATGACAAATCTGTACCTGTGGTCATCATACTGTAACTTGTGAGAAATATTCGTAATTTTAAACAAAATCTATGATCTTTTCTTCTTGAGGCCTCCTCATGTTATAGCAATATCAACTTTTCAATGTCATTCAGGTGAGTAAAACTTAATGTCGGATGAGAAATTCAAAACCATTCTTGATCAATCTATCTGCTTTTTGCTATCTAACATGAATTATGCTTATTAAATTCATACTTTAAAAACAATAAAAGTAGGGTACAAACCTTCCACTGGGTGAATATTGCATTACAAAACAACCTTTAGCATTGCCAGCCAGGGAAAGAGATGGTTTGTTGGGTACCCTGCACATTTGACCTGGGAGCCTGGTCCAGGTGGTGGGAACACTTTGGTGCCTGGATGTGAATGCCACAAAACATTGTTTTGAATTAGAGATTCAGAATTAACAGACCAATGATTATACACATGTGCTTCTTTTTTATCCTTAAAGAGGTATGAGAACAAATTTAATTAACTAACATACTAAAACAATTGAAAAATCATAACAACAAAGATTTTTACCCAATTATCAGCATTTACCTGGTATTAACAAAACTTATTACAGAGAAGCGTCAATGACTAAATTTGGAGTGATATTTAAGAGGCCAACAGTTTGTTTGAAATAAAGTCTGTAATAATGATATCATATCAATGATATCATATCAAATGTCTTGCTTAGAAAGTATAGAAATTGCTTTGAAATCAATTTAATATTTCTTGGTAATGTCTTATTGTTCTCTTCATTTTTACATGTTTCTTTAAAGTAAAATGATCAATTTGCATAAAAAAAGTAATCTCAAATTTAATTAGCAAAGTAAATTAGACTAATTTACATTAAATTTACAAATGCAATAAAGCTAAAAATGTACACTTGATTCCTATTCAATATTGGTTAAAATGGCCCCCTTTCTGGTAAAAGTGTAAAAATTGATATTTTGGATGAGAAAAAAGCTTTCTAGATGCAAATTTTCTTGGGTTTAAATGGTCACTTTTAGCATAGAGTTCCTTTATCAAGTTTGAAAGTTTTAGGTTTATGTCTCTGGAAAGATTGCCAAATGGTACAGTCCTGTTTAAGATTGAAAAGATTGCCAAATGGTACAGTCCTGTTTTAAGATTGAAAAGATTGCCAAATGGTACAGTCCTGTTTAAGATTGGAAAGATTGCCAAATGGTACAGTCCTGTTTTAAGATTGAAAAGATTGCCAAATGGTACAGTCCTGTTTAAGATTGGAAAGATTGCCAAATGGTACAGTCCTGTTTTAAGATTGAAAAGATTGCCAAATGGTACAGTCCTGTTTAAGATTGGAAAGATTGCCAAATGGTACAGTCCTGTTTAAGATTGAAAAGATTGCCAAATGGTACAGTCCTGTTTTAAGATTGAAAAGATTGCCAAATGGTACAGTCCTGTTTAAGATTGGAAAGATTGCCAAATGGTACAGTCCTGTTTTAAGATTGAAAAGATTGCCAAATAATACAGTCCAATTTAAGTTTCAATATATAAGGTTTACTGACCCATCAGAAATATATCAATATATTTTGATATTGACCCGTATCGATATGGCTGGTATTGAGTTCAAGGGTCATATCAATATTATCAATATGACCCTCGATATTATGTTAAGGCTCAGGAGATAATACATGGACTAAAATGGAAAGAAACCATGTAAACAGATATTTTTAAGCATAACTGATGTTTATTTGAAGATTTATGTACATATTTTGCAATGATTTTTGTTAATTTCCAGAAAAAATTTTATTTAAATTTTTAGGGCTGAGATGAGATGACCTTGTACAAAACAGTAACTATGATTGAAGTATGACATCATATAATTTGCATATCAATATTTCGATTTTATGATAATTTTCAGGCGATATATCGATATAGGATAATGATCAATATCGCCCAAGCTTAACTGGCACAACTTTTCAGGTCACAAATAGTGGCAAGAGAGTTAATGGAAAAATACAGAAATATCAAAAGGTGAGAAGAAGCAAGAAATAAGAAATCACAGAAAGAGATTTCAGGTAAGGAAAAAGGTCCAGATGCCATCCTACCAGTCAATTTGGCAAAAAAATTATAAAGAATTTGAAAAGAAAACTACTTACGATGGACTGGCAGCTTGCAAACCTAATTCAATAGTATTTCTGAGTTGCTGGTAAGTCATGGTGCCTTGTTCCTAAGTGAAAAGAAATAAATACAATAGAAAAAACATCTAAAAATTCAATGGAGAATGTGCACCAATGTCATCAACGCATGACGTGGGACACCAATCACCCTTCAAGGAACAGGAAGCACACAATACATATATCCTGTGTTTTGTCTACATATAGCAGAATTTTTCACATCAAACCGAAATACTGAAAATAATTCATTCATGGTTTCTTCATGTTAAAATTATTACATTTGGTTTTGCTATTTTGTTATTGATTATTGAAGTTGATTAATTACATTCCATCACAGTGGTGTACTACAAAATAGTTACTTCTGTAGACAGAATATGCTATAAACCACAATAATAGAAAAAGGTTTTATAAAATCGGTAAATAATTAACCTTTTTTGTTTACTATTTAAAGGCCTTAATCATAATAAATTATGTCACAATCATTTTCTAGTTCAAATGTAATGAAAAATGTGACCTGTATTTTATATGAAAAATGGATAAAACTGACATTATATTTAAAATCATAATCATTAGAAATGGCTCTGCTTAAAACCAGGAATATCTCAACTGGCCCTCAAATGGAGCAGGGCCCATTGGAATAAAAGTTACATATTTCTTTGTTTCCCAAACCACAAAACTGTATACAGTTTCACCTCTCCAAGGCTCCTTCAAAATAACAACTACTCCCACTGGTGTTACATGGTATTTTTAGTGACACACATCTGAATATAATGGCAATCCTTTATAATATAAGTAGTAACTGTAATCAATGCTGGCATTGTATCTTTGCTGCTGGGGAAAGGTGAAATGAGCTATTGAGCTTAGACCTATTTATACCTCAATTTTATGATGCAAATTTAATCTTGTGAAATGTGGTTAATTTGTTGCTTCAAAATCGCAGGCCAAATTTTTAAGCAGTGCCTTTACTAATGACAGATTTTCCTGAGATTTCCTCCGAAGTGTTAAAGTTTTTTTGAGAGAAAATGTTAAAGTTTTTCAAAGATACTTAAGACAGATTGAAGACTAGTTTCCTTAAAAAGTCTACAAAACATTTGATATTTGCTTAGAGGATAACTGTCAAAATGATATAATTTTCTAATATTCTTCAGAGACCCTAAGCGTCTCTTTCGTAGTACTGTAGATTTAAAATCCTTAAAATTCTTCAAAATGTTTGGGTACCAACAGCTGTATCAGGCATGATTATTAAACTCCGCCTTTATTATTGTGGTTATTTGCATAAAGTTGCTACAGTAAGGTTGGTGATCAGTCCACGTCTATGATAGAGGACAATAAGGCAAACAGAACTGGTTTTCAGATCTTGTTCTGTTCAAGAGACACCGAGCTCTAAAGATGTCGTAAGTTTCTTTCTTAGGACTTATTTGTTATGTTAAATGTAATACTTACTTCCTGGATGGCAAAAATTGACCTGGAACTGGGCTCTACATGTTCAGGAGGTTGCACAGGTTTTACCGTCACATACAGGGTAGAAGGATAGGGCTGTCTTGCAAGATTCAGCCACCACTGGTACACCTGCAGAAAATAAGATAACGGGTGCGACTTATTGAGACTGCAAAGAACCAAGTGTGACTTACTGAGACTGCAACGAACCAGTATGACTTACTGGGATTGCAACAAACCAGTATAACTTACTGAGATTGCAACAAACCAGTGTGACTTACTAAGATTGCAATGAGCCAGTGTGACTTACTGAGACTGCAACGAACCAGTATGACTTACTGAGACTGCAACAAACCAGTCTGACTTACTGAGACTGCAACGAACCAGTATGACTTTGACTACAAAAGAAGAAGGTACTTGTTTTCAACATATTACGATATATTTGAATATGACCTAATAAGTGATCTTCAAAATTAACTGGCCTTTTTTGACAGTGCTAAAAATATTGTAAGGTCTATGGACAGTTAAAAATGTTTTCTATTTATCACCTATGAAATAAGTGTTAAATTCTGATTAGAACCCCCTGTATATTTTTAACTAAATACCTAATTTTGCATTTAGGGTTCATAAAAAATGTGAGGATTTTGTCTTGATTTGATTTCTTTTGTATAGAGGAACAGACATATAATAAAAATCTTGTCTTATTTGTTTCTTTCCTTATTAAAGTTCAGTCTTTGAAATTGTCTTTTCCAAGAATGAAGGAAATAGTTCAGATACAGAAATTATTTGTCAGAATCAGTTCCTGCCCACAAGTGGTAGAGGGTTAAGAGGGTTTACATAATAAAATAGCCAGCTCATGACAAATTTGAACAACTTAGACACCTAAAAAAGCTGATAAAATATTACCAGTTAACTAGTTTTAAAGGGCATGTTAAGAATGTAAATGTCCTTTGAAAAAGTTGTATGCGCTTCTTTAAATAATGCTGCCTCCATCTATCCAAAGACCTGTTAGTTCCATATTGTAATACCTCTTGTAGCCGCTAATTGACACAAAAAGGGATTAATTATAACAAATGCATGAAATTTGTTTAAAATTATTTCTCGCAACACAAAAATAATATACAAACAATTTCCCCTACCTGAATCAAAATTTTCATCAAAATTTGGTGATGCAAATACCAAAATTATTTAAAGATTGTTTATAACATTAAAAACTTTTCAAGTGTAATAAAATTAATTAAATTTTTGAGATTATCTTTATGCCTTTTTAATACTTTTTTTACCAACAAGAAATTTTAACTTGAAAATGTTGTTGAAATAAGCTTCCTGGAAAATCACTGATGGTTAAATAGTATTGTGCTGTCCATGCCAATATATCTATCTCTGTTAACTAACTCTAAGATACAGTAACAATACACTTTCAGATGTAAACATCTACTGTATGATGAATTCAAGATTTGGGATAAAATGACAACAAAGTTGGCTATTTCTGTTGAACCAATCACTATGATGTGCAAAAGCAAACATAATTTAAAATCAAAGATATGAGAAAAGATTTATTCACACAAAGTGTTAATCACCTCAATTATTAATATCAGATTGCATAAACAAGATATAAAATATAATTGATATATATCTTCATCAAAGTTATGCAAAATATCTCTATACATTTTGAACAAGTGTAAGACTAGCTTTGTACTCACATCAACTTGGTTTGGTTTGGCTTTGAAGGAAAATGGTGGATAAAACAGCTGAAGCCTGACCTTCCTCTCTGTGTTTGGTTCCCCATTAGATCCAACCAACTGTAGAAGGAACATCAAGCTTAAGTGACCAAGGTCCCAGAAATTACTCAATGACCAAGTGCAAGATTTCTACAACTTCATAATTTCTATATTTTCCAATTTTTACAAAAATCCCTAAAAGCATTGCAGTAAAGAGCACTGAGTACCAGCTGAGAATGAAACTGCAAAAATCCCTCAAAGCCTTGCAGTAAAAGAGCACTGAGTACCAGCTGAGAATGGAACTGCAAAAATCCCTAAAAACATTGCAGTAAAAGAGCACTGAGTACCAGCTGAGAATGAAACTGCAAAAATTCCTCAAAGTATTGCAGTAAAAGAGCACTGAGTACCAGCTGAGAATGAAACTGCAAATATTCCCAGAAGCATTGCAGTAAAAGAGCATTTAATACCAGCTGAGAATGGAAATGCAAAAATCCCTAAAAGCATTGCAGTAAAAGAGCACTGAGTACCAGCTGAAAAAGGAACTGCAAAAATCCCTAAAAGCATTGCAGTAAAGAGCACTGAGTAACAGCTGAGAATGGAATTGCAAAAATCCCTAAAAGCATTGCAGTAAAGAGTTATGAGTACCAGCTGAGAATGGAACTGCAAAAATCCCTAAAAAGCATTGCAGTAAAGAGCACTGAGTACCGGCTGAGAATGGAACTGCAAAAATCCCTAAAAGCATTGCAGTAAAAGAGCACTGAGTACCAGCTGAAAATGAAACTGCAAATATCCCCAGAAGCATTGCAGTAAAAGAGCATTGAGTACCAGCTGAGAATGGAAATGCAAAAATCCCTAGAAGCATTGCAGTAAAAGAGCACTGAGTACCAGCTGAAAAAGGAACTGCAAAAATCCCTAAAAGCATTGCAGTAAAAAGCACTGAGTACCAGCTGAGAATGGAACTGCAGAAATCCCTAAAAGCATTGCAGTAAAAGAGCACTGAGTACCAGCTGAGAATGAAACTGCAAATATCCCCAGAAGCATTGCAGTAAAAGAGCATTGAGTACCAGCTGAGAATGGAAATGCAAAATCCCTAGAAGCATTGCAGTAAAAGAGCACTGAGTACCAGCTGAAAAAGGAACTGCAAAAATCCCTAAAAGCATTGCAGTAAAAAGCACTGAGTACCAGCTGAGAATGGAACTGCAGAAATCCCTAAAAGCATTGCAGTAAAAGAGCACTGAGTACCAGCTGAGAATGAAACTGCAAATATCCCCAGAAGCATTGCAGTAAAAGAGCATTGAGTACCAGCTGAGAATGGAAATGCAAAAATCCCTAGAAGCATTGCAGTAAAAGAGCACTGAGTACCAGCTGAAAAAGGAACTGCAAAAATCCCTAAAAGCATTGCAGTAAAAGCACTGAGTACCAGCTGAGAATGGAACTGCAAAATCCCTAAAAGCATTGCAGTAAAAGAGCACTGAGTACCAGCTGAGAATGGAACTGCAAAATCCCTAAAAGCATTGCAGTAAAAGAGCACTGAGTACCAGCTGAGAATGGAACTGCAGAAATCCCTAAAAGCATTGCAGTAAAAAGCACTGAGTACCAGCTGAGAATGGAACTGCAAAATCCCTAAAAGCATTGCAGTAAAAAGCACTGAGTACCAGCTGAGAATGGAACTGCAAAATCCCTAAAAGCATTGCAGTAAAAGAGCACTGAGTACCAGCTGAGAATGGAACTGCAAAATCCCTAAAAGCATTGCAGTAAAGAGCACTGAGTACCAGCTGAGAATGGAACTGCAAAAATCCCTAAAAGCATTGCAGTAAAGAGCACTGAGTACCGGCTGAGAATGGAACTGCAAAAATCCCTAAAAGCATTGCAGTAAAAGAGCACTGAGTACCAGCTGAGAATGAAACTGCAAATATCCCCAGAAGCATTGCAGTAAAAGAGCATTGAGTACCAGCTGAGAATGGAAATGCAAAAATCCCTAGAAGCATTGCAGTAAAAGAGCACTGAGTACCAGCTGAAAAAGGAACTGCAAAAATCCCTAAAAGCATTGCAGTAAAGAGCACTGAGTACCAGCTGAGAATGGATCTGCAGAAATCCCTAAAAGCATTGCAGTAAAGAGCACTGAGTACCAGCTGAGAATGGAACTGCAAAAATCCCTAAAAGCATTGCAGTAAAGAGTTATGAGTACCAGCTGAGAATGGAACTGCAAAAATCCCTAGAAGCATTGCAGTAAAAGAGCACTGAGTACCAGCTGAAAAAGGAACTGCAAAAATCCCTAAAAGCATTGCAGTAAAAGAGCACTGAGTACCAGCTGAGAATGGAACTGCAGAAATCCCTAAAAGCATTGCAGTAAAAGAGCACTGAGTACCAGCTGGGAATGGAACTGCAGAAATCCCTAAAAGCATTGCAGTAAAAGAGCACCGAGTACCAGCTGAGAATGGAACTGCAGAAATCCTAAAAGCATTGCAGTAAAAAGCACTGAGTACCAGCTGAGAATGGAACTGCAGAAATCCCTAAAAGCATTGCAGTAAAAAGCACTGAGTACCAGCTGAGAATGGAACTGCAAAAATCCCTAAAAGCATTGCAGTAAAGAGCACTGAGTACCGGCTTAAAATGGAACTGCAAAAATCCCTAAAAGCATTGCAGTAAAGAGCACTGAGTACCAGCTGAGAATGGAACTGCAGAAATCCATAAAAGCATTGCAGTAAAAGAGCACTGAGTACCAGCTGAAAAAGGAACTGCAAAAATCCCTAAAAGCATTGCAGTAAAGAGCACTGAGTACCAGCTGAGAATGGATCTGCAGAAATCCCTAAAAGCATTGCAGTAAAGAGCACTGAGTACCAGCTGAGAATGGATGTGCAGAAATCCCTAAAAGCATTGCAGTAAAGAGCACTGAGTACCAGCTGAGAATTGAACTGCAAAATCCCTAAAAGCATTGCAGTAAAGAGCACTGAGTACCAGCTGAGAATGGAACTGCAAAAATCCCTAAAAGCATTGCAGTAAAGAGTTATGAGTACCAGCTGAGAATGGAACTGCAAAAATCCCTAAAAACCATTGCAGTAAAGAGCACTGAGTACCGGCTGAGAATGGAACTGCAAAAATCCCTAAAAGCATTGCAGTAAAGAGCACTGAGTACCAGCTGAGAATGAAACTGCAAATATCCCCAGAAGCATTGCAGTAAAAGAGCATTGAGTACCAGCTGAGAATGGAAATGCAAAAATCCCTAGAAGCATTGCAGTAAAAGAGCACTGAGTACCAGCTGAAAAAGGAACTGCAAAAATTCCTAAAAGCATTGCAGTAAAAAGCACTGAGTACCAGCTGAGAATGGAACTGCAGAAATCCCTAAAAGCATTGCAGTAAAAGAGCACTGAGTACCAGCTGAGAATGAAACTGCAAATATCCCCAGAAGCATTGCAGTAAAAGAGCATTGAGTACCAGCTGAGAATGGAAATGCAAAAATCCCTAGAAGCATTGCAGTAAAAGAGCACTGAGTACCAGCTGAAAAAGGAACTGCAAAAATCCCTAAAAGCATTGCAGTAAAAGAGCACTGAGTACCAGCTGAGAATGGAACTGCAGAAATCCCTAAAAGCATTGCAGTAAAAGAGCACTGAGTACCAGCTGGGAATGGAACTGCAGAAATCCCTAAAAGCATTGCAGTAAAAGAGCACCGAGTACCAGCTGAGAATGGAACTGCAGAAATCCCTAAAAGCATTGCAGTAAAAAGCACTGAGTACCAGCTGAGAATGGAACTGCAGAAATCCCTAAAAGCATTGCAGTAAAAAAGCACTGAGTACCAGCTGAGAATGGAACTGCAAAAATCCCTAAAAGCATTGCAGTAAAGAGCACTGAGTACCGGCTTAAAATGGAACTGCAAAATCCCTAAAAGCATTGCAGTAAAGAGCACTGAGTACCAGCTGAGAATGGAACTGCAGAAATCCCTAAAAGCATTGCAGTAAAAGAGCACTGAGTACCAGCTGAGAATGAAACTGCAAATATCCCCAGAAGCATTGCAGTAAAAGAGCACTGAGTACCAGCTGAGAATGGATCTGCAGAAATCCCTAAAAGCATTGCAGTAAAGAGCACTGAGTACCAGCTGAGAATGGAACTGCAAAATCCCTAAAAGCATTGCAGTAAAGAGCACTGAGTACCAGCTGAGAATGGATGTGCAGAAATCCCTAAAAGCATTGCAGTAAAGAGCACTGAGTACCAGCTGAGAATTGAACTGCAAAATCCCTAAAAGCATTGCAGTAAAGAGCACTGAGTACCAGCTGAGAATGGAACTGCAAAAATCCCTAAAAGCATTGCAGTAAAGAGTTATGAGTACCAGCTGAGAATGGAACTGCAAAAATCCCTAAAAAGCATTGCAGTAAAGAGCACTGAGTACCGGCTGAGAATGGAACTGCAAAAATCCCTAAAAGCATTGCAGTAAAAGAGCACTGAGTACCAGCTGAGAATGAAACTGCAAATATCCCCAGAAGCATTGCAGTAAAAGAGCATTGAGTACCAGCTGAGAATGGAAATGCAAAAATCCCTAGAAGCATTGCAGTAAAAGAGCACTGAGTACCAGCTGAAAAAGGAACTGCAAAATTCCTAAAAGCATTGCAGTAAAAGCACTGAGTACCAGCTGAGAATGGAACTGCAGAAATCCCTAAAAGCATTGCAGTAAAAGAGCACTGAGTACCAGCTGAGAATGAAACTGCAAATATCCCCAGAAGCATTGCAGTAAAAGAGCATTGAGTACCAGCTGAGAATGGAAATGCAAAAATCCCTAGAAGCATTGCAGTAAAAGAGCACTGAGTACCAGCTGAAAAAGGAACTGCAAAAATCCCTAAAAGCATTGCAGTAAAAGAGCACTGAGTACCAGCTGAGAATGGAACTGCAGAAATCCTAAAAGCATTGCAGTAAAAGAGCACTGAGTACCAGCTGGGAATGGAACTGCAGAAATCCCTAAAAGCATTGCAGTAAAAGAGCACCGAGTACCAGCTGAGAATGGAACTGCAGAAATCCCTAAAAGCATTGCAGTAAAAAGCACTGAGTACCAGCTGAGAATGGAACTGCAGAAATCCCTAAAAGCATTGCAGTAAAAAAGCACTGAGTACCAGCTGAGAATGGAACTGCAAAAATCCCTAAAAGCATTGCAGTAAAGAGCACTGAGTACCGGCTTAAAATGGAACTGCAAAATCCCTAAAAGCATTGCAGTAAAGAGCACTGAGTACCAGCTGAGAATGGAACTGCAGAAATCCCTAAAAGCATTGCAGTAAAAGAGCACTGAGTACCAGCTGAGAATGAAACTGCAAATATCCCCAGAAGCATTGCAGTAAAAGAGCATTGAGTACCAGCTGAGAATGGAAATGCAAAAATCCCTAGAAGCATTGCAGTAAAAGAGCACTGAGTACCAGCTGAAAAAGGAACTGCAAAAATCCCTAAAAGCATTGCAGTAAAAGAGCACTGAGTACCAGCTGAGAATGGAACTGCAAAATCCCTAAAAGCATTGCAGTAAAAGAGCACTGAGTACCAGCTGGGAATGGAACTGCAAAATCCCTAAAAGCATTGCAGTAAAAGAGCACTGAGTACCAGCTGAGAATGGAACTGCAGAAATCCCTAAAAGCATTGCAGTAAAAAGCACTGAGTACCAGCTGAGAATGGAACTGCAGAAATCCCTAAAAGCATTGCAGTAAAAAAGCACTGAGTACCAGCTGAGAATGGAACTGCAAAAATCCCTAAAAGCATTGCAGTAAAGAGCACTGAGTACCGGCTTAAAATGGAACTGCAAAAATCCCTAAAAGCATTGCAGTAAAGAGCACTGAGTACCAGCTGAGAATGGAACTGCAGAAATCCCTAAAAGCATTGCAGTAAAAGAGCACTGAGTACCAGCTGAGAATGAAACTGCAAATATCCCCAGAAGCATTGCAGTAAAAGAGCACTGAGTACCAGCTGAGAATGGATCTGCAGAAATCCCTAAAAGCATTGCAGTAAAGAGCACTGAGTACCAGCTGAGAATGGAACTGCAAAATCCCTAAAAGCATTGCAGTAAAGAGCACTGAGTACCAGCTGAGAATGGAACTGCAAAAATCCCTAAAAGCATTGCAGTAAAAGAGCACTGAGTACCAGCTGAGAATGGAACTGCAAAAATCCCTAAAAGCATTGCAGTAAAAGAGCACTGAGTACCAGCTGAGAATGGAACTGCAAAAATCCCTAAAAGCATTGCAGTAAAAGAGCACTGAGTACCAGCTGAGAATGGAACTGCAAAAATCCCTAAAAGCATTGCAGTAAAGAGCACTGAGTACCAGCTGAGAATGGAACTGCAAAAATCCCTAAAAGCATTGCAGTAAAAGAGCACTGAGTACCAGCTGAGAATGGAACTGCAGAAATCCCTAAAAGCATTGCAGTAAAAGAGCACTGAGTACAGCTGAGAATGGAACTGCAGAAATCCCTAAAAGCATTGCTGTAAAGAGCACTGAGTACCAGCTGAGAATGGAACTGCAAAAATCTCTGAAAGCATTGCAGTAAAAGAGCACTGAGTACCAGCTGAGAATGGAACTGCAAAAATCCCTAAAAGCATTGCAGTAAAGAGCACTGAGTACCAGCTGAGAATGGAACTGCCAAAATCCCTAAAAGCATTGCAGTAAAGAGCACTGAGTACCAGCTGAGAATGGAACTGCAGAAATCCCTAAAAGCATTGCAGTAAAGAGCACTGAGTACCAGCTGAGAATGGAACTGCAAAAATCCCTAAAAGCATTGCAGTAAAAGAGCACTGAGTACCGGCTGAGAATGGAACTGCAAAAATCCCTAAAAGCATTGCAGTAAAGAGCACTGAGTACCAGCTGAGAATGGAACTGCAGAAATCCCTAAAAGCATTGCAATAAAAGAGCACTGAGTACCAGCTGAGAATGGAACTGCAAAAATCCCTAAAAGCATTGCAGTAAAGAGCACTGAGTACCAGCTGAGAATGGATCTGCAGAAATCCCTAAAAGCATTGCAGTAAAGAGCACTGAGTACCAGCTGAGAATGGAACTGCAAAAATCCCTAAAAGCATTGCAGTAAAGAGCACTGAGAACCAGCTGAGAATGGAACTGCAAAAATCCCTAAAAGCATTGCAGTAAAGAGCACTGAGTACCAGCTGAGAATGGAACTGCAGAAATCCCTAAAAGCATTGCAGTAAAGAGCACTGAGTACCAGCTGAGAATGGAACTGCATTTATCCCACACAATGATCAAGTTGTGTATTCCATAGAATGATAAGAGATAAAGATTTTGTTCCCTTTAGTGACAAGTCTTTGATATATTGAACATTGCTTTTTGAGTAAACATTATTTTGTGTGGGTGTGGATAAGAACAATGAGTCAGGTGAATGATTAGAAATCCTAATCTATTATATTGTAAGGAGGTGGTAATGTCACTGAGTTTATTGTTAGTAATACTATTATTTTCAAGAAACAGAAACAAGCAGCGAAAGTAAAGCACAAACTTAAATTCTGCATTTCAGGTGTTTTCTTGAGGATATTCTTCTTGTCTGGTTTATTGTTTAGGTGAAGTCCTACCATGTTGTCACAAATTCTAAGATACTCATCAATAAAATGTCTCTATCATCTGAAATAGAATACCGTATTTAACGTAATAAGCTTACAAAAATATAATTGCACCCTTTCTAGTTTGTTTGTTTGGTGAGGGCTTAATGGCACCACGACAGCGAGGGTTAAATTGTGCCTGAGAGGTTAGATCATTCCAAAGTAGGAAGAAAAGAAAATAGGAGGAGTCTGAGAGAAGTATGGTGGCTAAGAGCCAGGAAGCTGGAATCGAAAGAGGAAGTGCATGGGTGTAAAAAATGGGGAAAAGTAGGTAGAGGGGGGTGGGAGAGGAGGACTAAATATGGTTGTAGAGGAAGGTATGATAAAGGAGATAATTTTATCTGGGAGGTTTTTTCTGGAAGAGCTCGGCTATGGAGTTGTGAGGGGTGAGGGAAGCTCTGGGGAGAATGTACAAGGGGTAGACAAGGATGTGGTGGATTGTGAGGGGGCAATGACAGTTGTTGCAGAGGGTAGGAGAACAAGTAAAGAGGTGGGGTGGGTGTGTTATAAATTTGGCAGTCCCATGAGGTTTGCCAATGGTCACGAACAAGGGGCGATAAAGCGGTTTGATGTCAGAAAGTGTCTTGGGAAAGGGGGTAGGTTGAGGGCAAGCTTAGCAGCTGAAGCAGCTCTGTCATTGCCGGAGATGGCAACATGGCTGGGTATCCAGAAGAAAATAATACTTTTGGGCGGGCGAAAGGAGTTTATGGAGGAGGAGGGATGTGAGGTTATACCACTGAAGGTGGAGTAAAGAAGGAAGGACAGACTTGGCATCTGAGAAAATGGCAAAGTGGCTGAGTGGGGAGTAATCAATATAGTTGAGGGTGAGCAGGATGGCCTTGGCCTCGGCCAAGAAGATGGACAAGTAGTTGAGCAGCCTGCTACTAAGGGTGATATTTTGGATGACGGCAGAAGCAGCTGTCTTGTCGCCTTCCTTGAGCCATCAGTATAGATGGAGTGTAGTTGAAGAATTGGTCTTTGATTTGGTTGTGGAGGTTGATGAAGAGGTTTGGGTTTTGTGATGAGTGGCCCAAAGAGGAAATTGGGCCAGGAGAAGGTGCCAAGAGTGGCGGGGTTCATGCCGAGATGGTGGAGGTTGGGTTTGATGAGTAAGCTGAAGAGAGGAAATAGGGTTTTATTCCTATCAAAGAGGGTGGAGAAATTGGGATACCTAATGAGGTTGTAGACAGGGTTTTTGGTGTTGGTGAGGGATCTAAAAGCATAGGAAAGGCTAAGCTTTCTTCACCTTAGCAGGAAGGGGAATTTGTTGGCTTCGATGTGAAGGCTGGTAATAGGGGAGGTTCCTGTATGCACCCAGGCAAAGCCTGAGGGATTCATTTTGGATGGTGATCATGTGGTTGAGGTAAGTGTTGTGAGCTGCACAGTAGACAATATTGCCATAGCCGGCTTGGCACGAATGGTTAGCTTAAAGATTCGGAGGAGAGCGTGGGGGTCTGCACCCCAAGTGGTGTTAGAGAGGAGGTAGAGAAAGTTGAGGGAGCTATTGCATTTCTGTTTCAGGTTGGTGATGTGTTGCTTGTAAAAGAGCTTGGGTTCTAGACTTAGACCCAGGAACTTAGTGTAGTCAACTTTAGGGATGCGATTGCCTTTGAGCACGTGGTTCGGGTTGGGATTGTTGAAATGACAGAAGTGTATGCAGACTGTCTTGTCTTTGGAGAATTTAAAATCGTTATTGTTGCACCAGTCTTACAGCCTGTTGAGGCTAAGTTGGAGCCTATTTGTGATGAGAGAAAAGCTAGGGGAGTAGAAGATGGTGAAGTCGTCCATGTAGAGGGCATGTTTGATGTTGGGGCCAAGGTTGTCCGCGATGTTGCTAATGCTCAGGTTGAAGGGAGTAGGGAAGAAGATGCTGCCTTGGGGGACTCCCTCTTTTTGGGGGTATGGATTGGAGAGGGTGTAGCCAATACGAATTTGGAACTGCCTGGGTTAGAGCAAGTTTTGAATAAAGATGGAGAGGTGGCCTCTGAGGCCAATGGTGTGAAGCTTGCGGGTAATGCCATATTTCCAAGTAGTGTCGACAGCTTTCCCACAGTCAAAAAAGATGGCAATGAGGTGTTCCTTTTTTGCAAAGTATTCCCGGATAGCGGTGTCAAGCATGATTAACTGGTCCAAGGTATTGTGACATTTCTGGAAGCCCCTTTAGTGAGGGGAGAAGATTCTGTTTCTCTCAAGAAACCAGTTAAGTCTTTGGTTGATAATCCTTTCCATAATTTTACTAAAACAGCACATAAGGGCGATGGGGCACTAAAGGAGTCAGTGCTCTCTTTTCCCAGTTTATGGAAGGGGGTGATGATAGCTGTCCTCCAGATAGGGGGAAAGGAGTGTGAGGACCAAATGTGGTTGAGGATGTTGAGAAGGGTTGCAGTGGCCTTGTTGGGGAGTTGTTTGAGGAACTGGTAGGGGATGTTATCTGGGCACTTGGAGGTGCAGCCAGCACCATGGATGGCTTGCTTTAAGTTTGTTTGTTTGTTTGATGAGGTCTTAACGGCACCACGACAACGAAGGTCAAATTGTGCCTGAGAGGTCAGATCATTTTAGGTGAAAAGAGACCAGGGGAAGAATGAGAGAAATTCAAGAACAAAAGCCAGAAAGCTGTGATGAGAGAGGAGGTGCATGTAAAACTGAGAGAGAAAGAGGAGGATTAAATATGGTTGTAGAGGATGCATGCTGGGAAGTTTTTATCTGGAGGATTTTTTTGGAAGAACTCAGCAATTGAGTTGTGGGGAGCTTTGAAGAAGCTTGGGAAGGTTGTACAGGGGCAAGCAAGGAGAACGTGTTGGATTGCTGAAAGATGCAGTGGCAATTGTTACAGAGGGGTTGGGGGAACCAATAAGGAGGTGGGAGTATCCTTTTTGACCAGTAAGAAGATTACCATTCCATGGTGGAGATGGGGCTGGATAACATGGAGTTTGTTATCAATTTGGAAGTTCCATCCCAGCACGAACAAGAGAACGATAAAGCGGTTTGATGTCAGAGAATTTTTGGAAAAGGGGAAGGGAGGAGGTTAAGGGCAAGTTTAGCGGTTGTTATCAGCCCTGTCATTGCCAGGGATGCCAACATGGCTGGGGATCCAGAAGAAAAGAACACTTTTCCTGCAGAGGGTGGGAGAAAAGAGTTTCCGGAGGAGGAGGTGGCAGGTGAGGTTATCCCATTTAAGATTGAGTAATGAAGTAAGAACAGCCTTTGAGTCAGAGAAAATGGCAAAGTGACTAAGAGGAGAGTACTCAATAAAGTTGAGGGCGAGGAGAATGGCCTTAGCCTCGGCTGAAAAGATGGATGAGTGGTCAGGAAGTCTGCTACTGAGGGTGATGTCTTGGATGATGGCAGCAGCAGCTGTCTTGTTGCCTTCCTTGGAGCCATCAGTATAGATAGAGGTGTAATTTGAGAGTTGGTCTTTGATTTGGTTGTGGGAGATTGATGAAGAGATTAGGGTGAGTATGAGTTTTGTTATAAGTGGAGAGGTCAAGGTGGACAGAAGGAAGGGGGTGGCCCAAGGCGGAAAAGTGGGCCAGGAATAGGTGCCGAGAGTGGCGGGGATGCCAAGTTGAAAGAGGTCTGATTTAATGCGTAAGCTGAAGGGGGGCGATAGGGTTTAGTCCTATCAAAGAGGGAGGAGAAATTGGGGTACCTAATGAGGTTGTAAACAGGGTTCTGAGTGTTGGTGAGGACTCTAAAAGCATAGGAGAGGCTAAGCTTTTTACATCTAAGTAGAAAGGGGGTTCAGTTGGCTTCAACATGAAGGCTAGTGATTGGGGAGGTCCTGTAGGCTCTAGACAAAGCCTGAGGGCTTCATTTTGGATGGTGTTAATGTGGTTGAGGTATGAGTTGTGAGCGACACAGTAAACAATATTGCCATAGTCAAGCTTGGCACAATGGTGAGCCTGAAAATTTTGAGGAGAGCATAGCGGTTCGCTCCCAAGTAGTGTTGGAGAGCAGTCGGAGGAGGTTGAGGGAGCTATTGCATTTTAGTTTCAGGTTGGTGATGTGTGGTCTGTAGGTGAGCTTGGGGTCAAGAGTTAGACCAAGGAACTTTGTGTTTTCAACTTTAGGGATGCGATTCCCATTGAGCACAAAGTTCGGGTTGGGGTGGAGGTTGTTGAAATGACAAAAGTGCATGCAGACTGTCTTGTCTTTGGAGAATCTAAAACCGTTATTGTTGCTCCAAACTTGCAGCTGATTGAGGCTGGTTTGAAGCCTATTTTCAACAATAGGAAAGCTAGGGAGGAGTAGAAGATGGTGAAGTCATCCACGTGAGGGTACGTTTGATGCTGGGGCCAAGGTCATTCCCGATGTCATTAATGCTCAGGTTGAAGAGAGTGGGGAGAGGATGCTGCCTTGGGGGACGCCCTCTTCTTGGGGGTACGGCTTGGAGAGGGTGTGGCCAATACGAACTTGGAACTGCCTGGGTGAGAGGAAGTTTTGAATAAAGATGGGGAGGTGGCCTCTGAGGCCAATGGTGTGAAGTTTCCGGTAATGCCGTATTTCCAAGTAGTGTCGAAAGCTTTCGAGGTCAAAAATATGGCAATGAGGTGTTCCTTTTTGCAAAGGATTCCCGGATAGCGGTGTCGAGCGTAATTAACTGGTCTAGGTATTGCGACGTTTTGGAAGCCGGTGAGGAGAGAGGATTCTGTTGGTCTCGAGGAACCAGTTTAGTCTCTGATTAATGATCTTTTCCATAATTTTACAGAGACAGCAAGTAAGGGCGATGGGTCGGTAGCTGGTGGGGTCGGTGCTATCCTTCCCGGTTTAAGGATGGGGATGACAATAGCTGTCCTCCAGATAGGGGAAAGGAGTGTGAGGACCAAATGTGGTTGAAGATGGTGAGTAGGGTAGTGGTGGCTTTGATGGGGAGGTGTTTCAGAAACTGATAGGGGATGTTATCTGGGCCCTTGGAGGTGCAGCCAGCGTCGCTGATGGCTTGGTTTAATTCAGAAAGGGTGAGAGGGGTGTTGTAGCTTTCGGAGTTGTCAGAGGGAAAAGTGATTCTCGGGCTTCATCGCAAGCTTTTTGATTTTGAAAGCATTGGAGTAGTTGGTCGAGGCCGAGATGTTGCTGAAAGAGGCGGCGAGGTGGTCAACGATGTCTTTTTTTATGTGAGAAGGTCTCCATTCCAAGAGAGATGGGAGATGGAAGATTTGCCTACTCTGCCGTGGAAGCTGTTAACCATTCTCCAAATCTTCTTAGTGGGCGTGTTGGTGGTGAGAGAAGAGATAAAGTTGTTCCAAGTGTTGGTTTTACTGTCCTTGTTGGTTTTATTGTCCTTTTAGTCCTATGGCATGGTGGTATTGGGGTCCCACAGGGGGTTGTGTGCATTGAAGTCACCAAGGAGGATGAAAGGGGATGGTAGCTGAGAGATGAGGTTGTTAAGGCTGCTTGGCAACGTTGGCATTGGGGGGAGATAGATATTGCAAAGAGTGAAGGCTTTGTGGAGGGAGATAGAGATACAGATGGTATGAAGGTCAGTGTTCACATGAGCAGGGCTGTGTAGGATATTGTGTCTAACAAGAATGGAGATGCCCTCACAGGCCCTGTCAGCATCCTCTTGATGTTTATGGTAGCAAGAGAAGTTATTGAGGGAATAATGGTCAGTGATTTTCAGGAAGGTTTCACGAAGGCAGAAAACACACCGGGTTGAAGGTGTTGGCCAGAAGGTCAATTTCTTCCGAGTTGGCCTCAAGGCTCCAGATGTTCCATTGTATAATGTTGGGAGTGTTATTACAAAAACATTTAAGCATCAGATGCAAAATAAGCAAAGAATGTAACAAAACTTGAATATTTTAAGTCTTCAAATAAAATGATGTTATCAGTGAGTGGGCATTTATTAGAGCAGGGGCGCTTAATACGTCGCATATGGTAATCATGCAACTCTCCTCTTATCATGTACTCAATGATCTATTTGTTAACACTACAAAAAATCATGCGGCATGCTTACCTTTAGAAAGCCCCATGCTATCCGATGCCAAGCACCATCAGATCTCATGTTCGGCTTCAAATGAACCGCATTCATGCTAACAAAATCTAAAATCTGAAAAGAGACAAAATCAATTGTAGGTTGCTGGTCTAAGATGAAAACAAATGAACTTCTGCACTTCGAGATACAATAAAAAAACTAACAGTTGAGATTTATGACAACATATTTCATTTACAATTAACCTTTTCAATCTTACCAATTGTCTGTTCAAGTTGCAATGTGAAAAATCTCAAGTCTTAATAATGCAAGAGAAGAAAATCATACAGCACTAACATTGAAAAAAAATCCAATTTACAGAATATTTGCTATCAGTATTCCAATACTTTACCCAAATTAAATCTTATTTGCAAACTTACATTTAAATTATGCATCATGAATTCAATAGAACAAATTATAAACAGTCCACCTGATTCTGGTAAATAATCGAACTGAGACATTTAAACCAACTGAGACATTTATCATTTAGTATCTTATCAGAAACTACATATTCCATAAAAAAAAAAAAAAAAACACCATTCAAAATTATTAGCAACACAATGAAATTTTGCAGTTTGATTGCTTAGTTGAGAGAGCATTAAATTACTAGGAGAAACAATTAGTGCAAAAGCTTTATAAGTTTTAAAGTTACAGTATGGATGACAGATCCCAAGTTTGTTTGCTTTATGAGATTTAACAGCAGTGCACATGACAGCGATAGTCAAATTGTGTGTCCAAGGCTCAGACTAATTTTACCTAAAATGTTACTCCTCCGTTAAAGGTCAATAAAAAGCTTTTATCTTTTAGCTTTATCACATCTTCAAAATTGATCAAAATTCCAAATATAACATTTTTGAATTCTGACATTTTAGGCCCTGTACAAAATAATTTTTGCACAAAGTTTAATTTATATACTGTGAATTTAACTCTTTCTGACTTGAAATATAAAGCAAAACATTGTCTAAAGTGTAGACAATTCTTTGAAGATATATGTCTTACTTCAAAAAATAACATGACTTTAGGATAGTCTTCCTTTTGCTGGATGAGGTAGAGATAGCTCTCATTGAAGATTATTTGTTCCTCCCATCCTGGGACTAAAGATCTTTAGGGAGAAGAAAAAGATTAAAGAAAGTTTAAAGAAAAGATGAAAAATACTTCAATGCTATGCAAAAGGCTTAGTATGAGGCCAAACTGATTTAAGAACTTATATAACTTTCATACATTAGAATTTCAAAATAATTGCTGCAAAAAAATAAAAAAATGTAAATTTGCTGGTGCATCAATCTTTTAATATGAAACTATTGAAACTACTCTGGTTGTTTCCATTCTTACAAATGATGTACATTTTGTAGAAAAACCTTTAAAACAAAGAATATTTGCCAATTATGTAAAATAATTAGTGTCAAATAACATGTCATTTTCTTAAATAGAAACTTAAGGTTGTGCTGTGCTAAAGAGGATCAAAACCTAAACAGCTATAAATTATTGGTTGATATTTGGAGCTAAAGGACTAAAAATAACATTGCTGCTTATAAGTTTTTAATGGATACAAATATTCACAGGAAAAGTAGCAGCCCTTCTGTAACTTCATAACCATGCATTTTGATACAATCCATGTTCCTTGCAGACCTTCAATTCCTCAAAACTGAATATGAGTACAAAAAAATTCAAGCCCATTGACTTAAAGACCTTCAGTAATTTTTCATGATACGACTGCTCTTCAAGGTCTACAAGACGAATTAATTAATCATAAAACTTCTCTTTCTCAAAAAAAAAAAAAACCTTTCCCAAATTTAAAAGCTATGAACTCTTTCACATGTAATTCTATTGCTACCATACGATCGTTCAAAACACAAAGGCAAAACTTACTTCCTTTTTTTGAAATCAAATGGTTTTGTAAGAACTGGCAAGATAAAATCCACATGATCATTCTGCGTCTCAAAGTATGAAGTCACAGCTCGGTCTCTGTTTGGAAGAGAGATGGAAATATTACTCAATACCCACTGGGTGGTACTTTAACCCTTACTCTACCAGAGCTTTAAAAATAGCGACCCTAATTTTCGTAACTTTTTTTTCATATGCATTTTTGACAACTTTCCTTTCATTTTCTTTCGTTACAAGTTTGGTTGGAATAGATGCTAAGATATTTATCTTTTGAGTAATTAAAACCAATTTAGGAAATATTGGACAAACTTATGCAAATTAAGCAATTTTTGGCTAAATTTGGTCAACAAATGGTCAATCTTTGCAGAAGTATAACTTCTTGTCAGTATTGAAAACAGAGATTTGTGTTACATATTTAGATTGTTTTTGAAATTTCCTTTCCAATGATACTAATCTATATTTTTTAGAAAGAAAGAAAAGATGAAAACACATCAAAAATGATAAAAGTCAAACGTCCCCTGAAAGCTGCAGCAGAAAAGTAATTACGACGTAGTCACGTCGATACTCGAACCCGGAGCGCTCGCACGCTAGTTGCGTACATTTCCTATGCGCCACGTGGTTGTTCAAATTAAGGAGGTGTAATTTTGTTCTTATAGGATAGGTTCTAATTAGAGGGGGTATGCCTTTATTTATATATCAAATGAAAGAAAATTTCAAGCGCTTTGACGGTTCAACAAAGCATGCGTGATGTAAGGTTTGGGTTACCACGATTTTTGAAAAACCGGGTCAAAAATGGCAGAAATTCATGAAATTTTGAAGAAATTTCTCCAGAACAAGAGATTGGACGTAGGGATTATAAAAATTATACCAGAAACCAATACTATCATGTCTTAGGACTTGCGTGTTTGATTTTGAAGCAAAAATGTGATCTTGAAATTATCGTAAGATGTAAAAGAGAAAAATAAAAAAATTGCATTTTTTTTAGCAAATATTGAGTTTTACCCTCTTTCGATGTATTTTTTCTAAAAATTATGTAATATGATTCCTATAAAAAAGTTTCATTTTGTGAAAGAAATATCCGAGTACTTTAAAATGATACCAAGATTACTCTTATAGGACTGTGGTAAAGTCCCAATTTTATTTTTAGAAAAAGGTGGTTTGAAAACGGCGATACTATCGCCGCGTGGTAGAGTAAGGATTAAGGTCTGTCTATCCCAGGGATGGACAGGCTGCCTGTGACCCCAAAAAAACAAAGCAGAGCAAACATTATATATAATTACAGTGTCTGCTTATCAGTTCAGTTTAAATGATAAAAAATAAATTACAAATTAAATCACAAATATAAGCAAAAGAATGATTTCACAGACAATTCAAGTATGCGGGTCAATGCTCTATAGATAAGCTGCTTACAGCTTGATTTGTCGAAGTATGCTGTATCATTTTATTGTAGGATTATGTAACTTGGTAGCTGTATATTATTAATAACATTTATGCTTCAAGGATAGAATAAACCAGTTTAATATAACATTACAAACTATAGATTTTAAAATAGCATAATCCTATAGATCTAAAGGCACCTTATGTTAATATAAGGGAGCACTAAACAAATATAATCCTTCTAGACTGATTTTACACAAATACAACCAAAGTATTTCTAAAATCATACTTGTGTGGTGTTTGCGCAGTAATAGAGAGAATACATACAAGGGTCATGGCTAACGCAACATGATGTTAAATTAGCATGAAAAATTTACAATGGCCTTAAATTAATTACACACTGCACAAACTACTGGGCTTGGGTCCAAATAAGCTCCTAAAACAGTACAAACTTCTTACTTGCTGGATTTCTTAACATAAGCACCAGTGTTGCTATCTACAAAATGTACCCGAACCAGCGGGTGTTGAATGTAGATGTCTGTTTTCAATCGATCGCTCCGATGTAGTTTAACTCCAATGATCTGCCCATTATCAGGTATCCTCTCCGGCTCATCAATCTTTTCTGTGCATATGATAAAGTATGACCAACTGGTTATTGATTTTACAAATATTGTTAGCATCAATATTTTGTACATAAAGGAAGTAGAAGGGAACATCTTAAGGATAGAGAGAATACTTATAACTAAAACCTTTTTAAAGGTGTATGAACACTAACAGAAATATTCTCTTTTATATCCTTTTATAAAGATTATAAATTCTGACTTGATTCGTTTTTAATTTTTGAAAATTAATCTTTTGAGCTATGGCTAATCACAAGTTAAAGATTTTTCAACAAATGTTCAAAATTTAAAGAAGAAGACTGAACAAAACTTTGAAGTAATTTGTTATATTTCTTTCTTTGATTTTAGACCTTGCATAGGATGATAGTGTCTTCTTCATCTGGATGTCGAAGATCAAAAAATTAATTGTTGGAAATCACCTACTCTTCCTCTAGCAATTATGGTTTACAATTACAATACAAAGGGATTTACACAAGAAAATTTTGCATATTTAACACCTAATGACTAAAAAACTGTGAAATTGTCAATTTCTTACCAATTTTTTTTCGTTTCATGTGTTTCTTCTAGATTTTAAGCAATTTATCTATATATTACATTCGCCTTTTAACAGATCTTCAATCTTTGGTGGTTGATTCAAAAAGCGAAAGTTTTCAATTTATAACATTTATGTGTCCAAAGGGATTTACATAAGAATATAAAGAGGTGTGCCTACTCGTACATCTCAAATTTCAATATTTTACAACAAATGATTAAAAAACTGAGAACTAAGCAAATTCTTACCAAGTTTAATAGACTTTTTTCACTATAGGTTTCTTCTAGATTTTAAGCAATTTATGTTAATACTACATCCACCTTTTGATAGATCTTTAAGGTTTTGAGTTTGTAGCATTTATGTGTCCTTGACTCCTTGAAAGAGCTAGCAACACCTAGAGACACCATTAACTACACTGTTTTCAATTTGTTTTGCAATTCATGCAAAAACTCAACACAATCGGTTAAGAGGAACCATTTTACAGCTTTTGGGGTTGTCAGACGGAATTGTTTAAAGATATTTAATGTACAGTTGGATTGCACTGCATTTTCTTATGTGATATTCATTTTGTTTTCATTTAATTTTTGGATTACCTTCAACTTACAGCATTACAATTTTTGTATACATTACAAAGTCTCATATAGCTATATATAGGAAGCTAAATCAGTTTTCCCAGCTTCAATTTATTTAGTGAGGGATAAAATAGGTTCATTTTAAACACTAAAAAATATAAAGTAGAGTGAAGAACACAAAAAAAAACAACAATTCCATGAAGATACTGTAACACACAGCAACACGTCCGTACAATTCACTTACTTTTCTTCTTCTTCTTTTTCTTCACTTTTGCCTTTACTGCCTCCTCTTCCCCCTCTTCCCCCTCCACTGTGTCCTCTCTGCTCTGTTTCTCATCATCTGTTCCATTTTCCTCACCATCTTTTACTGTCTTCTTCTTTCTTCTGCTCTTTTTGGGAGTTTGTTCTAAATCTGAAAGAGACATTGGGCCTTTGCTGAAGTAAAAAGGAAAAAAGAAAGGAAATTATTCTACAACTTATATTATTATACTTTTCAGGCAAAAGCAAGGTTTGGAAGTATGTCTTTTTTTCTTTCTTTCCGTTTTTTGTTAAATTTTGTGCATTGTTTAAATTTTCTCGATTTCAACCCATCTTATCTTTTAAATCTTTAACATAACCTCCATCAAAAAGTTACATTTTCTGAAAGAACTATTTAAGCTTTTCAAATGATACCAGGATCACTGCTGTGGGCCTATTGATGAAGTAAAATAATTTTTTGAAAAGTGCATGTCAAATTGGTTGTGTCATGACTGCGAGGGAATTTAAGAGTTAATCAGCTTTTCTCAATAAGTGTGTAAGTGAAGAAGGGATATGATTTTATGGATTCAATAATATTAAGTGCAGCCAGTACTAACAATAATTGATGTGGATTTATTGCTAAGTTCATATCAATATCAATTGCTATAGCAAAATTAGTGCCCGACTAAAACATATTTCATGTTACCCTGCATTGATGAATTGATTTTATGGAACATTTGTCTAAAGTATTTGTCATAAGGTTAATTTGCTTTAAAGCATTAGTTATACATATACACTCTGACATAGACATTATGTAAATTTGCTGGGATTTTGCTACAAACAATATGGAAAACAGAATTAATTTGTCATACATATTGCTATCAATCAAACTTTGGTATGGCTGTTATTGGAATGAATAAGGTTTGGTATATATTGGTTTAGCGAATAATCGTAACTCAAATCAGGAGAGACGATTAAATTTAATCAAGTATACCGCACCACAGAAGATTTTCATGAAATCAATACAGTTGTGATAAGAATTGAAAGGTCTTTCAGCCTGGTAATTGGACATGAACAAAACTCATTGTTTCCCTTTATCACAACACAACAACCAAAAAATTCATTGACAATAACTCACCTGTCCATTTCTATTTCTTCCACAACCTTTTTCTTCTTTTTCTTTTGCCTGACAACAGGCTCTTGATTCTCATTGGCCACACCAGCATCTGTATCATCATTTAAATATCCCAAATTTTCCTTCCTTTCTTTGGAGGTAGCTTTCTCCCCTTGGCATTTGTGCTGTTCTTGTGAAACCTGGGGCTGTCCTCTTCATTGTATGTATTTAACAGTACCGCAGAGTCTTCTGAATCCTTCTTGATGGCAGCAGCCTGACGCAGTGATTCCATCTACTCAAAGAGAGGAGAGAGTTTTTGACAGATATTGTCATGCAGATGCTGGTGGAGATATAGCTTGAGAAGAAGATGGCTAGTAGATTCAGATTTTATACATTCAGATCAGTGCCTGATCCTTCAAATATAAAATAAAACCTGATATGATTTCATGCTGCGCGATCGATAGCATTAATACACATAATGTTGATATTTTTTGCAAAATTGCTGATACTGATAATTTCAAGTTCATGCTAAAACAGAACAAAGAAAAAACATCTTATGATTATATAAAAGTAAAAGCTTTAATTTTCTTTAAAAGATAGAAACTGATTGGGGCTTTTCTTATCATGTATCAAGATTATTCCAGTTGCACACCTGAGAAGCTGAAAGACTTTCTTTGTATGTCGGAGCAAATACAGTACACATGTAAATTACTAGAGTGCCTTGTAAAATGGTCATAGATGTCTGAATTAAAGCTAAAGAGGCTGCTTAGCAAATAAGGCAAAAGGTTGTAAATGGATTTATACATGAATATACCTAATTGGAATTTATAAATATTGAACAAAGTGAGGATCTTCAAGTCTCTAAAATGCAGTGAGGTATGAGTTATATAGTCTGACGATGTGATTACACAAATAGCTTTTTTTCTGGAGAATGAATAGGGTTAAGGTAAGTGGGGTGAGTATTACCCCATACAATATTACAGTAAGACAAATGTGACAAAATAAAGAGAATGATATAATGAATTAAGAACCTTCTGTGGTACAAGGTTACTTATCTTATACAGAATTCCTATTATTTTGACAGTCAGTTTAATTGTTGATGTGGGGGTATCACATGCACTTTACAAGAACATTTATTGCCCATCTGCTTGTGTATCTTCCATTAAATAAAAATAAATTAAAAAATTGTTTTATAGAAATACATACAGAATTATCTTGGATCTGCAATTATGACAGTTACATTCACTCTGCAAAGGTCAGTTTTCAACACTGGTGAACCTGGGTGTTTTAAGAAGTTACAAAATACTTACCATTTCCTCATCAATTTCAGGGGTTTTCCTCTTAGACTTTGTTTTTGTACCTTTCTTTCTTTTTGTTTGACTAAACAGAAAAAGAAAAAATGGAAATAGTTTTCAGTTCAAGCAAGTGAATCTGATATGCATGACAGCTTTAAAGGAAACAAAATGGTGATGAAAGCATTCAAATATCATATTCTGTTATTAAATGAGATAATCTAGTTTTTGTTGCATTTGTGAAGAAATGGCTGGAAAAAGACTAGTTGAGGAATCACATTCTGACACCCTAAAAGATCTTTGTGTATTTTATTGCAATTTTTGTGAGATTTTTTACCTTACAAACTATATGTTATGTCACATAGTACTAAAACAGAATCTAATAAAGTATTACTATCAAAGGAATTTGAAAATACATCTTAAATTAGCAAAAAACTTGAATTTACTTTCAATACAAAAAACTTGAATTTACTTTTAATACAAAACAATTCATAAGAATGTGAGGATTGACACCACTGTTCTACTTCTACACCAGTCATTTTCATTTCAATATCTCCAGTATCACATTTGTCACAGTTCTATTGCCCTCTATAATATTTCAAATTCAACAGTTTTGTTTAAGTGTTGATCTGCAATCTTCAAGCAAATTCATGCACAATTGTAAAAGCCACACTGAAAAATATCAAATTTCATGAAAATTGTTATTACAAACAAACCTTTTAGACAAGTGCATTACCACATTACAAGCTTTTCATCTATTTCCTTTTAGACAAGTGCATTACCACATTACAAGCTTTTCATCTATTTCCTTTTAAACAAGTGCATTACCACATTACAAGCTTTTCATCTATTTCCTTTTCGACAAGTGCATTACCACATTACAAGCTTTTCATCTATTTCCTTTTAGACAAGTGCATTACCACATTACAAGCTTTCCATCTATTTCCTTTTAGACAAGTGCATTACCACATTACAAGCTTTTCATCTATTTCCTTTTAGACAAGTGCATTACCACATTACAAGCTTTTCATCTATTTCCTTTTAGACAAGTGCATTACCACATTACAAGCTTTTCATCTATTTCCTTTTAGACAAGTGCACCACCACATTACAAGCTTTTTATCTATTTCCTTTTAGACAAGTGCACTACCACATTACAAGCTTTCCATCTATTTCCTTTTAGACAAGTGCACCACCACATTACAAGCTTTTCATCTATTTGCATTATAAAACCAACACACTTCTGTTAGAACTGATTTGTTGGCTTCAAAATAGTCATGTGATGTAAATAATTCCATAAAAAACTGACTGACACATGGTGGGATAAAGGACAGAGATTATACTGCAGAAAATTAGACTTCCAATCAACTCTGCTATTTAAGAGACAGTGAAATTCTCATGAAATAACCTCTATGTACAGCTCAGTACCTATGTATGATGTTTCTAAATTATTTCTACTCTCATTTAATTTCTTCACTACACCAAAAAATATAAGCCCCATGAAAAAATAATAAAAAAAAAAAATGATTAGTTTCACGCTCATCAGTTTTGAAAGAATCACATTTTTGTTCAAATGTACTGTATTTTCTCTCTCGGATCAGTCAATCAACATCCAACTGCTGTTTCTTTCTACCGAAATACAAATGATTGCTTCCGATAGTAATTACAACTGATGTGGTTGACCTGATCCAGAATACTGTAAATCACAAATTAATTAGTTTGGGAAAAAAAATCAAAACTTTGCGCATGCGTCAATTTTCCAACTAAATTAGAATGATAAGCTAATACATTTTTACAGGGCCTTATCAACACCTACAAAGTTATCACTTATTCAAAGCTTAATCTTACCTTTCACTTTGTTCAGCTGCTGCCTTCAGTAATTGGTCAAAAGCCATCTTGGTCTGGTCCGACAATGTTTTGTCACTCTCAGCTGGACCTGAATATAATAGAAACATTAAAGCTTAATAATAAAGAAGCATAATGAAATAGAAACATACAGGGTTCCAAAATTTAACAGAAAGATTATCACACTTTCAGTCAGCTCAGTTTGCATTTGATTAAAGCCACAAGTTAAGGTCACTTACTGAGTGGCCGTGAATCATCATCTGATGGCAGCTTCATCAGCTTTCGGGGCTTTTTCTTCTTTTTCATTGAAGAACCTGAAAATAATAAAAATGACAACATACAGAAAATGTCAGAACTGGAATTTCAGTGAAGAGCTTTACCTGGATGTAGGCCATTTACTAAGATAAACCTCAAATTTTTCTTTAAAATCTTACATACCTGGTCAAGACACTCTTAAACATTACAAGATAAATTCCCTTCTTTCAAATCTATTTTCTGCTAACCTACCCACTGTACCTATGATGAATACTGGAAGAAATATATTCTTGAGTTTGGCATGTGTTTGGCATGACATCAGCATAAACAATGTCTAGACACACAAATAGAATGTCCAAATTTTGGCTGTAAATCTTGATTAAAAAGTATCTGACACTACAGTTGGAATTTGATCTTTTTATTAGTGTACCAATCAACTCTTCAGCATTATTTCATAATAAAAAATGCACATGCTAAAATAAGCTCCAATCTACGTTTCGCTGTAAAAAAAAAAATGACTTGTCCATACCTAGGCCTAGTTATTTGTCATATACCCCATTCCAGGCCTTTTACTTCCCCACTGATCTGTTTTTCTCTTGTTGGTTGGTGTTCACTGATTGCTGTCATTTCTGATTTACAGCCGCTGCTAGGGTCATTGTGCAGTCTGTCACACACATTACAGGCTGGAGAATAGCCCTTAGTTATTGTCACAATTTACGTACACGTATGTTATCACTAAGACATTTGTTTTGTGTACGTAGGTTGTTGCAGATACCGTGTTTCAAATTCAAGTCACACTTAGGAAAAATGTATTTTCCAAAATGCAATAACTTCACTTCCTTTGTCTGGTGGGATTTCACTCTTTTTATTTAATTACCCGAAGAAAAAAAGTTCATTAATTGCCTTTTAACAGAAGAATTTGGCCAAAGTAAAATCTATCAATCGTTTGTTGGTCACCATATTTCAATACTTTTGTCAGGTGTCACGCCTGCGCATTTGTACTCTAGGCTTTTTCATTGTACTAACGGGTGGAAAAAAATTATATGTGCATTATCTATGTGTCGTCTTTAAAGTCGGCAAATAATTATTAAACCTTTTTCTGTTTTAGAGCTTTTTTAACAAAAGTGAACAATAAGTAGTTGCATTTCTTTGCATAATTCAAATTATTCATCTACTTGTATTTCCATGATCTAACAAATTGTTTAAATGCACCCCGCATATAAATTGCAAACGCCATTGCAATTTTTATCAGGCAGCAGTCACATGACTATCATTTCTTAACTTTGACATCTTCAGAACAAACTTAACGCTGTAGAATATGAAGAACAGACAGAGAAAGTGTGCCAAGAATCATCTGATTTTGCCAAGGCTGGATCATATTTTGTCCAATTTTTGTTCGCTGTAACGTAGAAAAGAAGTTGGAGAATTGTTTGAGTGCAAAGCTGGACATGCAAAAGACAGGAAATTAAAAAAAAAGTTTTAGCCCAGAAAACATCGCTGAGCATCATAGCTCAGTTAGAATGAAATGTATAACGTCACTGCATAGGACTTTAATAACTCTATCAGGCCATAGGCCTAAATCAGAAAACACAGCAACCAGTGAACGTCAGCCAACAAGAAAGAAAAAACATATCAGTGGGGAAGTGAAAGGCCTGGAACAGGGTATATGATGATTAGCTATGTACACAAAACAAATGTCCCAGTGATAACATACGTGTAGGTGGGTTGTGACAATAAGTAATGTAGTCCTCCTAGGCCTAGTAAATGTAAATGCGTGTGGTTTCCCCTTTGCACCTGTTTGTGATGCATCTATTAAATTTCATTGTTTTTTTCACCAAACATGCAGATTCCTGACCACAATTATGCCTAAGTTTCCAGATAAATGTGCTGGAATCTTGTAAGCAAAGGAACTATCAATCTATCAGCTTAATCAGTTTTAAAACATTTTGTTTCAGTTTTTTTATATATTTTTTAATATAATATTATTGCAGATTTAAGTTAAATTTGAATCCAGCATTTTATCAACGTTAGGCTTATGCCTATAGAGGGACTTTCATCAAACAAGAACACAGACTGATCTTCTCAGTGAATAGTGTAGCCTAACGTTAAGCTTAGACCAGTTTATTTTGTTTAAAAAAAAAAGACATTGTTAATGTCATAACATACTAGTTACGCGAATTTATCAAATTAATACAAGTTTAAACAAATGCAATCTAGCTTTAGACTACCAATAAACATAATCCTTCCTAATTCATATCTTACCTGCCTGATCCATATTTATGTCACTTTTCGTCAAAGATTTTTTAATATATATCTTCGAAGAACAATGTTTATACGCTGAACCTGACAGCCCCAAACCCGTCGATCAATCAGTCAACGATCAGACGATAAACAATAGTAATTTTTTAATGATTTCTTAAAGCATCTCCTATTGGTTAATCATAACTCGGTACACCAATTTAAAGCTCAGACACAAATGTACGCCAGTGCACCACAACTCGATGGAATGTGTTCTCGTCCGAAGACAACAAATACGTTGTCGTGGAATGTGGTGGAAGACAACAAATACGTTGTCGAAAGTGACTTAAAATAAAAACAGATAAGTGATAACAGAAATTTGTTGTCAAGGTTTACCGACCAGAGAGGGGCGGAGGAGTGGTCACGGGGACAGGGTAAATTAAAAAAAAAAAAAAACTGCCCCCTAAGGGGATTGAGTTCCGGTTGGATGCTTTCTTCCCGTTTGGGAGGTGAAATTAGGAAGTTATTAAAATAAAATTCAAAAATGTGGTAAAATGATAGGTTATTTTGGTTAAATTTTTCCCAAATTGGTCAAACTTTACCAACAATTAGCCAAATTTCCCCCCAAACTAGCCAAAGTTTTAATAAAAATGGACAAAATTTCCCGAAAATTAGGCAATAGTTCCCAAACTTGAAGAAAATTCCCGAAAATGAAGGACATTTTCCGAAAATAAAGGAAATTTCCCAGAAATAAAAAAAAAAAAAAATATTCAAGGGTTTTTTCCAAATAGTAGAAACTTTTGATGGAAAGTTAATTTACCAGTGCAAGTTTTTCAATTTCGCCAGGAATTTTGTTGTGGATTTTTGGAAACCACACACCAAACTTAATCCAAATCCAGTTATCAGTTCTTGAGATATCTTGATGACAGACACACAAACATAAGAAAAAACATGTCCCCACCCCCCATTTGCACCCTTTCCCTGATCCAATGTCTCAAATTTTAATCACTTCTTCCGTAAGCATTAACAAAACCACACACCAAATTGAATTAAAATCCAATCATCAGTTTTGAGATATCTTGATAACAGACAAACAGTGTGAATACATGCCCCCCACCCCGTTTTCACCCTTCCCCTGTTCCAATGTCTCAAATTTGTATACGTTCTTCCTTAAGCAATAACAAAACCACACACCAAATTATATCCAAATCCAATTATTAAGATATCTTGATAACAGACAAACAAACAGAGGCATATCCCCACCCGCATTTGCACCCTTCCCATGTTCCAATGTCTCAAATTCTAATCACTTCTTCCTTTAACCCTTACTCTACCACGCGGCGATGTTATCGCCGTTTTGGGTGCCCAGTCTTTGGCCCCGCCTCCCGAGCGCATTTTCAAAATAGTGCTGGTAGAATAAGGGTTAATCAAGCCGCGACATATGCGCCAACCCGAAAATATAGGCAGCATGATCCCGGTGGGCGGCCCAGCGGGTCCCGACAGCAAAAGGGGCCCGACTTTTCTGCCTGGAAGACAGAGGACCCTTCAATAATCACGTCTTGATTAACCCTTACTCTACCACGCGGCGATATCATCGCCGTTTTGGGTGCTCCGTCTTTGGCCCCACCTCCCGAGCGCATTTTCAAAATAGTGCTGGTAGAGTAAGGATTAATCAAGCCGCGACATATGCGCCAACCCGAATATATAGGCAGCATGATCCCGGTGAGCGGCCCAGCGGGTCCCGACAGCGAAAGGGGCCCGACTTTTCTGCCTGGAAGACAGAGGACCCTTCAATAATCACGTCTTGATTAACCCTTACTCTACCACGCGGCGATATTATTGCCGTTTTGGGTGCCCCGTCTTTGGCCCCGCCTCCCGAGCGCATTTTTAAAATAGTGCTGGTAGAGTAAGGGTTAAGCACTTAAAAAAACACATATGAAATTAAATCCAAATATTGGAAAGTTTCAACTTAAGTCTTGACAGACCTCATCCTAAAATATCTCCACTCCTCAATTTCTGCTCTTCCCGTGTTTCAACAGGGAGTTGTTAAGAACAACTCCCAGGTTCCAATTAGTCATTAATTTCAATCACTTTTTTCTGAAACAGTAAAACCACACGCCATATTTAATCAAAATTCAATCATCAGTTCTTGACATATCTTGATGACAGACAAACAGGGCGAAAACATGTCCCTACCTCCCATTTTCACCCTTTCTCTGTTCCAATATGTCTCAAATTTTAATCACTTCTTCCTTAAGCAGTAACAAAACCACACAACAAATTTAACAAAAATCCATATCCAAATTATCACTTCTTGAGACATCTTAATGACAGACAAACAAACAAAAAACAAACAAACACAGGCAAAAACATAACTTCCGTCCAACTTCGTTGCTGGAGGCAAAGCTTTATAATGTCAATAAAGCCCAATTTCTCTATGCTAGGAAAGAAAGGCAACTCTGTGAGCTAAATCGATGGTGCTAAATATTTCCCGTCGTACTAAATAGTATTCCCAGTCGCGTTTGATTTCTGACGTTTAATGACGGCTGGCCACAGTGGCGTAGCTAGGCCGGGAACGAGTATGGCCCTGCTGGCCCCTATGGTATATAGGTAAAATGATATGTTTTTTTCACGGGGCCGGGCATCTTTTAGGAGGGGGGGGGGGCGACTTTTTCCCTATAGTTACGCGACTGGCTGGCCGCAGTGTCATGGTGGCCGGGTGACAAGGGCAAGTGGCCCCAGTTAAACTTTCTAAAAGGGCGCCGAATGCTCACAGGGGCGCCAAAATTGTCCTGAAAATATATTTTTTTAATACTTTTTTCAATTTTGTATAATTATAAATGAAACGTTGTATATGTTTCTCTCAAAGCTTTTATGGAAATCATCCCTAGACCCAACTAAAGACACATATTGTAGAATGGGATCCTTCATTTTAACATTCGTTCCAAAATGTATATTTCCTTTAACTAACTAAAGTGTGGAATTGACACGATTTTAAGGAAGATTTTAAGCGAGAAACATAAGACTTCCAGTCTCTTTTCCCCGTGTCCCTACCAGTTTTGATAAAAATTGATGCAATTTTAAGCAATTTTGTGCTACCAAAATCATGAGAAGTGCAGGGCTTACGGAGGTTCCGCTTCTAGATTTCACTCAATTTCAGCTATCAAAATTACAAAAATGGAACTGGGGGTAGGGGGCCTTGGTTCCTCAATATTTTGACTGGGGCCAAGCACCACCCCCTCCCCAAATAATAAAGGTCTAGCAAATTCATTTTGACGGGTCAGTTATTCCATGGCACCTTTTTTCCAAAAAATCTTTAATTTTCGTGCAATTTCCTTCTTTTTCGGGGAATTTTCTTCCATTTTCCTAAAATCTGCTTTAATTTTGAGTAATTTCCTACCTTTTTGAGAGAATATCTTTCATTTTGGTAAGTTTTCTTCAATTTTCAGAAAATGTTTTCAAAAATTTCCTTTATTTTTGTTAAATCAGTCTGCTTCAATTTTCGTGCAATCTTCTTCATTTTTGCGAATTTTCTTAGTTTTGAGAAGTTGTCTTTAATTTTCAGGAAATTTAGTTCAATTTTCGTAAAATTTCCTTTATTTCTGGAAAATTTGCTTTAAATTTTGGTACAATTTCAGACATTTTCGGGAAATTTGCTTTAAATTTTGGGCAGTTTCCTTCATTTTCGTGGTGCTTCAATTTTTGTGCACGTTCCTTCATTTTCGTGAAATTTGCTTCAATTTCTGTGCAATTTTCTTCATTCCCCATTGCAAATAGTTTTTGGACAATGATAAGAGAATCATACATTTTTTTTACCGTTTTGTTGAGGAAAATGATAAAATCTGGCCCGGCAATATTCTGCGTGAAATATAGGACTTTGACCCCTACCAGGACTTGGCCCCAAGGTTTCACACAACTTTAAGTATATTGCTTTGTTTAATACCCAAATCACTAAAAGCGTAGGGCTTCTGATGCCCTGGGTTTGACACGAGCTTAAACAATTTTCTGCTTTAAAAATCACAATCGAGAACCGCATGACTTCCAGAGGATTCACCCCTTTGGTCCCTAACAGGGATTCAACCTTGGAGTTGGCACAAAATCAGTCAAGTTTTCTGATCTCAGCGAGAAATACAAGGCTTCCACCAGAGGCTTCGTCCCTATATCATTTTGACACAATTTTCTGCTACCACAATTACGAAAAATGCAAAGCTTAGACCTTAGATTTTACACAATATTAAATTCTGCAATCAAAATCACATAAAACGTAGAGCTTCCAGGTGCCCTGGACTTCTACCAGAACTTCATCTGTCATCAAAACGTTGAATTCAATTTAGATTTCCCAACATTTTACTCTTATTAGCATTCTTTTCAGGAGTGGGGAAAGGATGGGGAAGGGGGGGGGGGGGAGAAAGGGCCAAAATAATCTTTCCCCAGTGAAACATGACCCACCACGCCACTGGCTGGCCGTACATCAATCCCAATTGTACTGAAGTAAATGTCATGTGTATCTTTCAGTCCAACACAAAGTGTCTTTTTCTCGTACAGTAGTCCAGAATAAAATGATAAATTTCATTTTGAAATAAGAACATTTGCTTCTCCCAAAGCTTGCTAATTTTGTTCTAAAATTGTTTGAGACACTAGATTGGTCTTCAACATATTAATAAAATTCATCCCGAAATATATCTTTGAAAAAGGACATTATATTGCCTTTATACAACAGGTAACTAATTGGATTGTTCGACTTGCATTTGCACTCCTATACCAGGGACCGGGAAAAATACAGTACGCCCTACCCATAAATCTTTGGTTAGTCGAGTATGAAACATTAAGAAAGCAAAAGAAGAATTTAATTTTAATTTTTTTTTAACTGCAGCTCAAACAAGAAGTGAGTTTTCATGAACTTTTAAATTTCATTTCAAGCTTAGCCAGATTTCATGCACATGTCAAGTTGGTAAAACGCCCTTACCCATAAATCTTTGGTTAGTCGAGTATGAAACATTAAGAAAGCAAAAGAAGAATTTTCTTATAAATTATTTTTAACTGCAGCTCAAACAAGAAGTGAGTTTTCATAAACTTTTAAATTTCATTTCAAGCTTAGCCAGATTTCATGCACATGTCAAGTTGGTAAAATCTTTGGTTACTTCTGCAAGGAAAGAAAAGAAGAATTTTCTTATGGGTGAGGGTCAAACAAGAGGGACTTTTAAATTTCATTTCAAGCTTAGCCAGTTTCAACACTTCAAGGAATAGAGGTCGAGGGACATCTCATTCTGGAACATACAACTACCAGATTCCCAATACTTTGTGATTGTAATTTATATTTATTTAATGTTTCACTGTTTTTTATGGTAAATGTTAGATGCCATAGTAGTAATGAATTAAATACAGGGCTCATAGGAAAGTAGCTTCCCTCTCCTGGTGTTAATGGTCAACAAATCTAAGAATTTTTTGCATGCAATCTTACACATTCAGAGTGGAACAGGTGAACTGTACTGAATATTGGGCCAAGTTTGGCATAACTTTTGACAATGACCTTTTTCTTAATTTCCAGAATTTTGTCCCACATCTATTAAAGTCATCCCCATTAAAAAATATGCTGTATTGAAAGTAGTTTGTTGACAATGATCATCACAAAAATATTACAACAAATAAAACTTTTTTTTTTTTTTTTTTTTGACGAACAATGACAAAATGTCAAAAAGGAGAAAGACATTTGTTTTTTACATTTATTTTCTCTATTAATTCTATTTCTGAATAGACTATAAAAAGGACAAAAACATTGCACACTAAAATTATTGCAACTTAATCTTTGCAGAACACACTTGTTAAGTTATTAAGTTGAACAATCAAACAAAAGCAATCTCTCACAACATAAATTTTGTCTTTGGCAAAGCAGATTGTTATAGTAATGATATCCTACGTGACCTAATTCACAACAAATCTATAATTTTTGTATGAAAGGAAATTTCTTAATAAAATATGAGACAATCCTATCATTGAGGTACCTCTTTGAAGTTCCTTTCAAGACATGAGACAAATCTCACATTTAGTTCTCTTTGATTACTCATGTTATTCACTCAAATTTAGTTATTCTAGGATTTGGCACATCTGGACATCAACTGTACTCCAATGAAAATTCTTGCACTAAAATTGGACAACTAAAATGTTTCTATAACTTAACACTCTGAATTGCACCACTTTCTGTCAAATATGGCAGTTACCTAAATATTTGTAATTCAGTGGATACCTACTAAATCCTCAATTGTATTACCACCAACTTAAGCTTAACCAATGTTAATATTAATGGTTGGCGTATTAGCCTCTACAGGGAAGATATTGCACATAAAATAAAACCTCTTTAAAGTAATGAATATGCATCAAGTTTTCACTGACATACTGTCCACTCTAATGCTTCCAAATTCTTTAGTATGATTATCACCCATGTCAAGAGACACAAATTCTGATGCAGATTGCAGGTTAACTGATTAAAAAATCCAAAAGTATATATATATATATATATATATATGTATGTCAACATAATTGAAAACATTCAGATGGAAGATGTCAACTTATTATAATTAAATGACATATGTGCATAGCCACTGTTCACACTAGGAATTGAAATTTGAGGCAGAATTATTGGTTTGATCGACTAATCTGTGCTGAGATTTACATGTCATGTGATAAAGCAATAGGAAATCCCCCTACCCCCTAGTAATATTTTTAAGGGGAAATTCTGATAATAGAGGGGGGAATCACTCTATCCCTCTAACTAATGTGAACAAGCATAGTTAATTAATCAGTTGACCTAATTTGTTTGTATATCAGTAACATCTATTTATGAAAATCTATCTATCTCTGAAAATAACAATAGAGTAAGATCTTCATCACACTTAGCTCACAAAACACTGACATGCTACTTCAGGAATAATCAATGTATTTCAGGAATTATCTAATAATTTGCTTGCACATCACATCCAAATCAGACTGCTAATTTTTTTTTTATGGTGGTAAGAACCTCCATTTCAGCACTTCAATGTAGTTTATTTTTCTCAAAAACTCAAATCACAAACCTGCTGTAGTTTATATATAAACTAATACTGTTTCTGAAAGCCTCTCAATAGGTTTCACAAGAATTCAATTCATCAAATGCTTTGGTAATTATATTTCTCACGAAAATGTAGTACTAGTATTTTAAAAAAAACACCAAAAAATAATTGGTCAAATATCAATTAGTATGAATACATAGTAAAATCTGTACTGGTTTTGAGTAACAATAAGTGGCATAGACATGAGATGCTAAAAATATTCAAATAAAATAACATATCTACAAAAAGTTTAAAGCTCAAAGTAACATAATGTACATACCCTGTAAATATAGATGAAAAAACTCTTCAAAAACAAGTAGACCTTAAACTCTTCAAAATGGTATGAAATTCTATTCTGATGAACAATTAAAATATTCAACTTTTTTCAAAAATAATGAAAAAGCAACTTGAGAAAAGGATATAAATTTATGCAATTTAGAAGTGTTTTGTGCAGGTTTAAAGTTTTAATTTCACTACACTGTCTACAAGACTTTCTTTCTTGTCAAAATTCCTGTTGTAATACAGTAAAATTTGTTTCGATGTTTTGTATTTTAAATGCAGGCTTAGGCAGATGCATGTTCCTATCGGAGTAAAGTATACATGGACTGTCATTCATTGTCACACCTTGACTTAACTTCAAAAGGCTTCTGAAACAAAAAAGCTATGCTACCAAAGGTGGCAAGGTGAACTGATTAAGATAATTTTAAAAAGAAATATTTCAGCAGAATGTCACAATAACTGATGAAAAAATACACAAACTATAAAAGAATTAATACAGATACAAGATGATACCAGAAACATAAAACACTTTCACACTCCCACTTAAAAACAAAAACCTTTAAACATTTAATTACAAAATAAAATTATAAAGGACTAATCTTTGGTTTGTTTTTACATGAAGAATTCAATCTTAACCCTAATAAAATCCTTTCTGCACACCTATGATTTCACATTGGTGAATCAAACCTACTTAAAACAAATTTGGTGATCAAATATATTAACTGGCATCTTAATCTAATTTTCTGGTCAACTAAATATTCTTCATTTGAATTTGTTCTTACATATCTTTTTTGTAAACCAAGTCTCCTATGATATTCATAACAATTAAATGAATATGGGATAACAATCAACTCACTGCAATATTATAACCAAGCTCAAGTGATGATGAAATTATATGATAACAAATCCAAGAAATAAATCTTACAAGAAATTGTAGAAGAAAATTTGCAAGGAACATAAATATAAAAGGAGAAACAAAGCTTTAAAAAAAAAAAAAAAAAAAAAATATCAGGTCCTCACTCGTTCATGGTATACAATCAGGTCTTTTCTAACTTTTAAGTACAAACAACTTATATAAAATATGAATGAGACAGTAAGCCATTCAACCTCATATAATGAACTAATATTGACTGCAACTAACAATCAAAATATTTGAAAAATCAAACAAACTTCAATAATCTAATACCATACAAAATATATACTGAATGGAGACAATAGAACAATTTGAAGACTTAATATATTATTGCACATTGTGATATTCTAATCCTATATTTGGCATGGATTGATGTATATTTACACTTGCATTACACACCCACATGTCTCTATTTATCAGTTTATTCTACACTAGAAAATATCTCTTTGAAAATTTGCTCAATAGTACCCTGGCACATACAAAATCCAACATATGCGAGTAACATCATTTTGCACTTTCATACTTGGCCAAGATGGATACTGATCTTAAAATATAATATCTCCAAATTAAATCCTTTTACAAATTTTGAAACAACTTCTCTACACAATGACCTATTTTGTGTGGATATACCATCAGCAAACATATTCTATTTCCAGAGAATGAAGTGCTGATTGATGTCACAAAATGTCATGTCACAAAATTTCAAATTTGTCACATAGTAAATGTCTCCAATGTCACATAATTTTTGGCACCTTTTGCACAGAATGGCACATCAAGTTTTGCCTTTATCACATTTGATTGGCATAGATTCACACATCATGACCAGTTGACTGGTGATAGCTCATATAAAAGATCATTTGGTTGTCTGTCAATGAAAAATGGAATCCACCACTAAAAATACAACATTAAATTACCAATGAGCGTGAGTGAAGGGGTAAAACATGTCACAAAATGTCAGACAAATTTGAATACATCTGTTTATGTTCATTTTGTCACAAAATTGTCAAAATGTCAAATTTTTGGAAAATAAAATTTTGTCACAAAATGTCAACAAATGCTCCATTGTCTGTATTTTAGAAAGAATTGAGGCATATGGGTACCTTTAACATATTTTGTAATGAAATTACAATGATTTCAAAAAATATTTTGAAAAATTAATCAATGTGATTTAGAAAAAGTAATCATAGCAGATTAAATTGAAAAGTATTTTTTGGGTGTCTCTTACACTGTTTCTTTAAAGTAGCAGTCTACTTGAAAATGAGGACATTTTTTGCATATGGAAATTAGTGTAAATTTTTGAAGACAGACAGAGTCGAATCTTGTGCTAATCTAAGCTTGTAATCATGTTTATTACTGTAAGTCATTACTGGTATGTCCAGCCGTCGAATGCATTCAAACTCAAGTATATGTCAATAGGAAAACATGTACAAATTTGGAGGTTGGGATTTAGTAGCACTGAAGAAATTCAGTAGAATATATGATGATCTTTTACAATCAGTTGGAGCAAGACTTGAAGCCATTTCACAATATGGAGCCTCTTTGAAGAGCTCATAGTAATACCAAACCATGCATTAGTATTCATTGCTATTAGGAAGGCTCACAATTCCAACTGTCCAGACATGGCCAGTGATGTCATGCTTCAGTGCATATATACTATGCACTTTTGTGTATATGTACATTGAAGCATAACTTACTGGCCATGTCTGGGCAGCTGGAATTGTGAGCCTTTCCTTATCAAACTTTCAAAAGATTACCAGTTGCTGGTCTGTGATAATTACATAATTACACCTATCACAATTTATATCAGTATTCCTTAATAAGTGGAAAGAACTTTCTTTACTTTAATCAATATACCACTTTAAAAACTATACAAAAATTGCAGTAATAGCATACAAGGAAGCATAAGGTTCATGAAGGTTAGTGAAGCTCCAAGAACAGCTGTGTTGTATTTACAATTTTTGATGTCCACATTGTAGATAGCTGGACACTTTCCCAATTGGATCAAGGGAACTTTATCATCTCTGTGATCACATGTGCCATTGATAATCCTGAAAGCTCCCGTCGCAGACACCCTGCACCAAAACAAAAGCAAAGCATGATTATATCATAAATGGGAGGTTTTTCCAATCTCTCCACCCCACCTCCCCACAAACAACAAATCCATTTTTCATTTTCTTATAAAGTATTTCTTTTGCCTTCAAATATGGCAGTCATTTGCTTTAAATGAATTATTATTATAGGTATTTTTACACCTTTAAATCATACCATAATCATAACTACATTAGTATGAGAAAAACATTCTTGCATATATTGAAAATAAATAATGTTACCTATAACTATGTCATGCTACTTTTTGATGTTCAGATTTGTAGTATACTATGTCATACTACTTTTTGATGTTCAGATTTGTAGTATACTATGTCATACTACTTTTTGATGTTTAGATTTGTAGTATACTATGTCGTACTACTTTTTGATGTTCAGATTTGTAGTATACTATGTCATACTACTTTTTGATTAGTTTGTAGATTTTGTCATACTACTTTTTGATGTTCAGATTTGTAGTATACTATGTCATACTACTTTTTGATGTTCAGATTTTGTCATACTACTTTTTGATGTTCAGATTTGTAGTATACTATGTCATACTACTTTTTGATGTTCATATTTGTAGTGGAAAAAAAGTTGGATTAACCAATGTTCTTTCTTTGACAACAAAGCATAGCTTAAAACCTATCACACACACTATATTACAACTATACAGTGGTTGAGTTGGATCACAGAGTTACTAGGACCTATGAGAACTACTGAGACAGAGATAATACACAAAAATAAATGTAACCCTTTTGATATTATGGAGGAGGAAAGGTAGGTGACCAGGCAGGTTAATTCCTAATTAGTGTGTTCAATATCTTGAGTCCCTCAAGACTGAAAATGCTATGGACTAAAATCATAGCACTAGATGAACAATCAAGAAAGTAAATTTCACATATTGCTCTCATTTCTGAATTTCTTGAGCAAGAATTTCAATGAGTGTTAACAATTTATAACATATCCTGTAACCTTGATCTAATTAAAATCTGGCTTAGAATTGACTGAAATAATTATTGAATAACTTAATAACTTACAAACTCAAACACAAAATCAAGTATTGTTCTAATTTACAGGCATACTCTTCATACTTTTCTACAAAAGAGGTGTTATTTGGAATAAAAACAACATTGAAATAAACCTAACTTTAATTCTGCCAATGAGACAAATAAGAAATAAATGAAGTTACAAAATTAGCATGTCGTTCTCACCTATTTGCTATTTTGCAATTAAAGTTAAACTTCTTGTGCTCATTCTCATTTTTCCAGTTTTCAACTACCAATAAAAACAGATTGGTCTTTGGTAGAGCTGTGATGTAGTAATAGCCAGATTTACATGGCCCAGTGAAGTTACCAACCAGCATACCATTTAAACCTGAAAGAAAGATGTAAACTAATTAATGGAAAACTTTATACCTTCATGAATGAGACATGTCAAAAGATTTCTTTTGATTAATTGATACATGAGACTTATTGGCACATTAACAGTGAAGGCCGAATAGTGCCCGAGAGGTAAAACCATACTAATGTAACAGAGGAACCAATCATGTAATCTGAGGAAAGGTAATCAAAAAAGTGTGAAATCATAACAGGTTGGAATAGAAAGTGATGGTCATGGCAGAGTATTAATCACTTGAATTTTTTCTTCTTTTTTTTTTGATGAGAGGGGAATTTCCCATTTAAAAAATACTAATGAACAGGGTGAAAAAGAGACCAGTCGAGAAAAATATGAAATGGAAACAGCCATTGATTAGGTAAGTAAACTAGACTGAAACCAAATAACTTCTTTATGATTGTAAAACATGTCTCCATCCCACCCTAGGAAAGTTCATGCCATCCCATGAAAATCCAAATGCCATCCCACCCTATGTCACACCCATAACCTCTGTCACATGCCATCCCATCCCAAACCATGTTCCAAATGCCATCCCACCTATGTCACACATGCCATCCCAAACCATGTTCCAGATGCCATCCCACTCTATGTCACACATGCCATCCCAACCTCTGTTTCACATGCCATCCCATCCTACATGTCTCCCTACAGGAAAGCATACATGAAATCCAAATGCCATCCCACCCTAAGTCACACATGCCATCCCAAACCATGTTCCAAATGCCATCCCACCCTAAGTCACACATGCCATCCCAAACCATGTTCCAAATGCCATCCCCACTCTGTCACACATGCCATCCCAACCTCTGTTCCACATGCCATCCCATCCTACATGTCTCCCTACAGGAAATCATACATGAAATCCAGATGCCATCCCACCCTAAGTCACACATGCCATCCCAAACCATGTTCCAGATGCCATCCCACTCTGTCACACATGCCACCCCAACCTCTGTTCCACATGCCATCCCATCCTACATGTCTTCTTACAGGAAATCATACATGAAATCCAGATGCCATCCCACCCTAAGTCACACATGCCATCCCAAACCATGTTCCAGATGCCATCCCACTCTGTCACACATGCCACCCCAACCTCTGTTCCACATGCCATCCCATCCTACATGTCTTCCTACAGAAAACCATACATGAAATCCAGATGCCATCCCACCCTAAGTCACACATGCCATCCCAAACCATGTTCCAGATGCCATCCCACTCTGTCACACATGCCACCCCAACCTCTGTTCCACATGCCATCCCATCCTACATGTCTTCCTACAGGAACCCATACATGAAATCCAGATGCCATCCCACCCTATGTCACACATGCCATCCCAACCTCTGTTCCACATGCCATCCCATCCTCCATATCTCCCTACAGGAAATCATACATGAAATCCAAATGCCATCCCACCACATGACCCATCACACCTGCAAAGAAGATGATATGCCTTGCCACCTTGTCTGATATACCATGTCACCCTGTCCCACATACCATCCCTTCTTGTACCATGTACAATCCTCAATCTGTCTCACAGGCCACACCATCCTATCCCACTCCACCCTGTCCCACATGACATCCCACTTGAAATCCAGATGACATTCCATTACATGCCATTCTGTCCCACATGCCATACCACCACACCCAACATGTCATAACATCCAACGATGTCCCACATGCCATGCCACCTTGTCCCCATGCCCTTCCACCTTGTCCTGCATGCCATAAATGCCATGACACCATCCTGTCCCACATGCCATACCACTCCGGAACTGGAAAAAATCTAGTTCTAGTGGTTATAACTGTTAGAAAATCAGGTATTCGCGGGAAGGGAAAAAAAATAATAAGATTTTGTATTTTTTCCGATTTCTTTAGTAAACAACAGTATATTTGGTAAATATGACCCTTAAAATATATCCATCCCATCCTGTCACTTATGCCATCCCACCTTCATCCAAATTCGTACATCTACCATTATGCCATCTTCCGCCCAATGTTCTATTCCCCATTCACCTGCCATTTTCCATTCATCTACCATACTCCATTCACCTACCATCCTCCATTCACCTACCATTCTCTACAACTGCTACCCAGAGATCGCGTTAATGACAAATTTGTCATATATTACGCCATGCCTGAAATTTCTTACGACGCAGGTACAACCTGCATCGTAAGATTTAGATATAACATGTGAAAGTTAACACCAGACTTTATCATTAACATATGAAAATCATGAACATCTTACCTCTCTGATGCGATTCAAAGTTTTATTTCACACAAAAATAATTTTGAAGTACTCATGAATAAAAGAAAAATGACACAAGTCCAAGACTAACGGCTGAATGATTCAACATGCTCGTAGTGCTGTACATAAACACATATAGGCTAGTTACATAGGTCCTATGCATGATGTACCTACAATGTACACTGTACGTGAAAGTTTTGATGTTGTATGCAGGCTGTCAATTGTCAACGATATTATCAGCTAGGATTCTACTTTCCTCCTGTATTGTGTTGATCGTGTATGTGTAAAGTGATCACAATCTGCAAGTCAAGTTACTATACTTTAAAGAAGTAGGTGTCTTCGAGATCTGAATAGTATATTATCGTTGCCAATTGGTCAAAGTTCACTAAAACCTCATGAAAGTTTGATACGATAAACAAAAGTATTTTCTAGTTTATTTTGGGATTGTTAACCCAAATTTCATGATTCAACAATCAACATTATACAAGGATTGGGTATGAACTTTTTCTTAATATTTTTTATGATAATAATAGTCCGATTTGTTAATGTTTTTGGTATTTTAAGCGCAATTTTCATTCACTTTCGCGAGGCAGGCCTACACAAGTGTGTGTGTGTTAACAATCACTTGCATGCTTTGCTAGTGCGCAGTGCCCTGTACATTACGCAATGCCTTGTACATTACGCAGTGCCCTGTACATTACGCAATGCCTTGTACATTACGCAGTGCCCTGTATATACGACAGCAAATTTACAAAATACGTTGAAATTCAAGGGCTTGTCGTAACCAAATACGCCAGGTAAAAAATTATAATGCAACCTCTGCTGCTACCCCAACTCACCTTTTGCCATCCACTCATCTACCAAATATACTCTTATCCAACTCAGCATTCCAACATTTACTATACCCTTCACTCACTCCATTGCACCACAGCTCTCTCCCCATTACCTCCTGATGATTTACATTAGCAGAAAAACAGTAAGGCCACACTTAAAAAAACTGTTTGTTTGGAGTAACCCATCACGTCTCGAAAAGTGGGTTGGTAAGTAGGCAACAATTTTTTTGGCCAAATTTAAGCTTTTTTATATCTTTTATACACTAAAGTGATATAATTTCAGATAAAAAAAATATTTGAGTAGGTAGCCATTTTGTTGGGTAACAGCTGTTATTCCAAACAATTTCTTTTCTTCAAGGATGGCATAACCCTTAATTAAATTAGACCTCCCAATAAAAACATGCTGCTTAACGTTTTCCCTCTTATAAACCAGATAGGGCTGATCTATCTACCACGTCAGAATGAAAATTCAGCTGACTGCAGATTAATTTGGAGATTATTATAAGTCTATTATGTTTCCACTCTATTTAAATGAGGACTAATTGTTTATAAATCTATTCAGTCCCATGACACTTAATCACAAATTCAGGCGTCAGCTCTATTGTTCAACTTTTTTTCATGCCAGAGCAAATATCTTACTATTCACGTCAGGAATGCACTATGTTGTATAATGTAAGTTCTTTTAAGACAACAGTCTCCTTTATATAAATTTATTTTCGTAAAAATAGTTGGAATTCCTTTCAAAGGGTAGAAATCTTGTTTTCCCAGTAGCTGAACAATGCATGAGGTCAAACGGACAATAGACGAGGACAAAAGGACAATCGGTGAGGACGGATGAACGAATGGTATGTTGCTCTTCGCCAACGATAATAGGGAGTGTAAGATATGGGTGTGATGGTCTATCTTTGAAAAATGTATATGTATTTCAATAAGAACCAAGGTCTGCACAGTATGTACACATGTATTTCACTGACTCTCTCACAACCATTATCACAGCACTTGGGAAGACCAGAACAGGTAAACAATTCAATTTAGATACCTTTTCATTCACACAACTTGCTTCCATTACAAAGAACCTCACACATGTCAGTTACAGTATCAAATATGAGAAGAAGTTCATCATAGATATTGAAAAATGTGTCTGTTTCTTTTAGATAAAATGAGCTTTGCTTCTTATCTATCTTTAATCACTATTATCATCTTAAAAGAGTATATGTAAGGGAAAGAACTTCAAACATAGATGAACAAAATCTATGGAAATATGGAGACACTTCATCTCCTTCTATGACTAAACCATACCTGCATGAATTAAAGATGTAATCTCTCCTTAGAATACATCTTTACACCCTTCAGATATAGACTTACCAAGCATTGAATTGTTCACTTTGTATTTTACAACATCCTGGATGCAACTGTATTTGCTGGAGAATGAGGGGATTGGACCTTTGGTTTTGAGGACGTTATCAGTGTCTTCCGGCGTCTTTGGCAATCCATCGAGAGATACCTACAGAATAAATATAACAAGTAAGAAACAAAACTGAATATCAATAACATATCAAGTGCTACATGTTGTATATGCATTAAATGAGACACATTGACTCTCTTAACATTTTCAATAGACATAGATACTTGCAAGATAAACCTTTTTTTTTTCAAAATAAATTTATGTAGGGATCAGGGATTCTCAGACAATTATATGGGATAAGCAGTAATAAAAATGAACTGCTCTAGAGTTTTACTTGATCAATACCATAACACCTGTAGTGTGTTTGACAGGCTCCTTCAAGTTCACTAGATTTCAATATAAGAGAGGGGAGAAAACTACCGGCTGACAGACTCAAATGCATCACAACAATGCAGGCCCCTAACTTAGTCAATAAAACATAAAGATATGCCCATACTTATAGCTATTGGTTCCCCCACTCCAGCTAAAAGCAACAAAGACAGTCATTCTGAAAGTACATGCATGGAATCATCTATCACAGCAAATGGACATAGCCCAGTCTGTGGTTACTTTTCAACAGTGCCAAGTGAACACACAATTTTAATGACGGGGTCATTGCCTGCGTATTCGATTATGATAGTAGCAATGCTATTACGAAACACTTAATACAACCGGACAAGAACACAGGTACAACGTACGACAGACATAACATTGACACCCAAATTAATGTCCACGACCTTTGATAACCAGTTGTGGTGCACTGGTGTGTCTACCCAACCCAGGCTTGAACCCAGGGCCTCGTGGTCTGTGGACATGTATGATAACCGCTACACCACAGTAGGTAATCAGTGCCTGATGAGAGGTTGTAGATAGTCCCACTGCCAGGTCTACTTCCTTTTCTTACTTGCACTTTGAACATAAACAACCTCTTTATGTTTGATCCCAATCATTGTACACACGTGATCAAATAACAGTCTTCAAGATTGAAGGTGTCAGACTAAGCAGAAGACGACAGTCATGATAATAAAATATGCCAACATGGCATTTTGGTCATCACATTGTTTAAGTAAGACTTGCAACTATATCAAATTCTGGAATTCATGAAATTTTAGGATAGTATAAATTAGGATATGGTAAACAGAGATGGAAAATGTGAAATCCAAGACAATATAAAGAAGTTTCTTCCTTGGAAACTTATGAGGGTAGCAAAAGGAGTCTGTCTAACTAGAAAAGACACAATAGATGCACTTTAAATGAAAACAACAATGACCTTGCTTTAAATTGATCAGTTTACAAAAGTGCAATAAGTGGACGGAATACTCTCTGTTTAGAACTATCAAAGTTTAAAGTTCACTGACCTTTGGCGAAGGCTCTGATATACTGCATGTGCCTTGAAATTCTATTTCCTCTTGTCTGACAAAGAAGCTATGCTTGTAGATGAGTTCATGCATAATCTCTCCTTCCTTCTTTCCTAATGGGACATTCTGGTAAGCTGCATTGTGTAAATTACTGACGTTGAGGAAGATGGGATCCGTGATTACGTTACCAGAGTTGTCAAAGAGGTAGCATCTACAAGACAGAAGTTTACAATCTTTCGTGAACCTCATGATCCACTAAAATAACAAATACATGACAGGTTTTTTTTAATGTCAGGAATCACATGATTTGTATATTCAAGAATTAGTTCAGTGGTCAAACATGACAAGCTTGTGTGTAAAGCAACTGCTTAAAAGATCTTGTTCATATCAAGAGATATCAAGTTTTAAAACATTAAAAAATATGTTTAAAATTTACTGGTGTAGAAGTCCACTTTAGAAGAGTGATGTTACACACTTAATTTCAAAATTGTTAATGCATTTTATTTACATTTTTTTCACTGCTTTAAAATTACTAGAGATGGTAAGTAAGACTTACTTCACTTGCCTCAATTTGAATGATCTTGCATATACTTATTCCCAGAGAAGTTACATATCTCACTTAATTTTGGTGGTTAATCATATTGTTGTATTTTTCATTTGTGATGGTGGTGTTAGTTTGGGCTGTTTTATAGGGTAATATCCCTTCTTCATGACTTGTCCTTCTCCTTAAGAATTTGTTTCAGCAAATCATAGCCACAGACTTAATGTAGCAAAAAATGAGACCACTTAATAACCATTCAACCACACAATAAGGACTTCATCTATTGCTAATTTGATACTCAACACCAACTTCCACAACAACCCAGGACCAAATGGAGAGCTAGTACAATAGAGCCATTGATAAGGGAAATTTCATCCTAATTGCTTGAGGTTGTCAGAATAAAGAAAATAAAGAGAAAATGTCTGACCCGACCTGCTTATATGTCAGGTCGGGTCTGACTGTTTCAAACTTTAAGGAGCATAACAACTAATGTTAACTTATCATCTTCTTATGCTATGATATGATAATTTTGTATATTTGTTAAATTCTAAAGAAAAAATTGCATCTCTTTTTTTCTCCCTATTTTCAAATATGAAAGATGTGCATGGACTTACAGGTTCCCCATTACTATTACACAATAGACACTGAGCTCCCTAGCAGACTTGGCTGTCATCTCTCATCTGCTAAAGGAATCCAAACTATCCATTATCCCGTGGCAACTGAACGGCTTGGGTGTCGTCCAAAAACTCTTAAATACATCTGCAAAAACTTAAAATTCCTCCAGCCATTAGTGGAAAACTTAATTAGCTTTTTAAAAAATTGAAACACTAATCTTCTCAGAATGCAGTTCATATTTTAGGTAATGAAAATGTCAGTTGTCCCAAGTGAAACTTTGCAGCTTCATTTGAGACTTACCTGGTTTGACATCCAAGGCTGCCATCTGGACACCTGTAATACTCCCCACATGAGTATTTGATGTTGTCATCATGCATGATGTTGTACACATTATTATGGAAGTCATTGTACAGGATGTCTAGGGATGTGACAGCTTCCACTTTCTCTGAAGAGCACCTGGAGTGGTCAGCATGTTTACTAGACATGCTCTTGTAGCACCGATCTGATTTGAAAAGATTCAGAAGCGATGATAAATATACATTTTCAAATCAAATTTAGTTCAACATTCTGTAATCTTAGTTATGGATATAAAGAGATTAAAATAAGTGTTCCAGTATATTAAGGATAAAATCTGAACAAGAAAAAAATGGATGCTAAATACTAAAAAGATGGAAGTGCACATGAGCATGGTCAATTACATGGTCATTAATGTATGAGGTACTTCCAGAATGCATAAGAGTATGATTAAGCCACAGAAACAACAAGCTTTTTTCAAGTTTCCACATTACAAAAACTGAATAGGCTGCAAAATTTCTGTGCAATATCTTCCTCAGAGGCCACACCTCTTTCTAAAGAGTTTTGTACACTTGGTATGACTTACAAAAAGCTTTTTCGTCTTGTTTTTTAATCACTATCATTAAAGCAGATTTTGAATTTAAGTAGAGGCATAGCTTAAGATGTCAACTGATGACGATGCAGCTCCACTTTCCCTCACTGTTGCCACTCCATAAATACTTACTGGACACGCAATCAGAATCCACTTTACATTCACATCCTGCAGGTATTTGTCCTGGTTTGAGATTCTCAGGCTTGCACTCACTGGCTGTCCGGCTCGGCATCCCTTCAAAGATGGCCTGGGAGATGCTGATGATTTTGCCTACACCAGCGGCATCCATGTATGCGGTTGACAAAGTAGTCTTTGTTGGGTTTTTCATGATCCTCTTATACCAGGAACGTCTGAATCACAAAGAATGTCAATTGTTTTAAACTGCCAAACCTTACTCAAAAAGTTACACAAAAGGTCCTAATTTTTTCAACACAAATCTTTCATGATATAACATGAACCTTTCACTCGTATTTATTATCAAATACATTAAACACACATGACATTATCTATGTTGTATAGGCTGCAATAAACAACGTATGCTACTGTGCGAGACTTTTCTTTATTCGTATGTGGTTTGTGAAAATGTGGAAGTAACTCTTAACACAAGTTGGTAATGAAAATTGATGACAAATTTATATTCATGTCTGTGAATTTATTTATTCTATTTATGCAAAACGTGGCTGTAAAAATGATTTGAAATTACAAACTTGTGTTCATGGTTCATCTTTATTTAATTGCATAAATTAATGATGGCTAAGGTCAATAAATGCCAGTGAGACAAAATAATTGAACATAAGATAAACGGATAGTGCAGAAAGAAAGAGAAAACTAGTGAAAATTTAACTGAATTGTAAGAAGATCGATGCAAGAAAAAACAAAATGACATATGAAAGCTCAGGTCAGAGGCAACATGCATCTTGGTTAGATATAAAACTGTTACCGAAGTTCATTTTCCATAGGATGTTGTAGGATATGGGTGAGAGGGTTTAAGTTACAGAGACTGTTGATGGAGTAACTAGGTGGTCCCTGGGTTAGTAGAAATATCAACAAAAATGAGATTAACAGCCAGAGAGTTGAGGCGGTTGTGGAAGAAAGCATAACTCTAAAGTGGTAATCTTACAAGAGGTGTATATAAAATAATGTACATTTTCCACAGTTATGCAATTGTGCACAGTCACAAAATTCAATTTTGCCATGAACGTCTAAATAAAATTGACTTACTGTGTAGGATCGTATGGTCTAGTGGATCGATGGCCTGGATAGGTTCGGAATACTCCACTTCTGCATCCAATATATGTCCATTTGACATCCGTTAAGAGAGAAGAATTTCTTGCTTTCCAAACTGGCTCGATCTGAGATGTTACCAACACATCAGCTCTGATGAATAAAAGAGGAATAAATATAAACCAGAACCAAAAGGTTTTGTGGTTGCGATGCTTTTTTTTTACATGAGCTGATTGATTAGCAAAATTTGTAATAATTGTCATGTTATTGCATATCATCAAATATTTGTTCCATGATATTTATTCATAGCCACACCCACCATACAGATCAATACAAATGTTGACAACATTAGCATTTGCACAATAATTAACAAAATTATCATAGCAAGTATGATGCAAACATGGTTGTTCATTTATTCTAGTTCAAGAATTTATCAGTAAGCCCCGCCCACTCATTGATATTCTGACATCACTACCACATCATTAAATCATATGCACAGGCTATGACAAATCTGTGTACCTGATACAACATAAATCTAATATATTGTTCATGAAGTACAGTATAGTGTTTACATCATTTAGCACTTTCACATTAAGCCACGCCCACCATGTATACTAATGACAAATGCTGATAACATAAGCATGTGAACAATAACCAACAAAATTATCATGCCTTATATGATGCAAAACAAATATAGCGTTGCTCATTTATCACTTTTTCCAAATTTTCACTGTAAGCCCTGCCCACTTATTAATGTGCATAATATCACCACCAAAAAAACAATAGAGCACATCTACAGACCATGATGGGCTACATATGTACCAAATATGACATGAATCCAGTTTATCCAGTCACTATCTAACCATGTTTCACTTTACTGGTGAGCTTGCATCACACCTCATTTTTATTACAAATTAATGTTCAAATCATTACTTCATGGCAGCTTTGGTACTAAATAGTATCTTGTACTTTTCAGCATTTACAGACATATCATATCGTGTACATCTCCTTATTAACCATTTTTAAACCTCTGAAACATATCCACTCTACCCCCTTCCACTTGAATGGTTTCCAGGCAAAAGTTTTTCCCCACACATACTTTAGTCAATGACCTATGATACCACAAGGATGTTTTTTTTCTGCTTCTGGCAGCCAGCCGCCAGTGAATTCAGGCAGGTGACGATCCAGTATTGATTGTGTTTCTATTACGTAACAATAGCACTCTTATGCTTGGGTTAATTAAATGTTGTTCTTGTGTGTGGTAGTAGAGTGTCCGTAGCTTGGGCCAGGGATACTGTTCTATAACAGTATCCCTGCTCGGGCCAGCGCTGGCATGAAATTAAATGATATCAATTGTTTCTTTAGGAGAAAGAGGAATGCAGGATCGAATCGCCGAAAACCGGCAAAAACAGCAGTTGGGGAAATAAGCCCATATACACGATATGTCTCTTTAAATACAAGATTTGTGCTCATTATACAAAATGCAAGGCTAAGTATTCCACTGGAAAAAACTCAAAATTGATGAAGAAATGATATGTGTATGGAGTGAGGACAACACCAAAGTACTCATTCCTAACAGGGTTAGGAAAAACACGAAGAAACATTAAGTGTTCAATCTTTCACATTGGCAGAGCTACAATACACTGTTACTCAACAACAAACCTTGTGTTCTTTGCAAAGATACCATCTGGGCAACCAATGTCTGGGATGTTTCTGTTGTTCATGAAAATGTGTGCCCTGACAGTTTTGTTCGCTAAGTTATCATCCGACAGGAACACATTGGGGTCGCAGTAGCACTTTGGAGCAAGCCTGAAGGTGGAATACTTGTATGATACTCTTAAACCAGGGTACTTCTCTGCAGTATCTGTTACATTTGCCTCTTCAAAAACCCCTGTCAAAAAATAAGAAGACCATACCATCACCTATACATGTGGGTGCAAATAATTTTGATAAAGATCAATTTCAAGACACACAAAAGTAGAACAATGAAAAAATAACAATGAGAATAATTAATATATTAGCTCATGCATAGACCTTTGCAAACCTAAAACGTGCATTACCTGGCAAATCTTTCAAGGCTTGAGGACTATTGTACTCAATGAGAAGGTTGAAGAAGCTGGTGACATTGCTGAATCTAGATTTATCCTTAGGTTCCACTGCTCTACGCAATTTCTAAGACAAAGAAATCAGAGAATAATGTTAAAATTTCGGCTCAAATGAACTTTCAGAAATTATTAAAGAAAAAATAATTGTTTTTTCTCCCTCTGCCATGTCTTGAAACACCTAAGCTTTTTAAAAAAAATTCTCTTTGAATTATAACCCTACCTTTTATGTGTTTAGATACAATAAAACATTGTATATCTTACCCGAGCTATAATATATAAGAAGATCTGGTTGGCTATACTCACAAATGTAATAGTACATTACACCCTCGTTTTACTCCAGGCTCTATTTGTCAGCTATAGTAACTAACAGTAATAAGATGCATGTTTGTAGGTATCCTACCTGAGCTGTTTATATAGCAGATCTGGTATGGTACACCACAATTCATAGGATCTGAATGTCATTATTGAGCAAGTGATGCTTATTATATATATTGTATGGTTGATTCCTTTTTAGACAGAGCGCTAAATTTTGAAGTTGTATAAGGATCTACGGATGTTAACAGCCAACACTACCAAACGTTCATCTAAAAAATGTATTTAAAACAATGAACATAAAAGAAATCCTAATCACAACCATTAAAAATTTGTCTACTTTACATCAGACCTCAAAATGTAAACCTTTATGCACATTACAATACATGAAAGAACAAACCTGTTTCCCATTCAAACGATTTTGCTTACAACTCTTTGTAGGACAGTAGCTGACTCAAGAGTAAGCTGACTATCTATTTAACAATTCAAAGAGTTTCATGTAAAAATGATTTTGAGCTGTTGGCCTCTTCATACACAAAAACGTTTTAAATTGAATTTAGACTTATTTTAAATCTAATAAGCTGCAACTAAAAACATATGGTAAATAGTATTTTCAGACCTTAATAAGATTCTACTCAGAAGATAATGTAAATTTAAATAGGAGGCAGTCAGTACCCTTCCACATATCTCTCAGGTAGTATCAAAGGTATTGCTGATCAAAGATCACACAGTATTTAGTATGCATACAAATTTCTTTATGAAGCATGAAGAAATATCTTTCCTTATGGTTCATCAATCATTTACAGTTAATGTACATTATTACCTCAGGCATTCAGATACACAGCTATTTTTACCACCAGTTTAAAAACAAATTTCTCCCATTAAGACACCTAACATGGATGAGTGATTTCAATCACAAAAGTTCCTTTATTCAGCTCTGGCTTTCTATAATCTTATAGACACAAAATAGCCTTGGGCTACTTGGCTGTGGTGTGCATGGTTAGCAAACAAACAATCATTGTTTGGAGTGGAAACACAATACACTGAACATGAAGTCGGGTTGGTAATTGTCATACCTGAGTTTTCAGGATTAACTCAGGTGTCGGGTGCGGGTAGGCTTAAAGAGAAACTTTTCAGCATGAGGAAGTTAAAGGCAGCCAACAAGATACACAATTCTATTCAATTTGTTCATCAGATTTAACCATGATGATATTGAATCGCTTTCCAGCTAAATGATTGGGAGTATGGCCAAGTTTTCAAGTACTACAAAACAAAATAATAAATTTCCAGAAGGAAATCAAAAGCTCTTCAACTAATGTCATCACAAACATGCTTACTTTTATGATAAATAAGCCTCAAAATTTAGTCTTTAGACGATGGGTCATTTTTTGACAATATGATAGAAAGTTTCACTTGTTTTTATAAAATTAAACTTTAATAGGATTTATTATCTAAGGAATAAGTAAAAAATGCAAAATTCAAAGACTGCTTAACTAGAAAATTAAAATACTTTTATGTAAATATGGACATCTTTAGTGCTTAAAATATGTGCAAGAATATAATAAGATCTCACCAAGTCAGTGTCTTGCAATTTGAAGGCAAAGGAATAAACAGAATCCTGTATATTTGAATAGTAGTACGTTGATGGCTGTAGGTAGAGAAAAAAACTTTCGAGTTCAACTGATCATTCACACCTTACATGTTTACTTCATGAAGCATTTATTTTTTCCCGTAGCAAAACCTGTCATATACCTTTCGTGTCCCCTGCAAAGGTTAATTTCACAAATCACAAATTGATTTCAGAGTCTGTTGTGTTGTACAGCTGTAGAAGACCTTCAATTTTTTGGAGGGGCCTGAGGCTTTGTGCTGACAGCAGCTTCATGCACAATAAAAACCTTCGTCAAAGTCTCCCCACTGCATGCACCAAAATGATACTTAACAAGGGAACCAATAAGGAGTTGGAAGTACCTGAATATTTCTAGGTATGACAAAGTGTTCAAATATCTACTTCAAAAATTTAACACAAGTTGAAAAATATTAAACCAGTAACTTTGTAATTTTTAAAGATTGAGAAGGAAAAACTGCAAGAGTTCAACATGCTACGAAATACAGAATTGCAACCTGTAATTTTTTAATCACATTACTTAAAGCTTAAAGCTTTTAACTTAAAGATGATAATTTCCACCAAAGAATGAAGAATACATTATATGATATAATCAATCCGTAAGTACAATAAATTCAAAATATTTTTATCTAAGAAGTTCTGACAAACGTAAATGCTCTAAAGACCCATTACTTATAAGCTGAAGTTTACTAAATACCAAAATAGTTTGAAAACTTGTCACATCAAAAATGTACTTGTAAGTAACTTTTATGATATATCCTGCTATTATCTTCTACAGCCTTTCCCTACTACAGTTAAAATGGCAAAGGTAAATCACCTGAATGGATGGTAGGTAGGTAGAATGAGTATTTTACATCTTTCTCAAGGGCTTACGTTGCACTGGTGAATAAAGACCCACCGGGATGGAATTATAGACAATTATGTACAGTTTTAGGATTGTCCTTCTTATGTAAGAATTCTTATTATTGTTTAATTATAAAATCTTTTATCTATAACATGATTAGAATTTGTTATCATTTGAAATGACAAGGTTTTATCCAATCACAAGACTAGAAAGATTTGAAGCAAAACAATGCATGCAATAGAATAATAAAGCCTTGGAGATACATTCGGCAAGCGTTTCTTACGGAAGAGGTGTTTGTCCTGAACGAGCCAGTTTTTGCTCTGGTCATGTTCCTCTCCACCTCACTGAATCCAGGATCCTTCTCCAACTTGGATATCGGAATGAACATTGGATCCTCCATCAGCTGTATTACAAAAACAAATTATCATTTGTACAACATCAAATCTTGCATTATTGCCATCTTAGCAAATATCTTGAGAAATATTCTTACCATATATACAATAACTTTGGAGGAAATGAAGTCTATTGTGTCACTTGAATAAGTTTTAACTTGATTACCTCTAAAGTGAGATGAGATTTCTTTAGACTTTCTTCACCTTCTATCTAACTTTTCTCTTATCTCTTCATTTCTGTTCCTCCTTTTTTAATTTTATAAAATGGAAATAAGTGACCGCTGACCAATTACTCTGCCTGAAAATTAAACAACAAACTACAGAATTAAATAAGAATGACTTCTTCAGAATATCACCAACTCACCGCACTACTGGGCTTCATTCGTGGATGGAAAATAGTTGCACCTTCATTGTCTATCAAAAACGCATACACTTTTCCCCATAACTCATTGTTGATGATATTCTCAATTTCATCCAGGGTAGCATCTACTCCAACTACACCTATTACTCTATATGTCAGAAAACAGAAGCACAAAAAGATTGAAATTATACATGAAACAATAAATGTCCTTAGGAGAAATGGTCCATCAATCATTCACAGTTAATGCACACATCACCTCAGGCATATGATATAAACACAAAAGTTTGCAAACAAATTTCTCCCACTAAGACACCTTACACGGATGAGTGATTTGAATCACAAAAGTACCCCAATTACGCAACACTGGCTTTCTGTAATCTTATACACACAAATAACCTTGGGCTACTTGGCTGCAGTGTGCATGGGAATGGCAGATAAACAGAGTAGAAACACAATACACTAAACAGGAAGCCGGCTTGGTAATTGTCATACCTGAGTTTTCAGGATTAACTCAGGTGTCGGGTGCAGGTAGGCTTAAAGAGAAACTTTTCGGCATGTATTTTACATACTGTATTTGCAATAGACCTGCTAAAAGTTCAAGTGCTGTCTTTTAAGGTTTAGGAGTACACTTAGGTAGAATTTACTATATTATATTAAAAAAAGGCTAAAAATAATACAAACAGATATCAATATATGATCAAAATCATATTTGTTACTCAGCAGTTTTCTACATGTCATTTTGTGATTTCCTAAGCAACCTCAAAGAATAAATCCTCTTTAACTGCAGTGTGACCTAAACATGTTTTGCAGTCTTTTCAATCTTCCTACAACATCCCACTAATTCAAATATATCCTAAACTTAGAGTTCGGCTAACATATATAATTGATGGCCAAGATGTTCAAGATAATTCTTGAAAGAGTTTTGTTTTTCTTCAAATCATGCAACAATTATTCTATAAGTACCTTTCAAGTTATGGTTTAATATCATAGTAAAGTAACAATTAGGATTAAGGATATAAAAAGGATTAATCACTACAAGCAATGCAATTGTTTTCCTCCCTATTTTCTTTCAGGAGAGGAAGAATTAAAATTAAAGTAGAAATTGTACAAGGTCACAATTTGGTGTAAATATTTGACCTTACAAACTTTTCCCATCATGTCTCTGAATGTTTTCTGCCCACTGCTGTTAACTTTTCACAATAAATTGAACACTTACCCTCCAGTAATGTTACTGATAGCTGGGATAGCTACTGTCACCATCAGTCCCAGACCCCAGGCATCCAGGTAAGGGGCCGTCCACAGTCTCTCTCTGTTCAATGTGTTTTTTGATAGAAACTCAAAATAATTACTCATCTCAGCAATCAGGTTTTCACCCGTTGTTAGCTTCTTGAATGATCCACGATTATCACATGCTAATTTTCCTGGAAACTCCTCGCCGTCATCTAATGTCAAATAGCTGAAAATTCTTGCCTTTTAGGGATAAGAAAGACAAACTAATGTTATCGATAAAAAGGTCAATTTGGAAATAACAAATATACAGTGTAACATCCATAATTTGTGCTTTTTATAGCATTTACATAATTACAAGAAAAAAAATTCATCTAATCTAGTGCCATTCCAGTGAGTGAGCAAGCAAACTGATCAAGGAGCTTACGATTAGAAAAAAAAAAAGGCTTTCACTTCAATGCTTATTTTGAAAATTTAATTCTTCATCTGTAAAACAACATGACGATCCTATAAAAATAAATTTAACAAACAGATATCTTGACATATGCACAAATTTCAAAAAAAATTTGTAAAGGATTAGATCAGAGGTGAGAAATTTCTACCTTGTATGGTGGTATAGAGATATTCCACATGACATCATACATGCTTTCAAGGACGACTACTTTAAATCTTGGATAAAAGTTTTTTGCGAATTTATGTTGTTTGCTCCTATATGTTTATCATGTATTTCAAAAAAATATCCTACATGTTTTCTTAACAAGCAGTTGAGTAATTATACTTTCGTTTATATTTACCAAAACCTAATTATCCTGTATCATTTTTGTAATGAACTGAAAATATGTATCTTATTTTTTTGTAAAGCGTTTTCAAATATACGTATACTAAAAACGCTACATAAATTAATTATATTATCATTATCATCATCATTATTATCATCATCATCATTATTATCATCATTATCATCATTATCAATATCAGTATTATTATTATTATTATTATTATTATTATTATTATTATTATTATTATCATATATTACTATTATTATTACTACTATTATTATCATTGTTATTATTATAATTATTATTATTAGTAGTATTATTATGTTTTCCCTGTTGTTCTTAACCATTAAAATTTCAGCCTTTTCCCTATAAATCTGCATGTTAATATGCCATGATTTGCCCTTCAACACAAAACAGAGACTTCATCACAGAATACCTCTATAAGACAAATATAACTGCAAAGAAACTACTTTGACATCTTGCTTCACTCAGAAGATTTTGGATTTTAAAGCTGTAACAAGTTTGTAGGAACATGGTTGTGTAGAAAGTCGATTGCATAATGATGTCACACCCTCACTTGCTTAACAATAGTTTCACAAAGAAAAAGAAAAAAATCTTCAAAATTTCTTCTCGTGTTAACTCAGTGTAACTACAACAATGTTTTTGTTCTCTTGACATATTCAATGGTTTACATCATTAATACACAACACATTTTTAGGAAAATGAGGATGTGAGTTTACAACTAGTCTGATTTCAGTCATTTCTACTCAATCACTGCAATCATTTCTACTCAAATCAAGTTTGAACTCAAATATCTCCTTGTTCCTTTTACTGGTAACATGCATGACCACTTATCTTTTAAACAGTGTAAACACGAATAAACAACGCATCTGATTGGTAATCATCCAATGCTTCACAATGTTTACTGTATTATATTTTCCGTTGGACAGCCTAAGGTTACAATGACAAAATAGGGTTATGACATAGCATCAACCCTCTGTGACTGGTTTTGAGCCTCAGACAATGCAACACATATTGGGATTTCATTGCTGCAGGATCCATGCTTAAAGGACTATGGACATCTAGAGGCAACATGGGCTTAAAATATGATTTAAACCATTAAAGAAGCAAACTAGGAGGGTAAATACCATCATGGTTCGCATGCCCATGCAAATTGACACCTATTTCGTATGACACGGCTAATTATAAAAATGGCATCTCACACTAAGTCCCACATGGCATCCCATGTCCCACATGCTATCGCACCCCATGTCCCACATTACATCCCATCTCATCCCTTGTCCCACATAGCATTCCACCATATCTCCCACATGGCATCCCACCCAATGTCCTACATGACATCCCATCCCTTGTCCCACGTGGCATTCCACCATATATATTCCACATCGCATCCCATGACCCACATTGCATCCCACCCTATGTCCCACATGATCCCATCCCATGTCCCAAATGACATCCCACCCCATGTCCCACATGACATCCCACCCCATGTCCCACATGACATCCCATGCCTTGTCCAAACATGACATTCCACCATATCTCCCACATGGCATTCCACCATACAGTATGTCTCACATGGCATTCCACCATATGGATTCCACCATATGTCCCACATGGCATCCAACCCTATGACCCACATGGCATCTCACCCTATAGGTCCTACATGGATCCTATCCTACATGTATGTCCCACATTAATCAACCATATGTACCACATGACATCCCTCCCTATGACCCACATGGCATCCCTCCCTGTGTCCCACATGGCATCTCTCTCTATGTCCCCCATGGCATCTCTCCCTATGTCCCCCATGTCATCCCACCTTATGTCCCGCATTAGTGGCTTCCCACCTGATGTCCCACATTGGATCCCACCATATGTTCCACATGGTATCCATCCCAATGTTCCAATAACATCCTACTCTATGTCCCACTAGGCATCACATCCAATGTCCCCATGGCCTCCTACCCTATGTCCCACATAGCCTTATACCCTATGTCACACATCCCAACCTATGTCACACTCTTGTGTTACTCATGGCATCCAACCCCTTGTCCCACTAGCATCCCACCCCATGTCCCACATGACATCCCATGTCCCACATGACATCACATCCCATGACATTCCACCCTATGTCCCGCATGGCATTCCATCATATATCCTACATGGCATTCCACCCTGTTCCACATGGCATCCCACACCATGTCCCACATGGCATCCCACCCCATGTCCCACATGACATCCCTCCCACCCCATGTCCCACATGACATCCTGTAGGCTCCATAAGAAGTCTCCTCCTAGCTATCACAGTCCCTGATTGAGAATACTTTGTATGAAAATGTTAGTTCATACCATAACTTATATGAAAATCAAGTGTTGAATAAAAAGATAAAAAAGGTGGAGTCAAATAATCATGCCTGATATAGCCCTTGGTGTATACCACATGGTATATATTCTATCATATGTCCCGCATGGCCCCCATCCATGCATTCCTTCCTATGTCAATATGCAGTCACATCCTGTCACACTCCCTGACTGAGCATACTAAATAAAGAAGTCTGGTCAGTTCATATACTGTAGCAACTTTATGCAAATAACCACAATAATAAAGGCGAAGTTTAATATTCATGCCTTATACAACCATTAATACCCAAATATTTTGAAGAATTATAAGGATTTTAAATCTACAGTACTACGAAAGAGACGTTTAGGGTCTCTGAAGAATATTGGAAAATTATATCATTTTACAGTTATCCTCTAAGCAAATATCAAATGTTTTGTAAACTTTTTAGGGAAACTAGTCTTCAATCTGTCTTAAGTATCTTTGAAAAACTTTAACATTTTGTAAGGAAATTCTAACCTTCCATACGGATATCTGAAGAAACTTTAACTTTTTCTGAGAAACTCGAAGAAACTTTAACATTTTCTCTCAAAAAAACTTTTAACACTTTTGAGGAAATTTTAGGAAAATCTGTGGATGGCCGGACGGCTGATATCGCCATTACATAGGTTCGGATAATGTTTCGCATACTCACCAAAAATTACATCAATATTGGTTAAAAGTTGACCAATTTACAGCATTTTCATTTTTCAGCTGTTATTGCACAATAATATGTGACATCAAAGGGGGAAGGATTCTTCATCAGCTTTTGTAAAATGTTTGTTTATTCCTGTCAATGTTGTTTGAAATATAACATTGGCAAATGTTTTTAGAACTTGGTCATACCCTGAATAATCAAGTATCTAAAACAGACATTCTAAAGTTCACAGGTAGCTGAATTTGAAGAACAGAATTTAAAGAATTACATAAAGATTTTGAGATGTGTTCCTCTTACTATATCACAAATTCCGCACAAATTAACAAATCTTGAAACTTTGTTTAGTCATAACTTGAAAATTAATAGCTTTTTATAAATTGCAAAGACTGTTTTATGCAGAATTCCATGCTCTTTCACATATCTTAAATGTCCATAGTCCTTTAACAGCAGACCTTGCCAATATGAAAGCCAAAGCCCAGAACTGTGTAAATCATTGGATTAAATTTGTTCAGTGTGTGGACACGACAGGAGAAGGAGACTTATCATATAAACCTTCACTTGTACATTAAGTTATATAGCAGAAAACAGTAACATCTTCAGTTTATAGCAATGCACAAATTTGATTTATACATATAGAATGCTATATATCAAATAATACATTTGCATTTCTGTATTTAAATGTGAGTTAAGATTACCTTAGGAGAAGCCCTTGAATTCAGCTCTTCCACCGCGGACCACGGCTTCTTCCAGTCATATTTGCAGAGTGGACCAGGAACATACCCACTACGAGTGTAGTACCCCGGACTGCATCTTACATGGTCTCCGTCCGTGTCCTTCCCATCTGTCAACAGGATGATATGTGCCTGGCATCCTGTTCTCGTTTTGCCATTTAAAAGGGCAAAAGCCTTTTCAAATCCACTTCTGCATGATAGGAACAACAAACAAAAACCTTATAATTGTATATGAACCATTGCAAGATATACAATATCTTGATGTACAAAATAGGTTTTTAAAATGCACAAGAAGTGTTTTCAGTCCTCTTGAGTGCTTTTGTTGTTGTTATTTTTGAGGACTAGTTACCATTCTTATGAAAATGGCACTATGGACAAAACTAACGCCATGCCTTTAAGGACTACTGAGAGGAATAATAAGCTAGACTTTTAAAAAATCTATGTCAAATCACAAAAATAAGAAACAGTCATACTAAATCCATTAAACATTTGCCATTCTATAATTCATCTAATCATCAGACTTGATTTTTAGCAGAATATACATGTATATTCAGTTGTTATAGGCTGCAAATTTCTCCAAGCTACAAATTTTAAGAGATTTTTAAATAAATGTAACAAGAATTTAATACATCTGAGCTTTAATACTCTCCCCCCTGCTGATAAGGTTTCTGATGCCAGTCACTATAAAGTATATGTTGTTTAACATTAGTACCCTTCATGGTAACAGTGAGGTAACATTTTCAATGTTTTCTTGACTCTACTTGTTCTTCCACCATCAGGATAAATCGGAAACCCTTCTCTTCTGTTGAAAATGTTACTTATTTGTAGACAAAACATTGACATATAAAACCAAAATCCTAAGTTATGATGATTAATTTATTCAACTTCACTTTATCTTATTGATAGTTTTATTTGTGTTGTATGCCCATACATACTTTTATTTGAATGTGTCTTGTATGTCATATTGTTACAAAAAAGGCTTGCCTGTTAATCATAGAAAATAAATTGAACTGATACTCAAAATTTACAACTGAACTTGTTGGTTATCTGCAAAAACCGTCCTATTTAGATTACAGTACATGTCATAAAGACACAAACCAAGAAGGTTTTTCAATTCTAAAACTTAATATTTTGTTTCAATGCTTAAAAAACATGCACTCACCTCTTCTACAAGGAAACAACTCTTCAAAAAAAGGTTGTATTGGGACAGATCTCTGTTATGGTCCTTAAAATTATGAACTTGCAATACATAAGAAATGCTGTTTTCCTTTCTACATTCAAGGAACAACTAAAAGTTAATTATTGAAACAAGCATACCTGGTTGTCTGTTACTTAGGCACCGTAGAGCAAAGTATCCTTTATTTTGGTACTTTATAAATGAATGCAATTAATTGATGGATTGATTTCCGTTTATATCAATGACTGAAATCCTAAACATACTTGAGCTCACTTGTTCCTCCTGCCACCAAATTGTTTGTTTTCTCCATCAGGTCTTTCCGATGAGATGTAGAGGCTGGTACGAGGGAGTCATTCTTACAGCTCATTACTTCCGTCTCAAAAAAGTGCCACCTTTGACAGAAAAATATAACAAAGTTGGCAAAAGCATGGTTGATGTTGTGTATTTATGTCAATCATTATTCATGTAATTCACATTCTCATATCTGACCTTTAGTTACAACTCCATTCCTATTTTTGCAGCCTGCATCATTTATGAAGGATAAGGTGACAAACTGACCAAGTTTTGACCTTATTTCTATATGACTGAGCTTAATGTGAATTAAAATGATTACAAAACATTACATAATACACACGCTACCTTTGGAAAGGAATGATCTCAGATGGTGATCTACCCACCAGTGGCATACAGAGAATGTCCTGTGGGCTAAAGGGCAGATCTTGAAATGCTTTTAAGTCAACTTACAAAAATTGTTTCATTGAAAATGAAAGCAGAAGAAAGTTCAGAAATGTTACAGATATCTGCTATGCTGCTAGAATGTTTTTTGAAAAATAAATTAATAAAGTTAACTTACTTTCCCTCACTATCCCAGTGACTGGCTCTAGCACAAATGATATTTACATAGTCTTGCTTGGTCAGAGTATTGAGGACAGTTTTGATTACACCTTTTGCAATCTCAAACTTTTGTCCATCCATTGAATGACTGAAAAACAAAACATGAGGAAATAACTACTTTAGAAGGAATGGTCCATCAATCATTCATGGGTTTTGCACAAAGTCCTCCCAAGCATATAATGTATGTTTATGTTTAGGCTCAACCAAGGACTAAGTATTTTGCTTCGCTGAACAGCAGCTATGTGGCTTGAGCCCCAGATGAATGACCTTTGTGTACAGTGTAACAGTAGCTGGTTGCTAACAAGTGAACTGTGAATAGACTATGAAGATGCTGTCAGTTAAGAAGGTATGGATTACCCATGTGTTGTGTATGGTGTAGCAATAGCTGGTTGCTAGTCAATGAATTGTGAAGAGTCTCTCGGGTTAAATGGTGCAGATTAACCCTAATTTTGAGAAAATCGAGGGTGTGGGGTTGGAGGGGTCTAAGGGCCTAAAATTCTTAATGAGGAATGGAAAACTCATCAAATTTGTATAAAACATAAAAAAGAGTGTATGAATAGCATACAACATCGAAAGGAGAAAAAAATTGTTAAAAATTTTAACTGTAGCTATAACTGAGGGAAAATTTTTCTACAAAATAATCGGTTTACAGCAAACTAACATTTCTTAAGGAAATAGATACATGACAGTTTAAAGCAGTTTTTGGTCATACAAACCTGCAATCTAGAACAATGACCACATCTTTGGGACCACTTGTAGCTGAGATGTACCATGGTCTGATACGTGGGTCGTAATCCTTGTAGAAACCAACAAAGTTAGTGTCCCACTCCCTTCCTGGATACAAACGTGTCAAGCCATCAACTGACCCAAAATACTGCCATCTTCATAACAAAAAAGGGAATAAGAATGATTCAACAAATTTATTCACAACAAGGATAAAGTTTGCTACACAAAAACTACCTACTAGTAGTCATTGTTGAAAATAAATGTACCTTAACAACCTACACATTGTGTTTTTAAAGGTAATGGCTTTCCATTGCACCTTCCAGGAGCTACTGAGTTTCAAAGATTTGGTTTGCAAGAGAGATGTCACACACTGAAGTCGCTGGGGATTCAGTGACAAGTATGGATGACAACCAGGAAAGACTGCTGGCGCCGGAGAATCAGCTGACCTCCAGGAAAGATTGGCATGGGTGTGAAAGGTTGGCAACCTTGATCACAGCACTCAAGAGAGGGCACTGACTTTTCCTGCCATAAAATGTTACAATGATGAACAATACAATACCCCCAGTCTTTCAAGGGAGGGGGGGGGTAAAAGACTCAATTGGTCAGCATGGTAATGACCAGGAACATCCAACGACAATGGACATAGCTCACCTTTACATCTGAGAAAGTAAAAGAAGTTAGATGCTCATGCAGTAAGGTCTGCAAGAACGCAAAAGGCCTGAAGATACATCAAGCAAGATCAAAGTGTGGAGGAGTGATGCCTCAGGTACAGTGGTAAGACCGGGTGAGACACAGGAGAATTCCAGTCAAGATCTACACCATAGATCTCGCGGTACTTCAGTCATCACAAAGCCATACTACGAACATGAACAACGTCAGCTTTGAAAACTTTGATACACCTACAACTGATATGCAGGTTCACAGGTTGCAAAGACAGACAGCTGGTGCAGATGGTGCACATGGAGTGGAATGCCACTGTGGAAAATCTGCTAAAGCACCAGGGGACTTCTTAAGGTTCACCAAATAAGAAGTAAATGCAGAAGTCCCAAAGCAGTTGAACAAACATTAAATCCCACCACTGGATTTGACGACGAGACCCCAGATATGACTGTTGCGAATTATCCGAGGAGGTGACATCGAGTTTCGTATTTCATATAATAGGAGCGGTCAGCATTTGTTGGCTGTTGATGTGGCAGCAGTGATGTATTTAATAAGCATGTCTTCAAAAAATGTTTCAAAAAAATGCACAATTAAAAACAGTGTTGCCAATGTTTACTGTCTACTCATTAATTAAACAATAGTGTGCATTAAATGTACACAAAACTGGAGTTTTGTGTTTCAATTGCAATTTAAGAGCAAAAAACAGTTTCATAAATCAATGTAGAAATTACTGATGCAGTACCATTACTGACATGCCTGAAAATAATGGAAACATGAACTTTCCTTTCATTTATAATTTCTCACTTAGAGTTGTCCAAATGAAAGTTTGGGATTAAAATTAATTTCCCAAAATTCAAAAAGGAAATTTCCTTGAAATACAATAAGACTTTTGAGGAATGTTAGTCTCTAGTAAACCTCAATTATAACATCACTTTAAGTCCACCTTTGAAAAAAATCAAGTTTGGTTAAGTTTATATGCTTTTCACCATAAGCTCTAACAACATTGCAATAAGCTTTACTACTTACTAGTTTGGTATGAAGTTCTTGTTTGGAACAAATTTGTTACAACCATTATGTCAAATAAGCTTTACTTTGTTTTCTTGAGCTCATATAGTTTCCAAATGAGAGTTCAATTCAAATTAATGACCTGTGTAAAGGGTTTTCAATGTTAGCTTAATACAGCCCACAGTGAACTAAAAACAAGATACCCATTTCTATTATGGAATAAATATACCTGAGTTGAGAATCTTTCCTGGCATTTTCAATGAAGAGCTTTTCCAATTCATATGTATATAAAGTGGTGTTGACCAAACTCTTCAGTGTTCTTGAAACCTCATCTGAAATTTTGACCACACTTGAATTCTTGGTTACGCCCCTCTTGAAATAACTGTGGATGTGATTTTAAAGAAGAAAGAAAAGAAAATCTATATCAAGATCCTTTTGATGAAATATCAGCCTGAGAATTGGAGGTGTTTTTGTGTGAGATTGTTTTCGTTTCATTAGAGGTGATCACATTTTGTGATCAACAGCCATCAGTATCTTAGGTGACCACTTTCTATGTACAGAACACCTTTGAACATTTATGTTCAACTACAATCACTAACTCAACATGAGAAATACTAAAAGCATGAAAAGGAATGGTTATTAGACATCACAGTTGATTTTGAATACTCAAGAGAGATTTTCAGTAGCGTAGAGGAATTTAGTTGTTCTACAGACACAAAAAAAATATGCCCTTAAATTAAAAATTAAATAAGCAAAAAGGGTCATAAATTTATGATAAAATGACATATATGAGTCATTCTAAACATATCTGCATCTTTTGCATCTAAAGTTTTGATTCGAATGACTACACTAACCCATACACACATTGTATTGTGGACCAAAGGTCCTGAGTACTGCACTTTTTATCAACAAACTTTATGCTTATATCACAGGGTTTCTTTTCAGCTGGTTTTTTCAGACAATGAAACCATTGACTGTGAATAAGAAAGTTAAATTAGTTCTTATTACAAGAATATTCCACTTCAGATGATATAGGCCCTCAAATCAATCATTTAGAACACCTAGTGAATTTAGTGATTACCTCCACCAACAAAGTTGGACGGAGGATATGTTTTCGCCTGTTTGTTTGTTTGTCTGTCATCAAGATATCTCAAGAACTGATGATTGGATTTGGATCAAATTTGATGTGTGGTTTGTTACTGCTTAATTTGGGACATATTGGAATAGGGAAGGGCAAAAAATGAGGAATGGGGATGTTTTAAGGCATTGTTCTCGCCTGTTTGTCTGTTTTTTTGTCTGCCATCAAGATATTTCACGAACTGATGACTGGATTTGGATCAAATTTGGTGTGTGGTTTTCTTACTGCATAAGGAGAAGTGACTCAAACTTGGGACATATTGGAATGGAGAAGGGCAGAAGTTGAGGGGTGGGGATATTTAGGTTAGGTCTGTGAAGACATAATCGAAACTTTATAATGAAATGTCGTGAACAATAAATTTATACGATGAAAAGTAATCCAACAATCAATTTTCTCAAATATACTTAAATCCAGTGATCTCTGGAATCAAACAAAATGAAAAATTTGGTTCTGCCATGAATGGAAAATGATGGAATGTGAGTTTGAATGGAAGGAGCTCAAACAATGAATGCTTTGCCTGAATAAAACAGAAAACAATGGTATTGCCTTGGAAGAAATCCAGTCAGAAAGTAATCTTCAAGTATTTCAGAATGCAAATATCATTACAGTTTGTTTGTTTGTTTGATGATGGCTTAACGGCACCACAACAACTAAGGTCAAATTGTGCCTGAGAGGTCAGATCATTCTAGAGGTAGGAAGTAAAGGAAACAGGGAAAGAATGAGAAATATTTAAAGACAAAAGGTCAGAAAGCTGTGATCATGAGGGGAGGTGCATGGTTGAAACAAAAACAGAGTAGAAAGGGGGTGGAAGAGGAGAATTAAATATGGTCGTAGAGGGAGGCATGATGAAGGAAGGAGATAATTTCATCCGAAGGATTTTTCTGGAAGAACTCAGCAATTGAGTTGTAGGGAGTGAGGGAAGCTCTGGAAAGGTTGTACAGGGGAACGTGATGGATTGTGAGGGTGCAATGGCAATTGTTGCAGAGGGGTTGGGGGAGCCAATAAGGAGGTGGGAGTGGGTGAGATGAGTATCTCAATTCTAAGACGAGTAATATGAACGTTGTCAATACGAGAGAGGTTGTTGATGGTGGCTTTGATCGGAATTGTGGGCTGGATGACATGGAGTTTGTTATCAATTTGGGACTTCCATGAGGTTTGCCAGCGGTTCCGAACAAGGGAAGCGATAAGCGGTTTGATGTCAGAGAGGGTTTTGGGAAAAGGGGCAGGGAGGAGGGTGAGGGCAAGCTTAGCGGCTGCATTAGCCCTGTCATTACCCGGGATGCCAACATGGCTGGGTATCCAGAAGAAAATAATACTTTTCCTGCAGAGGGTGGGAGAAAGAAGTTTGCAGAGGAGGAGGTGGCATGTGAGGTTATCCCATTTAAGTTTGAGTAAAGAAGTAAGAACAGCCTTTGAGTCGGAGAAAATAACAAAGTGGCTGAGCGGGGAGTACTCAATAAAGTTGAGGGCAAGGAGAATGGCCTTAGCCTCTGCTGAAAAGATGGATGAGTAGTCGGGAAGTCTGCTACTGAGGGTGATGTCTTGGATGACCGCAGCAGCAGCTGTCTTGTTGCCCTCCTTGGACCCAACAGTATAGATGGAGGTGTAAATTGAGAGTTGGTCTTTGACTTGGTTGTGGAAATTGATGAAGAGGTTAGGATGGGTTTGAGCTTTGTGATGAGTGGAGAGGCCCAGGTGGACAGAAGGGAGGGGGGTGGCCCAAGGAGGAAAAGTGGGCCAGGAGAAGGTGCCGAGAGTGGTGGGGTTGATGCCGAGAAGAGATCAAAACTTGGGAATGAATCTTAGTGGGCTTAGGATTTCTAAAATATATTATATTGGGTATGGGGATCAAATGAACTCTCCATTCATTCTAGGCATGTTTGAGTTGCAATGGGGCAGAAGTGTGCACTCTACAGAGTGCTAATATTCTAGTTATCAAATGTGTCCTCTGAAGAGATCCCCTCCTACAGTAAAAATAAAATTACAAATATCCTAAAGAAAAGCTTTAAACATGATACTTACGCACTAAACTTCATGTTAGCTGGCAATGTTTCTGGCAAATCAGCATCTTTGTAGTATTCTTTGGGAAGATCTGTAAGATTCCAGTCTTGGTACTTATGCAGTCTGTGGCTGAAATTAACATATGCAGAATCATATGCTTCCACAACGTTATCGACCAATTTCTGCATTAAGTGGAAAAGACAATAAAAATCATATTTACCTTTTATGTTTGAATTAACATGACATAATGACATAACACAATGAGGGGCTAAGGGTTACAAATAAGATACCATAACATACCTGCACTGACACTACCTCCATATAAAATACATACAAACCATTAAAAGTCAAAGACGCCGAAGGTTAGTAAAGAATTGACCAATGTTGACTTTGAAACTGAGATCAGAATAAGAGCTACAACGCTGATAATTAATGCGTGAAAACTCTTTGATCAACTTCAACAATAACATGTGTCACACGAGGATTGATTGAAACATGCACAGGCAACTACAGAATTCCAAGAATTCTTCACCTAGATTTATATGAAAGACTCCTTCATTCACGAAGAAGTATAGTGGCTATTCTGAACCTGTATAGCATCTGCAAGATGAGACCTGACTAAGTGCTGAGCTACCATTCCCAGTACTTCTTTTAAAGGAGCTAGCTGCCAAAAGCGAGGGTGTATTTTTCTTGAGTCTCAAGAATATTAGAACACACTTTTCGTGCCTGTGATGGTACTAAAAACCTTTGATACAAATGTACAAATTAATCATACTATTTTTTGTGAATATTTAAATAATTTTTCAATGACACAAGTATCAACAATTAGACCTATATTATTTCAAAATTCCCTTGATTTAATTAATAAAAGAGATGCCCTCACATTTGGCCAAGACCTCTTTAATATCTCTATTCTTACTCCTTCATTTCATGCAAAATATCAATCAAAAGCACTGTAAATACCTTTGCAGCACTTTCCTTTTTGATAAAGTAATCTCCCAGGCTATTTCTAACTCTTTGTACAATTTCTGATCCATTCTTAGTCTCATTTTTGTAATCAGCACGATCATAGAAACTCTGTGTGATCTCTGTTCGCAGTCCCTCACTAGCAAGCTGTGCGAAAACAAAGTAATAGTGTCAGACAAATAGGTAAGGCAGGATGATGATAATAATAAGTTTAGGTATATATATTGACCAGCAGAAGAAGAAAAAATGCACTACTCTTATGCATTATGTTTAAAATCATTATACACTGCAACATATTTACATCTCAGATGATCCCTTATAAGTTCTTTCTATTTGTTACCTTTAATCCTCTCCCATAACCTCTTCAGAATACTCCTTAGCTGTGAGCAAACAATGTCTTGTGTCTTACAAGTCTATCTGAAATATTAAAGACATTTATTCATTATGATTGCATACCAGGGCTATCATTTGCAATCAGCCTGATAGATGTACAGAGAGAGGATTGCAATGTACTGTACTCATTTTACTTTTTGCTGTCCATTGTCTTAACCAGGAGAAAATTCCAGTTGGGATTTTCCCAAATGAGAAATTATCCAACCAGAATTTTGGAAAATCCAAACTTGGATAAACTGGTCCAAGTTGGGAATATGTTCAATCCCATCTTCATCCCACTTGGGCATCGCAACTGGTTTCAACTGGAATTTTCCTCTGGGTTTATAGGTCACTGTTCAAAATAGCAAAGCAAAAATGTGTCTGGTAGGTTGACAAACAAATACTGTAAGCACAATGCGAAAGCAAAGAGAAAGTAATACTGGATAATGAGACTCACAAAACGACAGCAATCACAGTAACAGTCAAGAGTCAACATTCCTAACCAGTTGGGATTTTCCCAAATGAGAATTTTTCCAAGCGGAATTTCAGAAAATCCGTACTTGAATGAACTGGTCCAAGTTGTGAATAGGTTCAATCCAAGTTGGGACCAGTTTATCCCAGTTGGGAATAGCAACTGGTCTCATCTGGAATTTTCCTCTGGGTTTTAGGTCACTGTTCAAAATAGCAAAGCAAAAATGTGTTGACAAACAAATACTGTAAGCACAATGGGAAGCTGCTGTAAATTCCAGTTCAAACCATATAAAGTTTTTAACAAGGTTGAACTAGGTTAAACTGGATTTGAGCAGAGTTCAAATAGGGCAAAGTAGACAACCTAGTTCAACCCAATTATTCCAATTTCCATATTAACATACTTTAAAAAAAACAGTTCAACCTAGTTGAACTGGAATTTTCAGCGGGGAAAACAAAGAGAAAGTAATACTGGATAATGAGACATACAAAGCTACAGGAAACACAGTGACAGTCAACATTCCAAACTAAAATATCAGCACCATGCCGAAAAGTTTCTTGTTAAGCCTACCTGCACCCGACACCCGAGTTTATCCTGAAAACTCAGGTATGACAATTACCAATTTAAACCCGACTTCCTGTTCAGTGTATTGTGTTTCCACTCAAAACAATGATTGTTTATCTGCCATTCCCATGCACACCACAGCCAAGCAGCCCAAGCTAATTTGTGTGTATGAGATTACACAAAGCCAGAGCTGAATAATCAAGGCATTTTTGTAATTAAAATCACTCATCCGTGTTTAGGTGTCTTAGTGGGAGAAGTTTGTTTGCAAACTGGTGATACAAATAGCTGTGTATCATAATGCCTGAGGTGATGTGCATTAACTGTGAATGGTTGACGGACCATTTCTCCTAAGGAAAATATTGCTTCAGGGAAGTTTGTTTTCAAACTGCTGATAAAAATAGCTGTGTATCATAATGCCTGAGGTAATAATGTGCATTAACTGTGAATGATTGACAGACCATCTATCCAAAGAAAAGTTATTGCTTCATGACTGTAGAGCGCATAACTCTGCCCCATTGCAATTCCAACATGCTTAGAGTAATTTTAGAGTTCATTTGATCCACATACCCAATATAATCTACCTCACAAATCCAAGGCCCACCAAGATTCATCCCATGTTTTGATCTGTAATGATCATTTGCAATCTGAACACTTGAAGATTATCTTCTGACTGATTTCTTCCAAGGCCATACCATTGTTTTCACTTCATTCAGGCAAAGCAATTATTGTATGAGTTCCTTTCTGTTAGGATTCACATTCCATCTTTTTCCATTCTTGGCAGAAACCAATTGTTTGTATTTGCTTTAATTTTCTTTGAGTCCAGAAAATTGATTGTTGGATTTTCTTTCATGGCATGAATTAATTGTTCTCCACATTCCATTGGAAAATTTCATCTATCTCTTGACAGACCTTACCATAAACATCCCACCCCTCGATTTCTGCCCTTCCCTTGTACCAATACGTCCCAAATTTAAATCACTTGTTCCTTAAGCAATAATATAACCACACATCAAATCTATTCAAAATCCAATCATCTATTTTTGAGATATTTTAAGGAGTTTAACTCACCCTAAAATGTCCCCACCCCTCGGTTTAGGCCCTTCCCCTGTTCCAATATGTCTAAATTTTAATTACCTCTTCCTTAACCAGTAAAAAAACCACACATTTAATTTAATCAAAATCTAATCATTAGTTCTTGAGATATGTTAATGACAAACAAACAGACAGGTAGACAAACAAAAACAACAAAAAACAGACGAAAACATAATCTCTGTCCAACTTTGTTGCCGGAGAGTTAAAGTCAGAAAATAAAACAATAGTTAAATCCATCCGAGCCATTAGGTTCAAAGAACCGGTGCTTAGTCTCAGTTTTCATGCTGCAAGCGTATAAGAGTACATTACTCCCTAAATGGGACACTAGTCCATCGCAGATTAACTCCCAGCAGTGCTACAACTTATTTTACAGCTGAGTGGACTACAGTAAGTAAAGTGTCTTGCCCAAGGTGACAATGCAGCACTCATGATGGGAATCAAACCTGGTACTGTACTCTCTAAAATAAAAGAATAGATAAGATTAAGTATGAAGACTACGTGAAGTAGAAGAGAGGAGAAAAGAACCGAAGGAGGTAAAGGAATAGAAGGGGAAAAGAAAGATATATTAAGAGTGAGAAAATTAAGACCTAGGTGGGAGAAAAGCAACATTTTTGCATAACATTGTTCCAGGTTGCATACATTGCCACCTACAAAACAAAACAAATTATGACCTGTTTAACAAATAAATCTGACATTCGCAAGAAAAATGTAAAAATGCCTCAATGAACACAAAATATAAAGAAGGGTACAATGCCATCATACCTGCAAAATATAATTCTCTATCAGGGTGGCCCAGTTCTGCACATGTCCAGTCAGTCTTGGCCCTGCAGCTTCATTAATGTATGTATACTCCACCCTATTGTTATTGTATGGATAGTACCCATAGCAGCTGGTGGACACCACACAGAACAGTACAAAAAACAGAGATGTCAGAAATGAGGGCAGCTTCAATTTTTCTCCCACTGGCATATTAGATTGTTTTAGTTTTGTTCTACATACAGTATCAAAATCATCAAATCATTTACTTTAAAGACAAAATCAGGCACACTGTGCCTCATTAAGTCAACCTCAATTGCACTATAAAAAAATTGTTAACACTTTTGTGAATCACATATTCTCTTGACACTCTGGATCTTGTACAAGTTTTCCAGATAAGAGGGGATGAGTTGAATCTGAAGAACCCCATGAGCATGACTCATGAATAATTGATTCCAAGTCCCTTTTCTGCAAAAAAATCAGATTTAAAGCAATTAATTTGGTAATTTGTTTTGTTAATCAGCCCATTACTCAATAAGCCTATGCAAGTTAAGACTGATAGCTGGTTTACAACGATACGAGTTAATGGAAAAAGTATGAAGAAAAATCTGAAAATCATTATAATTATTCAAAAAATGTCCAATGATAACATACATGTAATTAGGTTGTGACAGTATACTTACTGTAGGTGAGTTGTAAATTAACACTTAAACTCACAGACTTGCATAACAATTGCAAAACTTTTTTGACTGCAGCTTTACCAGTAGCATGGAGGCCTCCAAATTTTGTTCACTGGAGAACTTTCTTTTAATTATTTTCATTGTAAAGATATCTAAAATTTACCTTTTTTACGACATAATACATTTCATTGAAATTCAATGTTTCATTTTTTCATTGAAAACAGGGGGCGTTCAATGTTTGTAACTTTTTCTTTTAGGCCTGTGATATTAGTTTCTTTAAGCCATTTATTAATGGAATATACTCTTTGCATATTTTCCACTTGGAAATTTTCTGTCACATTCTCAATTAAATGTACGTTGTTACATCCTGAAAGTATGAAAAATGATGGGGGCATTAGAGGGGGGGCATTAGAGAAAATATGGTAGTTCCATTGGATAAAGGAAATCTGCAATTCTCAATTTTCTTCACAGAGTAAGAAAATCTGCCTAAATACTCAGCAGATGTATAGATCGACCACCCTCATAAATCCAACCATAGGGGTTATTAGTGTTCGGCTGCATAGGAAAAACATTTTCAGCTGAATTTTGATTCTTGTTTAAAAACTCTTGCATAACTGGTCATGAAACTTTAATAATTGCAAAATAAATTCCTAAATCCATCCATTCCCTGCAAAAAACATTTAAAAACTTTCCTCCTCAAGAGCAAAATCAGGGAATATTTGATTCTGACAGCCATCTTACCCATAAAACAGCCATTTGTTTGCAGCCTCTATCAAATTTAATGACATAACTAATTAATAAATGACCAAATACAGTAACAGTCAGCATATTTTGGAAGAACATTTTCATCACAAATATCAGATTTATTCATGATCAAACTAAAGTAGTTTGATTTAACTTGATTTTGCTATAAAAAAATGACTGGGATTTTATTTCTAAGGCACATGAAAGTTCTCAAAAAGTGTCACAAATTTCCCGTGATTTTACACCTAAGGAGAAAAGTTTTTGAATATTTTTTGTAGGGAATGAATTACTAAGAATTTATTTTGCAATTGTCAAGAGCTTAAGATTAGGGATGCAAGGTTTTAAATAAAATCAACCAAAATTATGAAGGTGGCCTATAAGGGTGTTTCAGCTGATGTCACGAGTCACAAGACTTAACATCACCATTTTGTCGGGTAAAACCACTGTCGAAAATTACACTTGTCTGCATTTTTGTAAGATAATTATGCTAGAATCTTGCTGTGCCCTTGGTTGCACAAATAGATGTGTGCGGGGGAATAAAAAGACATTTTCTCAATTTCCATCTGAACCTGATTAATGTTTGATGTGGGTTTTTGCTGTACGACATGACGGCTTTTAACCTACAGTAGGCCTTACACACTAGAATTTGCAGCCAGCACTTTATATCAGGTATGTAGGCTTTGTCTGAGTATGAACGAGCAATTAGATGGCGTTAAAGTTACTCTTCATATACCTGGTAAAATATAATTTACTTAAGATTAATATGAAAAAATCGGAAGTGAGCAAAAAACTGCAATCAGTCAAATTTGCTGAACTGGTACTGGTAGGTTAAGATGTAGTGTTTGTTGTACATGAGATGTGACTGAGCTGTGTGAAGGCGCTTGAAACACAATGATGCTACTGCCCTGCAAAATGGGAGTCCAGTTGAGTTACATGATGAAATCCCTCTATAGTAAGTGGCTTGAAGTTCAGACGGGCCAGAACTTCGTGTACCCCAATATCTCTCCTACTGTTTTCTTTTTCAATTTCACCTGTTAATTTGAGAAAATCTTAATAAACTGATTATATTTTCAACAATGAAGAAGCACTTTGGAAATTTATATTTTTAAGTTGTTTCTTCCCCATCTTTTCATTCAAGCCTTTTTAAGCATTACTGGTACAGCTGTTGAAGGTCACATATGTTTAATATTGGTGCACAAAGTGTATTCGCGGTTTTGCCGAAACACACAAAACTAAATTTGTCTTTAATGAATATCATCTGGATAAGTAATTATCAAACTTATGTGAATTTATCATTGATATAAAGAGGAAAAATTACAAAATTCATTTATATTTCTGACAACGATATTTTTTTGTAATTCCTTAATAGCTGCACAAACTTCCGGCCCACCATGCTACTATACTTACTTAGTTAAAACATGTCGTTATGAATGAAAAACTGGGCCACATTTTCTGAGCTGACACCATTTACTTCTATTGGAAAATTTAAAAATCTTCTTAAAATTTCAAAAACAAAAGTTCACAAGATAACAGCACAGGTAGTCTGAGAAAATAATTACCTCATTCACGACAGTTTATAAAGCCAAATACCTGACAATATGAGCCTTTTCCACACTTAAAATGCTAATTGTTTGTTCATGGCTTCAGAAATGGAACTGGTACTTAGGAATCAGTACATACTTCGCGCATGCTTGAGCGAATATGCCTAATTGCACGAGTGTTCTCAGGTAAGCTAAATCCATCCACAATTACAGTGTAAATGGTCCAATCCACTCCTGGCTGTCAATTTGTATAACTAAACATAACATGAGAGTGGTCATAGCTTCCGAAGAAGTAACCATTGACTCCGATGTATCTCAGGGCACACTTTTAGGCCCAGTCCTATGTTACATAAATGACCTACCAGAATGTGTTAATCCTCACGTACATGTACGGCTCTTTGCAGATGACCACTTGCTCTGTCAGTCATTTGGATAATTCTAAGATCACAAATTCTATCAAATGATCTCACAGCACTTGAAGAATGGGTCGCTAAATGGGGTTTGAGATTCAATGCTAAGAAGTGTTACATAGTCAGTGTTCGCAATAAATTCAGCTACTCTTCAACTTGAGTGAAGAAATTCTCAAACAGGTTGAAAATAACCCACACTTAGGAATCCTCAACTCTGATAATCTCAAATGGCAACAACACATCTCAAACATCAGCAAAACAAGCAGCGTACACCATAGGCTTCCTACATAGAAACCTCTGCAACTGTCCAACAAAGTGTGAGCGCATAGCCTATCTTGCCTTGGTCTGCCCAATTATGGAGTATGGAGCCACTACGAGGGACCCACACTTAAAGCAAGACATTGATTGCCTCAAACATGCATCAAAACAGGGCTGCATGGCTCATTACAGGTGTTTACCCATCCAGAGATTCAGGTTGGGTCACACAAATGCTAAATAATCTCAATCTTTTTTATGCACAAGGTTGAGGGGTTAGTGTCCAGCAATGCCTCCAATTGAAATTTCATGACCCAGTACAACCAGGAAGGTTAATTCTTGCCTCCACCCAACTTCAGAATTTTGCTACAGACAACATTGTTGAAGGTCCATCTACAAAAACTCAAAGTGTTACAAAATACCAAATTGTAAGACCGACCAATTCAAACACTTCTTCTTTCTAAGAACTGTCACTGACTGGAATCACCTGGAAGAAGATATTGTATGCTCTAGTACTATAGAGCAGTTCAATGATTCAATAATCACTAAGGTTTATCAGCCCTCTCTCTCTTTTTATTGCTACAATACCATACAGAAACTTCATGAAGCTTTTACTGAGGGAGAAATTGGCAGCCGCCAGAAATGAAAGATTATTGAGTTTGTTGCTGTTGCAAGTTAGATTGCATTCAGTGTATTAAGATGGTGGCTCACTGCCATGCAACCATCTGACGTTTATTCAAGGATCTACCACACAGGTTTATGGTAAAAAAAAACTGGCCTACAAAAACTTTAGTCACATAACATTCTGACTGTAGTATATGCTATAGCCACTACATGACTGCTATACACGCCATCAGACAACACTATATACTTTTTAATCTTGAATCTGCTGCCATGGCTTATCATAGAAGCGTAGATAAATTTTGACTACGCGCTAGAATGACTAGGCCTTTCCGCGACGATCTCAGGTCAACTTTTGACAATGCCTTTTATCGTCATGAATCACTTTTCGGTAATAAAAAATAGATATATATATGCAATAATACTATAATACTAATCGTAATCCATAAATACATATAGTGCACACTTCAAGCTGGCAATCTTCAGTGGCGCTTTACAAATAAAACATAAACACAATGACATAACGAGAATGACAGCCGCTCCCCCAACGCAATGGGACCAACACATACAAAACAAACAAAAATGGAGATACTGTTAAAATTGATCAAAAAGGTAAGTCTTTAATAACGCTTAAAGATATTTACTGACTAAGCAAGTTTAATATTATCTGGTAGGTCATTCCACCATGTTCAGTTGGTCCCATTACACCAAAAGAACAACCAGCAAAAGTGTTACGTTTGGTAAATGGTATAAATAACTTTTTATATGAGGTAGTTGACCTGGTGTTCCGTGAATAAGGTGATATCAATTAATAGATCCTTCAAGTAATTTGGTGCCTGGTTATTTACACACTTGTACACTAAGGTGAGTACCTTATGCTAAATTATCAATTTGACTGGAAACCAGTGTAAGATTATGAGGCATTCCTTACTGCTATTATATTTTTGTTTGTCCAGAACTGTTTTGGCCGCAATATTCTGTACCCTCTGAAGTTTGTTCCTTTCACTCTGGAAGTCCTATAAAGATTGCATTTACACAGTCCATGTATGACAGCACTACCCCAGACATTAGTGTGGCGCAAGCATCCTGCGTAAGGTACTGGCGAACTTGTTAGATTTTATATATGCCCCACATTGCAATTTTACATTTTTCTGCAATGTTTCTCTTGAGAGACATCTGACCATCCACCCACGTTCCAAGGTAATTCATTTGATTTGATTTTTTAACACATTCCCCATTAATATTGATTACATCAATTTTGCATTTTGATATTTGCCTTCTGGATCCCAATTGAACAAACTCCGTTTTAGATTAATTCATTTTCAACCTGTTTGCGCCTATATTGAGCTGTTCACTTACGTTTTGTGCATGAGTTTAATAAAGAAACTATAAAAAGTTGCGTTTTGTGCAAAAGCTTTCGCTGCTGACTTGCCTTTTGAACAGCGCCTTGGTGGATGTACCTAATTAGTGCAAAAGCTGTCGAACAAAGGAGCATCAGTGAAAACAGCATGCATAAACTGTGCGCCGATGTGAATAATAACACTTAAGCATAGACAGTAAAGCAGCAAAAACATGCCTGAAGATTGTAAACATGGCGTGACAATAAAACAATATTTTAATAACACCTGAAAATCCCAAATATGTCAAATGGTCAAAAGCTGTCGAACAAAGGAGCATCAGTGAAGACAACATGCATATTCTGGGATTACATTTTTTAAGCAATAATATGCTTCCATCTCTTGTCCTAATTTGTCATGATTCATGAGATAGGCTTATTTTAAAGAGGCGATATCGCCATATGTGCACAATACTTAGAATTCCTTTCAAATTTTTTGATTGGTTGAAATTTTGTTGCGTGATACGTTGTCTCATATTGCAAGGTATATAGTTATTTAAAACGCCTTGAAGGTCATGAGACAGCCCAGATGCTTGCGGCGATCACAAGCAACATTTATTTTTTAAATAATGCCGTGAGTTCAAGCCCCGGTAGAATCGTTTATTCTGATTTTTGCTTTCATCTTCTTCTTTTTTTTTCTCAGTAATTTTCATTTAATGACTATCATTGTAGTATTATAATGCTAAAATTTCACTTTCGCTTTCTGACAAAAAAGCATTGACAAAAACAAATAAGTTTCTCGTCTCAGTAACGTAATGCGCTGTGTATGTAATTCTGCACACACAACGTACATGCTAGTGTCTGGCTGTACTGTGTGGTACAAACAGACAGAGGATCTTGCCTCCACAACCGGAAGTGACGTCAAAATAAAGTATCCCCCATTTTTACCGTATTTTACTGAAACAAGCCTTCCTCTTTAAATTTGTAATCAGAACATTGAAAAGAAAAAAAATGGCCTACAGTATATGTAAACTTTTATAAATTTAGATATGCATATGAGGAATATCATTTGTCATATCATAGACAGGATTATGGGGTGCAAAGACCCCAATTCTCCACTCCAGTTTTTTCCATATTTATATGTTTTATATGGTGACTGATTATATTTTGGTTTTGATTCTGGTTCTCCCCACCCCTGGGCCTCTCCTGAAAAGGTAGACCAAAATAGGCTTAGCTCACGAACTGGCCAATTAGCAGAACTATACAATCATCACTTCGTTTTGTTTTTGTGTTCTTTTTTAATGCTATAAACAAAATCCAATTAACTATTCCTTTAGTGTTGTGATATAAGTTACCGATTAGAATAAGTGAAAAAGGCTAAATTCTTAACAATTAGTTTTCTAAAAAGCAAATGGGCCTGGCGTATACAGTTCAACATTTTCAAGAGGGAAAAAATTGTGTTTTGACCTAGTAAGATTCTTATTTTCTTGCCAAATTTGGCCGATTTGTGGTAAAAAAATGGCAGCAAACTGTTGTGTGTAATTATTTTTCTTCTTTGCGCTGTTTGAGCAACAAATTGGAGAAGAGCATTTACTGATGAACATTTTCAGAATAGCAGTTACCAGCGCACTTGGATGATACATGCAGTAATTGTGTACGCATTTTCAAAACTGAGGGATTGTCAAAGTGATCGGAATGTCATTTGATGCTTTTTACGTACAAAATGTTCATCATTTCATTTGTAACTTAGTTTGATAGATACTTTAAAGATTCAAGATGCTAATTAAATCAAAATCATAACTCATAAGTACTTTTGTCAGTTTTGAGAAGGGTTTTCTTTTCATGATTATATTGTTGTCCGAATCGTTTTCAACATTAAGAGATAGTGCACTGTCTCACTCAGTACTGCAAGTATTGCCTAGCAAGCAGCGGTGTCGGAACCATGAGGACAACAGGGACACTGCCCCTTTGTCCTAGAGCAAGGGGGCAAAGGGGGGGGCAGGAGGTGCCTTTTAATAAGAACATATTTTCTTTGAGGGCAAAAAAATTACGGATTTATCAACACACTTGAAAGGTCGTTCATGTGTGTATATTTATCATACAAAAGTATTGTGGTGGTTTCACAGATTTGAGTGTATACGCGTGGCGTGCTAGCCAGGATTGTCACTCTTGATAGTACCAGTGACCATCAGAAGCTGAAATGGTATAGGGAGAGGGGCGGTACAGCATGAGGGAGAGGGTGGGACGGCATGTAGGAGAGGGTGGGACAGCATGTAGGAGAGGGTGGGACGGCTTGCCAAATTTGACAGCATAGCATGCGGCATGTGTGATGTAGGCCAAGTGGAATGTAACTTTAAACATTTTATTTAACACTAGCCAGTAAATATCTTTGAAGCAAAACAAATTAAATGAAATCTAATGCATACACAAATTCAGCTGAAAAGTTTGTTAGACAAGGCGTTACTGATGAGAAGCTTTCTTTAACTCATTTTTCTTAAACAAATGTATAACAAACTGTACTTGTGCTGAATAGAAAACAATTTCTAAGAATGCAGTGATAAGGAAAGATATAAAGAAGTTTATTCAAGAACATAATAAACAGATATTATTTCATACAAAAAGTTTGATAAATAGCTGCATCATAATTAAGCGACCTAACGTTGTCGTTTGCCTCGCTCTTGCAACTCTTCGCTCATGATTGTTGTCGATAATATTTCAGCCAAATAATGTTTAATTTCTGATAAATACAGTTCTTTAATAAGAAATATATCTCAGTGTAACAAAATATTCAAGAAAACTGTTAAGAATGGACGAAAGTCAGCACATATCTGACATTGGAAAACCTTATTCGCCTCTTCACAGCATGTTTACAATACACAAACAAGAAGAAACCCTCTACAAATCAATAGTACAGTCCATGCAGCTAGGGCGTGCTAAGATTACGTCAGAATTAGAATAAAGTAATACTGTACATAGGCAGACGTGAAATTTTTTCTCTCATCGATTTCTATTTGTTGGAAAGTATGGGCCTTTTTTTGCACCACTCACGTTGGATTTTATATATATGGTAAATAAATATAAGTTAATTGTCAGGCCGTGTGAAATGGACTCCCAAATACTTTCATTCATAAGTTACAAAGGTCAAAGCGGCAATAACCTTGTGATTTTGCTTGCGCTCCCATTAAAAAACAAGAAAAAATACTATTTATAGTTTACAAAGTACAGTACTATCTTTTGGAATAATCAAATGAAAATGGTCTCAAACGATAGATAATGAATTCAACTTTTCTATACTGTTTGAAATGGAACAAAATATTCAGAGACTTTTTAGTTATGTTTGAAATGCAAAATATTTGTGATTTTTGGAGCGTTTTGCACAGTAACGGAGATTATCGCAAGCATATATATAACCAAACATTCCCATATGCTTTGACTCAATGAATTGTCTCACTTTTTGTCAATGTTAATGTTTACTTTCCCTTTATTTATTAAGTCTTTAAATGATTTTTTTTATACATGACTAAACCATTTGCTAAGAACACAGCTTATTTAGTTTCAAAACTGCACTTAAATCTAATCTAGCCAATTTTATATCAAAACGAACTTGTCCCATTTTTCAATTTAATGTATGTTATGGTTTGTTTACACGTTAACTATGTCATTTTTTCTTTAACGATAACATATTTTCCATCATTATTTTTGTTTAAGTTCGAAGAGAATATTTTACAGAACAAGAAAATACTGAATATCAGTGGTAAAGTAACATGTCCAAACATTTCTTATGCTTTAAAAATGCTTAATTCTTCAAAATTGACCAAAATTTTGTCAAATCTGGTGTCATGGTAACAGCAATTAAATTTGAGGTAATTCAAGTGAAACATTTTTTCTCATAACTTAAGAACCGTGTCACTTATTTATACATTATTATTATTTTTAATTGTTCCTACAACTACCATCTTTCATTTAATTATATTTATAAACAGTTACATGCCACTGAATTTTTACTATAGCCTCCCTAGTATGTATGGTTAAGATTTATTTTTCATTTGGGAGACGTCATCGCCGTCATCGTGACTTGTTTTCCTTAAGGATATGAGGGGGTGTATGTGTGATGGGGGGTGTATATTTTGTAGGGGGTGTATGTTTAATGGGGGTGTATGTTTAATGGGGGGGTGTATGTTTTCATCTTGAAGACGCCGTCACCATCAGCGTGATGTGTAATTTTAAGTGGTTTCTTGCATTGGGTCTGGAGTGATTCAAGAACGAAAGATCAATCAATTTATTATGTAACTTATAATATTTATTCATTTCTTTAAAATAAGGTATGTATGGTGGGGGTTTATCTTTTAATTTGAGACAAGCTGTCGCCGTGACTATTTTCCTTGAGATATGAGGGGTGTATATTTGATGGTAGTACTGTTGGACTGATGCCAGCCGTGTTAGTATGGCTGCCGTTTAGTGATGCTGGCCGTCCGAGGGTACTACGAAGACCTATACCTTGCTGTACTGTTTTAAGAGAGGTGTTAAAAGTATAGGAAAATCTCAGTTTTAAGATCTTTCTGAAAACAAAACCATTTTACTTTTTTTATCGCCCACAATGACTAGAATCAATGTTTGAAGCCCATCCATGTCTTCAAATACTGTTTTTAAGGTGATTTAAGTTACTTTAATCGATGTATTTTGGACTACTTTTCTTTCCGTAAAAATTGTCTGACGAACTCTCCAAAGAACAGTCGAAGATCAAAACATTATTTGAGAAAAAATTTAAATAATACTTATAAAGTAGAATTATATAATCTAAACATTTAATTTGATTTCGCACACAGATTTTTTTAACCAAAATCATTTAATAAAAATTATGAACAAAAAAATGTTGCCAGCAAAAAATCAACCTGCTTTCAGTGGAACATCCTAGAATGATTAATCACAAATGTGTGGTGACTAAGAAAATGGGGACCAATATAAGAATTTCAGAGAACATTATCCCGTCGTGGTGCTAAATAAGTACAGATTTAGGAAAAGTTTTTTGGAAAAGGAAATTATTTGGACTACTGTACTTTAATATAAGAATATATAAGAATATCCAAAAAGTAAGTTATTTTTTAATCATCAATTTTCTACAACCTGTGAATTTAAAAAACATAGGAATTGTACCTAATCTATAACAAACCTCATACAGCAATCCCAATGTCAACCTGTACTGAGGGATGTGTATAATAACTAGTTTGATGGGTGTGTCATGTATGTTTTTATCTTGGAGACACCGTCGCCATGCATAATTTCAAGTGGAGGAAATGAAGCACATTGCAACATAGCACACGAAGTGGGAATAAATTACAGGGGGTTAAATTAAATAGGAAGTTTACATAGGTAAATGGCGTCTATGGAGATGTCATGATGCTTATATTTGGCGGGGTTTTATATATTTAAGCCAAGAAAATTCTGAAATCATATCCAGTCCACAGAGGCTTAAGAAACCTGAGGCTGCTGCTGTACGAGTTTTATTGGTAGGCCCCCTACTAAAAATAAGTTGAGCACAACAACGTAACCTTAGGCCTAACGTTAGTAAGAGTAACAATTACATAATACATTTTATTTTTACAGTTCCGAGTGCAAACCCATTTGAAAAGATGGCATTCTCGTAAGAAATAAAAGTAATTACTTTACCATCGAAATCATCCGTAATTTAGCCGACCTCAGAAATTTATGTTATTACGTTGTCTAACATAACTCGATTAGGCCTAGGCTAGCCGATGTTTAACATTTAAACCCATCCAATGAAGACAGCATACTACATGTGGTCTACGTGTACGTTCGTGTACTTGGTGTATTGACATGGTGTGTACAAAATGTACGCATGCATCGCACATATGCATACAGCGTATATAATAACCCTTCAACTAACGTTTTATATATATATATATAGGCCGATACGCTGATAAACTTGTTGGAATCAATAGATTGATTGCTTGTTTAACTGTATTATAACTGTATTATTTGATACAGATCGAAGCAGTGATAGTTGCAAAAATAATTAAAGTATTAATAAAAGGCTGGTTGTGCTGGGTGACTCAGAAAATGTTGAAGTATATAGAAATCTTAAATGTAAATGTGGGTCATATAAATTATGTCTGAGTAGGCCTATAATACCTTTCCTATCTTTGAAAACGATATGGTAACTGTTTAAGTTGTTGTACTAAATGCATGGAAACTGAATCCACCGGTGGACGGGGAGTGGGGGTGGGGGGACACCTCCATATGTAAGGTATATATATATATATATATATATATATATATATATATATATATATATATATATATATATATATATATATATATATATATATATATATATATATATATATATATATATATATATATATATATATATATATATATATATATATATATATATATATATATATATATATATATATATATATATATATATATATATATATATATATATATATATATATATATATATATATATATATATATATATATATACATATATATATATATACATTTATATATATATATATTATATATATATAAATATATATATATATATATATATATATATATATATATATATATATATATATATATATATATATATATATATATATATCCATCCATCCATCCATCCATCCATCCATCCATCCATCCATGTTCATTTGTAGTAGGCGCCTTTTCCATAGGATACAAAGCGCCCAGAATGCTGCCCCAAAGTTCAGTAAGTAATACCAAGGAGCTTCTGTGTAGAAGCTCCTTGGTAATACATGATTAAAAAAGAAAAGTCTTGAGACGTGTTTTGAACTGTCCAAGTGAACTGGCATGGCGAATGGGTGAAGGCAAAGAGTTCCAAACATGGGGTGCTGCAGCTGAAAAAGCCCTAGAACCAGCTTTGGTGTTAGTTCTGAGTTCAGTCAGGAAGTTTTCAGAAGAGGAGCGAAGGGATCGTGCTGGTGTATAAAGTTTCAGACTGTTAGATATGTATTCAGGTGATTGATGTATCAGGGATTTGTAGACAATAAGACATGTTTTGTATAAAATTTGCTGTGACACAGGGAGCCAATGCAATTTGTTGAGCAAGGGTGAGGTATGATCACGACGACGTTTCCTGAAGATAAGCTTAGCAGCTTTATTTTGGAGTTTCTGTAGGCGATTTACATTTTTCATGGTAATACCATTCAAAAAGGAATTACAGTAGTCCAAACGTGATAGGATGAGGGATCGAACAACATAATGACAGGTTTTAACGTCAATGTACCGACGAATCTTGCCAATGTTTCTAATGTGATAATTAATTGTTTTACTCAATTGTGTCACATGGTTGTCCATTGACATTCTATTATCGAAAGCAACTCCCAGATTTTTAACTGAAGTGACTGGTGAGATGCAAGTATTGCCAAATACAAACTTGAGGTTCTCAAGGGCTTTACTAGCATTTGATGAAGAGATTATGATACACTTTGTTTTGTCCTCATTAAGTTTAAGTTTGTTTGCAATCATCCACTGTTGGATATCTTGCACACAGGAGGTCAGTTTGAATAAAGCACATTCAGCATCGAGTGGAATTTTAGGGTTGAAGGCTAAGAAAATCTGTATATCATCAGCATATATGTGATACTCGATCTTGTGCTTCCGCAATATGTCACCTATTGGGATAGTATAAAGTGTGAATGACAAAGGTCCTAAAACAGAGCCTTGTGGGGTCCCATATTCAAGATTT
>JAIGNY010001709.1:127500-307500 GCA_020152595.1 Chiridota heheva | reverse complement strand
ATTTCTAGACAATGATTCTTTGCATTTTTTCGTGAAAATAATCAATAGTACCGAAGATGTAATTTTTCATGGTTTCGAAAGCCAAATTGAAGCATTTTAGCCAAGGGCTAGTACACTTCATATACTAGTTTGGTAGTTCCACGATTTTGTATTTATTTTAACCACGGTTCCATAAGTACATTGAAATTTAACCCCAAATAAGTGCCCCTGTTCCCCACTTCCATATGTCAATGAAATAAAATATTAAAGAACTCATAAATATGCTCTTTATTTATTTTATTATCTATTTTATGGAGGGAGGAGGACATGTACCACAAGTTAGGTCTGCCTGAAAATTCCTTTCAATTATGCCTGTGACTATAGTGCAATTGGTGAGTGGGGAGAAAAGAAGTTAAACAGTATGAAAAGAACTAGTGTCAAAATACAATATAGGAGAGCAAAAACACATTCAAACTGGCGATCTATGTGGAACAACTAACTAGTAATTAAGCTTAGTTTTGTCGCAAAATTCATGTTTGAGGCAAAATCTAGTTTAAAATATGTGTTGTTGAAGATGAATCGTTGATATCAGAGGTTGCGATATAATTTTTTGTCTGGGGTATTTGCTTATGACAAGCCCTTGATTTTCAGCGTATTTTGTTTATTTGCTGTCGTATGTACAGGCTACTGCGTAGTAGAGCTGTGACCGTTTAGCGTGTACACGCTACACGCTCGCAAATCTTGAAAACGTTTACTAAATACTTCATTGCGAGTAATCGTTTTTTATACATCATAGTGTCTTGCCATTGAAAATCAATATTCATGATTCAAATCACACACACATTCGGCTGAGAAAATTCCATTCAATGACTTTTTACAAACTGTAAACCCGATTAGCATAATCCTTTTTAAATGTGCGAATCACAAATGCGCAATAATCACCAATGAATGGGGATATTATGCACTTTGATTTCGCTAAAATCTGAGTAGTCTAACTTGTAAAATGCACCGCGAATGTGCAGCAGTAAACAGTGAAACAAACAATAGGCTTAACGTTAGGCCATAAGGCTTTAAATCCCACCAATCAAGGCCCGTTTCATCGACCAAAAAAAAACACTTGAATCGTGACAATCAGTACATTTACATGTAAATATTATCTGATGAGCCAAATAAATTTTGCAAGAAAGAAAAAATATTGCATATTAAATAAACAGAAAAAGGTTTTAACAGAGCTGAAATTCTGCATGCTTCACACAGATGGGGGCCATTTTTTCGAGAGGACTGATATTTCAGAACTTCCTGGTGGTGGTGGCGTAGTTTTGAAATGTTTTACTGCAAGGTATATCATAGGCCTCGGTATGCAAGATTTTCACAGAACTTTGAAAGCCGTAGCGAATAGGACAAAAAAGTTACGCGATGTTGAGTTTAATTGACATTGAAAGGAAACTATCTGTTCTTTCTAAACTGAATTTCCATGCATACTTTCCACAATAATGATGATTTATACTGTAGAAGTAAACTATTTACGATTTGGAAAGCAAAACTCGGCGTCTATTTGGGCAATGCAGTCAGTACTTTTGCCACACTGCTTGCACGATTTTTTTACTTCGCCTCGTAGTTTTGGAGCAATTTTGGTGTATTTCTGAAAATTACGGTACTAAACTCGTGTACACGATATACGCTCGCTTTTTTTGGCGTGTACACGTTTACTAAATTCCCTAAACGTTCACAGCTCTACTGCGTAGTGTACATGTACATGGCACTGCGCACTATCAAAGCTTGCAAGTATTGTTAACACACACACACTTGTAGGTGAAAATTGCGCTTAAAATACCAAAAACATTAAAAATCGGACTATTATTATCATAAAAGATATTAAGAAAAAGTTTAATCTAATCAGTGTATGATGTTGACTGTTAAATCATGAAAGTTGTGTTAACAATCTAAAATAAAATACGAAAAATACTGCTGTTTATCATATCCAAACTTTTATGAGGTGAACTTGACCATTTGTCAACAATAACATACTATTATTCAGATCTCGAACACGCCTACTTTTGTACAGTATTGTAAGTTGACTTGTAGATTGTGATCACTTCCAGAGATACACGATCAACATAATACAGGAGGAAAGTGGAATCTTAGCTAATAATATCGTTGACAATTGACAGCCTGCATTCGAAACAACATCAAAACTTTCAATCAAGGGTACAGTGTATGTCGTCATGTATAGGGCCTGTGTACTAGCTATGTACAGTGCTGGTACAGTGCATTTTTCTTTTATTTATTAGTATTTATGAGTAATTAAAAATCATTTCTGTGTGAAATAAAACTTTCAATCCTATGAGATAGGTAAGATGTTCATGATTTTCATTTAACTTAATGAAAAACTGGCGTAAAATTTCACATGCTGTATCTAAATCTTACGACGCAGGTACAATTTGTGTTATAAGAAATTTCAGCCATAGCGTAATATACAACAAATTTGTCGTTAACGCGATCTCTGGTTGATATCAAAATAGTGCGTGATTTCTGACAAAAATGAATGAAGAAAAAGTGATCAATTTAATTCTTCTTTGAGTCAATTCATAGTGGATAAGCCTATCAATTGTATTTATCCATAGCCTGCTTAATTTGCAGTGCAACATTAAACACATTTAATGCATACCCTGCAGGAAACACATCCATGGACAACTTCAATAAATGTATTCCATGGAATACACCATGGAATACACCATGGCATACACCGTGGCATACACCGTGGCATACACCGTGGCATACACCGTGGCATACACCGTGGCATACACCGTGGCATACACCGTGGCATACACCGTGGCATACACCGTGGCATACACCGTGGCATACACCGTGGCATACACCGTGGCATACACCGTGGCATACACCGTGGCATACACCGTGGCATACACCGTGGCATACACCGTGGCATACACCGTGGCATACACCGTGGCATACACCGTGGCATACACCGTGGCATACACCGTGGCATACACCGTGGAATACACCATGGAATACACCGTGGCATACACCGTGGCATACACCGTGGCATACACCATGGCATACACCGTGGCATACACCGTGGCATACACCGTGGCATACACCATGGCATACACCATGGCATACACCATGGCATACACCATGGAATACACCATGGCATACACCATTGGCAAGTTTTGAAAAGAAAGCATGCAAAGGAGAATGTAAACTCCTCTCATGTTAAGTGTGTCCCTCTCCTGCAGGCCTGTTCTCCCAGGTGACATTTCTAATCAATTATATAAATTATCCTAAATGTCAGGAAATTCTAATTAATTTGTGAAACATTTGACATTTTAAAAGAAATAATGTCATTTTCATGGATGCTACTTAAGCATAATGCATTTACACATGGTAGATTTCATTTTCATTCCTGCATTATGTGTGGATATCGGAACACTGAGTAGAAACCAAACATACGGAACGAGTCTTTAATTATTGTAGTCCAAAGTGTTGTTTACACAGAGTATGCTAATGTTGGATTGTGGGTTCAATTGTACAGCTGACAAGACTATCTTTGGTTGAATTACTTGCTTTAAAGGAATATTCCCATGGTTTTTCATAACCTTTCATAAGAAAGAGAAAAATTTAGAAACAATTTAGTGTAAAAATCATATTGATATGTTATTCCTACCAGGAGATATTCAAATTTTAAGGTTCACAAAAAATACCAATAAACGAATAGAAAAAGGCTCAGTATGACATCACAGCAACACATTCTACCACAAAGTTGATGTATTTCGTTAAAATCTATCATCCATTTTTATTAGTAAAACCTGCTAGAAACCTGCTACAAATATACCCTACTTCAATTACTTTTTGAAAATTGTTTTTAATCATACAGAAACAACCAAATAACGTTCAAAGAAATACAGAAACATTTGATATGGAAATGCCTCTCTGACATCATCAAACGCTTAGTCATCATACTGTACAAAAACTTCAAAATGCAGTTGGGAAATCTTTGAAATCCATATCTCCTGAACCGGATATAATATCAACCTTATTTTTGTACCAAACTGGCTCTAAAAGTACGTTCGTTCAATTAAAATTTTAAAAAATACAATGGGAATATTCCTTTAAAGTCAATGCTTGTTAGGATGCTGGTGCTCAGACAATGATGTTTTTTTTAATACATTCTTTATAAACTTTGTACAGTACTCCTAGGACCTCGACTTATCAATCAGTTAAACTAAGGACACTTAAAGAAGTTTTTCACTTTCATTTTCTTTCTTTTTGGAAGAAACATTAAATAAAATGAAAAAAAATATAAAAAAAAGTTTTGAAATGGTATATAAGTGTTGTTGTTTCAGAGTTTGAAGATTTAGAATGTACAGTATGCACTGTACTTGAAACTTGCAATGACTAATCCAGCATTTGAGAACGTTCTCCATGATTACAGGCTGCTTTTGGACAACTTGTCTTCTCTGAACTCTGAAGTTTGTTTGATTTCAATCTACTATTTTGGTATACTGTACAGTAGCAGAATGTGCACTCAGTAGTGCTGCTGTTTTTACTATATAATACCAACTCCCTGATAATACACAGTGAGAAAATTGAAGCATATGTAGGCTGTCAGATTGCCAGTCAAAAGGACAAAGAATAGCTGTAGGGTATGTAGTGGGGAGGATTTGCTTTGTAGATGTTTTGTTCACTGAAAGTGTACTGTAAGTATAATGGTTTGGGGTTATGACCTAGTTTCTGTGTTGCATGAAGTTACTGTATATATTTTTGTATAGGGACTATTGCTCTAACTTGTTTTTGTTAACATCATTCTGCAGACGGGACATATTCGAAAGGTGGTAAGATAGATTATTCATGGTCATTTGGCAATAAAGGAAATAATTAAATTTAGCTGATTGATGATAAAACATGAAAATGACTGAATATTAGTATATGATTTTAATTACCAAAAAACAAGAAAAAACACAAATGACTACTCTCATACATGTATTTCTCCATAGTCGCTTATTTTTTTTTAACACCAGAATTTACCCATATTTTTCATTTGATGATGATACCACTCACTTTGTTAATTTGTATGCAATACATTAAACATTTGTTTAAACTGTTTAAGATGTATTGGGAAATTATATTTTGAAAAGGTTCATGGTTTGATAGCTTATTACTGTATATGCTGACTATTACCTGGTGGCAGTGCTATGGGGGAAGGGGGTGCTCCTGCCTTGGCATTAAAATTGTGGCGCAGCAACTGACCATTACTGTACTTGTCTGTTATACCAACTACAGCACAGTAACAATGGAAAGTTTGTAGATTGTTTATTGACAACAGTCTCGAGTATTTGGGTTTTAAGACCAATGGACAAAGCAAGCCTAAACCATGATTTGTCCAAAATTAATCAAAAGTCAGTTAGAAATTGACCTTTTAACAGCATTTTGATTTATAATTCTGCAAATATTTATGATAACTTGCAACATAAAAAGAAAAATCTATGAATTTTGCTATGTTAGTATTGTTTTTCAATCATTCATCAACATTGTTTGAATGGGAGCAGTTGGATATGTTAAGAGGTTTTGAATTTTCATTTTTCCTTAATCAAAATTCAACAGGAAAAACAGTTATGGGATTTCAGTGGTTTTAGATTGCTTCCAACAGTTGGCATGTACAGTTTTCCATGGATGACACAGATTTGAGATTGGGTGAGGGGAGAATGGGGCCAGGGGGTCCAATGTTGGCAGTTGTCTATCAGATGAAGAAATAGAGGCCTACAATGTATGAAAATTACTGGGAGCCATGGCCCCCCCTGGTGTCTGGGGCCCTGCCATCTATGGGTGACATGGCTGTCTTGTATTTATACATGTATATAGTATTTACTTAAAGTTATATCTTACCTTCCATCCTATAAATATGCAATCTGGTCCAATGACCTGATTCTAATGCACTCTAACGCACTTTGATTCTAACCAACCTTAAAACATAGTTACCAACTAAGCCCTAACCTCCATAATACTCTAACATCTGTCACTTCTTTTCAGCGCGTTCCTGTCACAACATCGCTGGAACTGGCTGAAAATTTCTTTAGATTTCCACCATTTTCTAACAATTTTCATCCTTGCATCTCCTACCATTCAGGTTTTTACCCTGTTTAGCATTTTCTTCTAGCCTTGTGGTAAGGCAAGGTGGCCATAGGACCAGGAAATATTCAGTCTGACTCACAGAACTTTCCCCATTAAGCTTACACTTAGGTTAAATTGTTTTTGCTTCCATCCGTAAAAAACGGATGGCTAGAATGAGAGAGTCCCACTCTTGCAGTGGGTGGTTTTAGTCCCTAGCGCACTTGGTGTGCTAGTTTAGAAAAACCCATTTCCTTGGGTTAAAGTGGTTTCACCCTAAGCCCCCGCCCTACCACGAGGATAGCCTAGTGTTATACAGTACATATGTATTAACATGTTAGGATTTTTTAATACAGGTTCTTATTAGTGCTGTCATGACATGTGGATTATCGCGTGGCTTAAGGAGCGGTACATAGAAAGAGTCACCGCGAGAGCGGGGAAGGAAAGCACCATTTGACGGTCCTCTTTCCCCGCCTCCTCCTCATCCACCATGCTCAAAAGCACTCCCCCCTTCCCTGCGGGTTTCGCCAACGTTCGGCATTTCACTCACTTCTCTCCCCTGGTCCTGTCCACGGCGGAGCAGGTCCCAGAGTAGGGATCGAGAAAAAGCAAGAAGCAGTAATGGAGAGGACCATTTCCATCCTTCCCCTTACTTCTCCTTCCTTTCTTCCTATCTGAGCCCAGGAGTGGACATAGGAAGAAAAATAGACCTTAATCTGGGAAGGATGTTTCCTGCCTTCATGGACTCCTTAATATCCATGTTTCTGTTTTGGGTCACACAGGCTTGTGGAGGAGAGGCTGCTGCCTCCCACGCACCACTGGCCAGCAGCGACCGATGCATACTTTCAACACTCCCAGACTTTACGAGTTGCGGGAAGGATGTCTTTGAAATCTACCCCTTGGGCTGAAGATGGTCTCACGGAGACCTGGACCATCCTGGACTTTACACAAGGTCATTTACGGCCATTAAAGGAGAGAGTGCTAAACCATGGAGGTGATAGCGGATTTCCTCCTCTTACAGCGAACGTCTCTGGCAAGAGACTGGCTGATGCTGATAGACCGCTTAGCCAGTCTGGTGGACATAGTCCCTATGTGCAAGTTTTACATGAGGGACCTACGTCCCCTTCTGCTAGACCTTCCGCGGTCCCTTCCAGGACACCTCAGTACCCCCACTCCACACCTTCAGATGCTGGCCACCCACGTATAGTGGTGGTGCGGACACTCCCACCTGTCATGAGGAGCAAAGTTTCACCCATCAGACCTTCACAGTCAGTGATGACGGATGCGTTTGGATGGAATGGGGAGCACATTTAACATTGGTCCCCAATCGCAGGAACTTGAGCAGGTACTTGGCATATTCAGCACTTTACTATGCTGAAATCACAGGCATTATGCCTGGCACTTTTACATTTTTACCGCTAGTGCTGAGCAAAACAGATCAGATATGCACTGAGATTGCACAACTGTTGTGGTCTCTCTCTTTCAGACAGGGAGGAACAGAGTCCAGGAGTTTCTGGAATCCTTCCTATCGTCTTGGTGCAAGATGAACTATGTCAGTCTTCAGGCCGTTTACCTCTCAGGCTAGGAGAACATGATCACGGATCTATAGTCTCGCCTCAGTGGAACACCCCTAGGATGGGCGTTTTCTGACCAAAGTCTGGACTACATTCGATGGTCAACTGCACCCATGGCTCACACGCTACTGATTCTCACTCCTAATCCGCAGGTTTAGCCAAAAGAAACACTCTTCTTGTTGGTACCGAGGACCTTTCTTGAATGTCTTGCATCCCAACTGGGTTTTCTAAGGCAAACTTGTTCCTTTGGCCACTGGGGGAGGCTCTGTCTCATTCCCAGGCTCTGGCAACCCCACGGTCCCAGAGCACTCTCTGGTGTCCACAGATCAAGGGCTTTAGGATCTTCTCCTAGACTCAGTTCAGTCAACCATCCACCATGTAGGTTTTCCAGTTGGGTGGATGGTCACAGGCTAGCGACCACTGGGTAATTTAGCCAAAAGAACCTTCTTGTAAGGACCTTCCTTGATTCTTGCATCCCTGTGGGTCAGGCAAGTTGTCTTTGGCACACTGGGGAGGCTCTGCTTGAGCCACCCCCCCCCCCTCTCTCCCCTCCATTCAGTCAAGGGCTTTAGGATAGCTGTAGCAGCCATCCACTGAGGTTTTCCTGTTGGGTCGACGATCACAAGACTCGCCACCACTGGGAAAATTAGCCAAAAGAACCTTCTTCCTAAATTCTTTCATCCCTGTGGGTCAGGCAAGTTGTCTTAGGCACACTGGGGGAAGCTCTGCTCAAGCCACCCTCCACCCCATGCCCACTGAGGGAGTTGATGCTTAAAAGAGTTTCTGCTTTCCATGGACTCTACTAAGCGCAGAGGTGCTATTTGTGCACCTTCCCCCAAAGAAGGCCATTTTTATCTTTCGCCTAGAGCTGTTACTCATACCGCCACTTTCCATGGCTTCAGACCTACCAAAAATATGGTATGGTGCCCTGTCTGGTGTCTTTAGAGTTGCCTTAAAAGTATGCAGCCGATGCTCAGCGTTACAAGAGCATTCTTTGTTTTATTACAGAGATCTCATCTTACTATGTCGCGAGACACTATCTCACGATGGATTGTCCAAAACAATCTCTTGAAATGGTCGGTGCTGTTCATGGAACAACCAGGGTATGTACTCGGGTTAGAGGCTTGTCCCCTTTTACAGGATAATACCTGCAGCCGTTTGCAAAACACATGCCCTATTTATTCCCTTGTATTTGCTTGACTTTTTGAAGTTAGTATTACCCTGCTAACTTTTTGCTTTAGCTAAGTTGCACACTAACAAATTTTTTCCTATGTTCAGGAATTCTTCAATTCCCATTAGCTTACACACGCTTCGTTCTCAGTCATATAATTACTAACCAGTTCTATCTCGTGGATGAACTCAGTGAGTTTTGTTGTGTTATTTTAGACACTACTATGATGTTTATATCGTGTCTGAACGCTCTTTTGATTGGCATGTTTTCTGAGTTTTTAAGTCCAGTTCATGTGGCGATTGTCTCAGTTACTGATAATGGTTGGTGTCCTGTTTGGTTTGACTGTAACTAGGAGTTATTTACTATGGTTAGTAATTCCTATTCAGAGGTTTTTGTCCTCAAGAGGATAAGGAATCTAATCCTTTAAGTAGGATAAAACTAGTGCGGGCATTAGGACCAGCCTTTCGAAAATTGGGCTTTGACCTGAACTCCCTTCCTCCGTTCCTCAGTTGCAATCTGATTGCATATTTATAGCATGGAAGGTAAGATATAACTTGAAGTCAATTGACCCCACTATAAAGCGTAGCAGAGATAGTTACGAGAGTTATACTCATCTTCCATGCGTCCCGGCCCGCCCCTGTTGTTCAGGCCTCGGTGGAATGTTAATGTTAGCTGATAGAAATGCTCTCGCTGTAGGGTTTTGCGATGGGTGACACATTTTTGGGATGTGCCAGTACTCGGACTACAAATACTGGTAAATTTTATACAAAAATAAAGAAGATAAAGAGATACAGTAATATAGTCACAAGACAGGAGAAAACAAGAGACTAATATTTGTGGTGCATCTAAACTAAATTATATTTTTCTACAGCCCAAGATGTATATATACTATGTACAGTTTTTCCAAAGATGATTCTCAGCTTCATTGTTACACAACTTCACTGACCAGCCTCGAGAAGTGTCTGCTCAATATTTAGAATTACTTCAGACCAGAACATGTGGCCTATCCCACAATATTACACATGGCTATCCTATTAAACTCTAAAACAAAGGAAAGCTTCTTCTGTCTAGACTTTGATTGACAGATCAAAACAGGAAGGAGAAATAACCAGGGCCACCAAATAAAAACAAGAGGATGAGAGAAAATGACCACCTTAGATGAAACTGAATACACAAAAGGGAAGTCTAGACGTGAGGAATGTATCAAAATAAAGTTTTCGGTTAAGTAATAGTGAGTAAGTTAAAGGGACCAGGTAATATCATTTGAGTCAGAATTTTAAAGTCTTAACAAATAAAAATTAGCAATCAACATAGGAAGATGGAAAATACATATTTTAGTTTACAATGGCATAGAGCTTCAAAATACACTTACAGTAGCATCAGATCCAACAATCAATGGATATGAATTACAACCAATAGGCAGAAAGAAATACTTATTTCAGTGGCCTAGATAAAGAAAACACAACAGTATGAAAAAATGCCAAGTATGCTAAAATTGTACCCTATTGGTATAATCCGATCAAAACAAGAAAACAACATTTTCCAACCTTAAGTGACATATGTTAGAGGTATTATGGAGGTTAGGGCTGGGTTGGTAAGTACGTTTTTAAGGTCGGTTAGAAGTGTGTTGGAATTGGACCAGATTGTATATTTATAGCATGGAAGGTAAGTATAACTCTCGTAAATATCCCCATTACGCTTAATTTATGCGCATACGATGATGAACATGAAAACATATATTACAAGCAAGATTAAAGGAGCACTAGACCGAAAAGTGAGGGCATATTATAAGGGGGTCAGGTTTCCAAAAAATCAAATGCAAAATATCAAAAATCAAATCTCGCACGCAACGGTCCAGCAATTTAGGTCTGGTTCCCCTTTAAGTCTTTTATGGAGTTGCAGAAAATCTAAAAGTGAATAATTTTGAGTGTTGTTTTGTGTATCGGTTTTGAATATCTCATTCAGCAGTCACTTCCCTTTATGTAAAAATGAAAGAATGCATCCGAACTGAAGTCTGAATAACAATTAGATTCCATTCCCTTGAAATTTGTTACCATATACCAGGGGCTTAGAAAGAGTCACCTCTCACCATTGGGACAATAACCCCCAAATTTCCTTGTTACAAGTAAATTAAGTTTCCATTAAACGAAACTGGGAATTGGAAAATCTTAACTCAATTTTACTGAAATTTTCCTTAAATTGTTTGGAAAATTCTCTCCAAATTTCCCAAATTTTCTTAAATTCCATGAAAATTTCCTCCAAGTATAACCATGGAGGTCTCTTTCTACCTCCATGGTATTTCAAATTTCCCTTCCATTTGACCATTTTTTGTATGATTTCATTTTGATGAATTTTTAAAATTATACCTTTCAACCAGGACAAAAACTGTTTGCTTAATTGAATTATTGTGCATTTTTTTCCAGGAAGACACAATAAGTGTACCTTGCCTTACTCATTCATATCTTGTCATCTGTTGAATGTAATTTTTCTCTTTATTTAATTATTTGTTGCAGCAAAAATACTTATTTATATTAAGTAGCTCTGCTTGTTATCTGTAGGGAGTTGTACAGCTACGATTAGCCCAGGGGTTTAAAAGGTATGCTTGTATATGTAGGACCACATCGAATATAATAAAACTCTCCTTTATTAACTCGCTCTACTCCTTTCCATGTAACTTGCTGTTTGCGCATTCTACATTGTAGATTTGATTTATATCAGGTGTAAGGTGTTTGCAATTCAGTATTACTTAATTGCTCTTTAGGGATAGAAAACAAGATCCTGGAATTGACTTGTTTTATTTCTGCTCACATTTGAAGCATGTCATGTACCTAAATTAATTTGTTGTTTTTATTGCAGTACAAGGATGCATGATCTAATAAGTTTCAAAAACAAATTTAGGTAGGAAACACTTATGCAGTAGCAATAATGAATGATTTTTTTTTGACAAATACACAACTTCCAGTAGGTAAAAGACTTACAAATCTGTGCAACATACAGTGTTTGAATTTGTAAAGACAAATATAACTATTGATTGATAGGTGCTTACCTGACTGTTAGTGTTTGCACCGGGTCCAAAAATCAGACCGGGTACCCGACCTGCATTATCGGCCGGGTATTTAACACAGCATTTTCAATATTTTCGCGGAAGTAGTATATGTATTAAAATCCAACAGTGTACCTTGTAAAATCTTGTGATAATTCTTGTTTTTCAATCGTACCTTTGTTTTTGTGAATAAAGAAACGGAATACAAATTTTGTTTTGCATTGCATTGGAATAGAAAGCAAACATACACTTTATAATTCTTGTAAGTTAAGATTTATTCTTTTTAACATACATTTTTGAAACAAACAGTCTGCAATTGGTAATATTATGCAAATCCATACCCAGGTTGTATTTTCGGAACCGGGTAACAACACAATTGGTTGGGTACTCGGATATTTTGGGTACTCGTGTAAATTCTACTGACTGTTTTATTAATAAGGAGTGAAAAGTATTACCTCGATAATAACTTGAGGTTGTATTATTCTATTTTCCATGAAAAACATGACATTTTTAGCTGAACCAACACAAGTGTTGTGTTGAGGTTATAAAATCATAGAGATTTCTCACTTTTCACACTTCAAAATGTTTCACCTCTTAAAGTTTGAACACTTTTGGTCTTGAAATTTGCTCATGTGAGATGTTTTCAAGCACATTGAAGCTTGTATTTTTCTAAGAGTAAATCAATTTTATTTTTTGAGTTATCATTTTAGTGTCATCATAGAGATACTTCATGGTGTCATGTTTCACACTCAGTAAACACAGGCTCCCCTCAGGAAATTCTTTCATGATCAAGTTGCCCATCGTGTATGAATAGACATCAGGTAATTGCTTTTAGTTAACCAGCAGACCACCATGATATAAAATTCATTGCTTATTTGAAACATGGAGCTGTCTACCTACTGTGGTGTAGCGCTTATCATACATGTCTACAGACCACGAGGCCCTGAGTTCAAGCCTGGGTTGGGTATGACACGCCAGTGCACCACAACTGGTTATCAAAGGCGGTGGAGGACATTGACTTGGTTGTCAATGTTATGTCTATCCATACGTCGTATCTGTGTTCTCGTCCGGGTCGTATTAAGCGTTTCGTGATAGCATTGTTACTATCATAACCGATACGCAGGCGACGACCCCGTCATTGTAATTGTGTGTTCAAACGTCGTTGTAAAACATGGAGATACTAATTGGGAATTCCTTAAATTCCTTATCGCGATAGATATTGCTTTCAGTAACTTATTCTTATTCCACTTACAACTTTGTATGAAACTTTCATGGAAAATTAAACATATGGACGGGTAGCTTGAGTTTAATTTGACTTGAGCTTTACTGGTAGAAAATGCGCGACCACAAAAATTCATCAAAATCCGTGAAGAATTGACCAATTTACATCATTTTTAATTTTTAGACCTTGCTGTAATAAATAATAGAAATTTTGTGACATCACAACCATAAAACCTATCATTCTCCTTATGTTTACTGTAGTCGTCAAATTATTGTTGTTCAAGTCTCCACCAACGTTATTTGAATGGGAGCAGTTGAGTATAACAACAAAGTTTTAAACTTGATCTCCATCAGATCTCCTAGCTTAATTGAAATATAGCAGTAGAAACTGGTCAGTTTGATGATTATCAGTGACTGAACTACTTGTACAAACAATCAATATCTTCTTCAAAGCATGTTACATTATTTCAAAGGACTGGGGACTTAACATCAATAACCTTCATCATGCCATCTTTCTCTGATATTGACAACAAATCATTATCACTGAACAATACAAAACTTTATTCAAAATTTCAAGGGTTGAGCTTCTACATTATATAATGTATGTGTAACTTTTGTTAAAGGAATATATGCAAATGAGGTTATGCAAATTATGTTTACTCTTTTGTTAATTGTGTATATATTGAGAAGAGAATCAGAACACAAGGTGAGAGGTATTTTACACCTTGCAGTCTCAGGGTGATATATTTCCTTACATTTACTTGATTATGACATCACAATTCTCAGCGTTGTCAGTGTAACAACGTAGTTATGAAAGAGTACATACGCTGTTAATCAGTTCCTGTTTTTCATTTGCTTAATACAAATATTATATGCAATATATACAGTATACTGTATGTTGTCAGTCAGATGTATTGAATATACAGAAGAATGATTTTCCATTTAACAGAATTTTTAGCTGTCACTAGTCAATTTCAAACTTTGATGAAGCCCTTACTCCAAAATTAGATGTGGAACCTTAGTTTCTGCTCTTTACTCAGAACTAAAGCTCTATATAAAATGTAATGAGTACACCTGTTAATTACATTTAACGTATGTTAGGGTATGATGAAGACATCCAAGCAGAATAGGTAGCCACACTTACTGTGCATGGAGAAACCTTGTAGTCGCCTGCTCTGCAGCTAAAGGATGATGATGAATGAAATATACAAAGAACTTTTAACTCCTGTACTATACAAGGTATTCATTTTGGGGAAAATTGGGGAGCTCTTCTGTAAAGTGATGAAATCTTTTATTTCTACTATGGCATTTGTACATTAGGGAGTGAGTAAACAATATATGATTTTAAAGCAGTATGTGATATATGAAGGCAACAGCTTGATTCTTGGAAAATCTATTGGATCATACAGTAGCCACAAATACTCCCGTCAAAGTCTAACTCTGTCAAGCTTGGAAAAACTCGCAGCTCCCTGAACATGGTTCAGGTTAATTTATAATTTCAGAGTGAAGTACTGTAAAAATATTATAATTCAGGAGGACAATTGAAAACTGGTAAAACTTTGTCTTTCCAGCAAACCACATATTTTCAGGGTGCTTTAATTCTCAAATAATTTGGTTTCCACCTCGACAAGACTTTTTTTCTAATGTGAAAGCTTCACAAACAGCAGAGGAAAGACAACTACTCAATGTTTTATATTTGTGGGAAAACCTACAAGATTTTACAACCTTGACCTGTGTAAAACTCACCATTGTACAGATTTTTCAATAGTCAGGCATATTAAATTATCAAACTTTGCAATTGATTTGTACAGTGGTATCGCTAGAAATTTTGGTTTGCAGCAATCAGGCTGAGAAAAATGGGAGCAAGCTTGGAAAAAACTTGTGAACATAGTGAATAATCAATAAACAAAAAATATTTGTTTTGTTATGAACAAATTATTTTTCCCTGCTAAGTCCAGTTTTTCCTACGGTTATAATCGCCGGAACCATGGCCTTTTTTCCGGCTCTGTAAATAAGGGATGTTTAAGGGATTAATACCCCAAAATCAAAAACCGCTGTGTATGAGGATATTTCAGTGCACAAGTAGGGCTCACAGGGCACAGGAAATATTTTGGGGGCATGTTCCCTTTTAGCAATGCTACTGGATTTGCGATGTCACTATTTGAAAAGCTTTTTATTTTCTTTGTAAATTCACTCCTTATAACCTTTAATAACCACAATTGTTTGAATGAGTGCAACTGTACTGAAGAATTCTTAAATTTAATTTATCATATCCCCATCCAGCATTTTGATGGGAAAGATAACACAGAAGTATCATCTTGACAACTTCAGCTTAATATGAAGCACAAAAGTGATTGATCTTATCTATGTCTCTTTTATAAGCTTTTAAAATGTTCAAGATGATTTGCACTATATTTCTCAGAATTTGATGCATCTTTGACATTTAACATTTATATTGTAGGTGTGAGTAAAGATAAAAATGAGTAGTACTGTAGCTGTGCCTTGTGTACTTGTTGAACTTTTTCCTGAAGTGAGTGATTGTTTTAGTTTCACCCTTTTAGCTGTTATTAATTAAGGATGTACTGGATATCCGGTCCGGCCGGATTATCCGGCCGGATTTGGGGAAAAAATCCGGTTCCGGTTCCGGCCGGATTTTTTTTTCAAATCCGGCCGGAACCGGATTTTTGGCAATTTTAACAATTGAAGATTTACATTATAAGACTGTGGTACATTACAACTATATAAAATATAAAACAAACATGAATATCTGGATTTTTCTCGGTATAGATAATGTATTTTCTTCTTGAAAACACTGAACAAATTGGCTTATGTTACGTGTATGATCATTTAAAACGGAATAAAGACATGTAGCTGTTTGAAATCAAAAGAAATTTTGAAACAGATTGGGCTGTAACAGATAATAAATAAAACCACACCAGTTGTTAACAATTTTACAGTTAGAGACATTAATGAAATTTGTAGATAAAAGTACATGTACATGTAGGTTGACTGAATGTGTTTTCCACAATTTTTCATTGCTTAGATTCTCCTGCTATTAAAAAGGAGAAAAATGTTTTTTCCCCGCACTTATCTAAGCGAACTGTTTTACAAGTAATTCAGGGTACCAAGGTGTTTGAATGAAATAACACAAAATAATTCAGAGAATAAATACTTTCCAAATGTAAAACATGAAAGAATTCATATCCATTTCTATTACCTTGTTACTGTCCTTAGTTATTTTAGTTTAGTTTTTACACAATTTGCACATACATGCACTTCAAATACATGTTAAGGTTAGATAAATGACCCTTTCCTCCCTCCATAGTGTCATTTGACTTTTGACTTCCTCAGTAAGAACACATGTATGACAGTCTCAAGTTTTATAATAATAAAGATATTTCTCAAACACAAAAGTTTATTTAAAAACAAAGCATAAATAAAAACAAACAAAAACTATTACTATTTCTCCAGGAAAAACAAAAGCTACAATGTTTTTAGTTCTTGGCTATCAAACAATGCAATACTGTTACTGTATATAAATCTAGTTTTCCATTTTCATTTTCATTTTCTTAATGTTGTGGTGAAGAAAAAGCACCTTTTCCCCTGTTTTTGGCAGAAGCCTGGCTCGCTGCTGTTCAAAGATATTTCCTGCTTCTGAAAACAGCCGTTCAGAATACACAGAAGATGCGGGCAGGAAAGATAACGTCGCAAGTTGTGAGATTTTTGGATACACACTGCTGTTTTCTTTCCAAAATGCCAGTGGGTCAGATGACCTTGTGATGGCGGGCTGATTCAGGTATTTCGTTATCTCCGTAACCAATTCTGACAAATGTGATGCCCCCTTTGACCTTTTGTCCTGCTTGGTTGAACGACTTGGACATTCAATTTCATCGTCGTAGCATGCCATGAAATCTTCATGAATAGCCTGCTTCAAAGATGGTGCTTCGCTTTTCTTCACTGCTACTATGGAGGTATTGTCTTCCTCATTTTCAATGGATCTGGCTGCACTGTCATCATTATCGCTCATCAAATCAACCAGCCACTTTTCTACAGTCTCTCTGTTTTCTTGTAGATACTTCATTTTGTATCTTGGGTCCAAGACTGTTGCCAGGACATACTGCTTGTCTTGCAGGACATTTAACCCATTAGAAGACAGCAACCGCTTATTCAGAGCTTTTGCAGAGACTTTTTGGTTGTTTGAACACCACGGTCATTACCTTCCTTTGTCAGGTATCTGTCAAGCGCAATAACATGTGGAATGACATCGCTAATAGAGCACATATCTGAACTCACTTGTTTGGTAATTTCAAAGAAAGGCTGTAAAATGTGAAGCATGTTCTCCAACAGATTCCATTCATTGGCACTTAATATAGGGATGTCATGACTTGCAGCATACATCATTAATGGCCTTTTGAGGGTTAGAGCTCGCTCAAGCATCAAGTAAGTGCTGTTCCAACGTGTTGGGACATCTTGCACTGGAAGCAATGGCTGTTTTATGCCCTGCTCAAGTTGTAAGTTTTTCAGCTCACTACATCCAACACTGGAGTGGTTGAAGTGGGTGGCAATCCTCTTCACCCTGGCACACAAATCAATTATTGTTCTTTGATCTAAAATGCTGTCATGAACAACCAGATCAAGTATATGCAAAAACAGTGAATACTTGTAATGTTTGCTAACCTGGTCCCAAGAGCCATATTGGCCGCTCCATCGCGCACAAGGATGTGTTGTCTTGACTCATCTATGCCCCAGTCTGCTACCATCCTTGGAATCATATGCTCAATATTTTCTCAGTATGAGATCCAGGAAAGTGTTTGGCATTGAGCACTGCATTATGTCTCTCAAAAGTGGGATCAATCCAATGGGCAGATAAGGATACAAATGATTCATTTGAATGTTGGCATGTCCATATGTCAGAGGTAAAAGATACATAAGGTGCATTAGTAGATTCAAGATGGCATTTCAGACTTTCTTTCACATCTTCATACATTTTGGGGAGCACAACTTCAGTAAAGTATCTTCTACTGGGTATCAAATAGTTGGGTTGCAAATACCTATTAGTTCAATAAATCCTGTATCTTCCACAACAGAAAAAGGTTGATTGTCAACAGCCATCATCTTCATGATTTTTTGATGGATAGCTTGTGAGTTCTTGTCATTAATGTCCCAAATTTTCTTCTTCTCAAGACATTGTTTCAACGTTGATTGGTGTCCCATTAATGATAACTTTCTCTGTTTAAGTGGTGGTCCATCATCAGGCTGACTTGCTTTTCCTCAATATTTGATTGTTTGGCTTGTTTATATGTTGCAGGCTGTTTTGATTGGAGATGCTTGTGTAAAGGTGAAGTACTAAAGTTCTTTGGCAGGGATCCTGCTTTTCCTCTCCTTATCCCTTTTTTGCACAAAATACATTCAGCAATTTCATCAGCTTGATCTTGGACAGTAAAATGTTTCCAAATGAATGAGGATGCCATGTTCTTTTATGATGCCTATATTCAGTCTTTCCTCTGTATCACTGTAACTCTAATATGCATGAAACAACACTTCAAACCTCATATATACATGTAGAAAGGAATAGCATGAAATGCATTCACATATTGCCTCAAAAAGAACAATAGACTCTTTGTCTTGCAGTCTTCCTGTCTGGTTTATGAGTCATCAGCATCACATTGAGATTGGGATCACTGTTTTTCTTGAGTATCTTACTCGGCTACAATGAAACTTGAACTTCTGAATGGTAAAATGTAGGTAGTAGGACCAATCCAGATGTCATTGAAATATTGAATGATGGCTGAAAGTTTTTAAACATTATCAAATGTTTTGAGATGCAATTATAGTAAAGAGCCTAGGCTACAGCCTGTAGAAGCATGTATAACTGATTATACTTTTTATTAGATGGGGAATTTAATCCCTTACCCTACCCCCTCCCTCCCCCAAAAAGTGTTAAGTTTTGCTTGGAATTTTAACAGTCCATTTATGATGATAAATGAAGAGGATAGACAGTTCTCTTTAGGTGCACAGTAATTTTTGCCACATTTTTTAGACATTGCTCGTTGTTTTCATACTTTAATATCATGACACTTTTCTTAAAACAGTACCCAGAATCTTTCCTCTTTTTATTAATATTTTCAAATTTTGCCTATATTTCCAAATTTGGTACATGTTAGGATTAATCCAGAACTTTCACTAATTTTGATTTGATTTCATCACAATATGCCCAATAATTGTTATTTTCCAAAAAAATTGGGTTGCTAGCCATTAGTAGCCAACTTTACAATCCCCTGCCCCCACCCCTTTCCCTTTGTTTCTTAAGATTTTGAGAATTGTTGTAAGCAATGAAAAATCTGGTTCCGGCCGGATTTTATCCGGCCGGATTTCAACCTGGATCCGGCAAAATCCGGTTCCGGCCGGATCCAAAAATTTGGATCCGGTACATCCCTATTATTAATTGTAATATACCAGCCTGGGGTTTGTTTTGTGGTCTACTTGTGTCAGCACTGGACTAGCTAGGACTGACTGGTGAGTAAGGTATGATGAGTATCTTTGGTTTTAACTTGAAATTTAAAATTAAATCTAAAATATAAACTAAGCCCAATTAACTCAAGAATCATTAAGACAACAGCCAGTATTTGTACCAAGAAACATAGCTTCACAAAGCTGTTAGATTAAAATTATATTCATTTGTGTTGTATTTTCAACAGAACATAAAAATTTGTATAAATTTGTAAAAAAAATTGTGTAATTTTGTCTGGCATAGTGAATATTGCCTTGGTCGGCAGACAGAATGCCATGATGGTACTTAGCTTCTTATTACATCTGAAAGGACTAATCTTGATTTTGCCAACAGTGATGAAATCATTTTTTGATAATCTTCAATGCTGTGGGGTCCAGGGATCTTGTGGAGTCTAGGGTGTAGCCCTGTTTAGGGTCCATTAGCTATGAGAAAGCTCTGAGAAATTAAGCATTTACCAAGGTTATTTCATATCAAATTTATTCTGCAATTGACATATTTTGTACATGTTTTAACAGCAAGAACTTTTTGGTAGTTGGAGGACTACAAACCTTAAGGAAAAGGGTCATAGTTCTCTGGGATAGGGTGGCCTTTCCCCAAGCTCCACTTTGTACTTTCATAATCACCTACTCTCCTTCAGCAATTGTGGTACATGATTATTAAACAAAATATTTATACAAGAAAATAGAGAGGTATATTCTATGCCTTGTACACCACAAATTTGCACCTAAAAGTTCAATATTTTTTGATGCTTGAATTTTAGATTTTAAAAGCATTGATCTTTTAATTGTCATAAAAGATACTGTTCTTAACAAATATACTTCATCATGTTTTCCTTGAATAAGTCTTGTTTTCTTTCAGACAAGCACCTTTATGTAATAATAAGTCCAGTTTGTCATACATGTATTTGAAAAACAAGCAGAAAGTACCCACCCTGAATAATACACCACACTTCCACTATAAACATGTATGGTTCATGTCACTATGGTTTGGTTTATGTAGCACTTCCCTTTTCTAGTGTCATCTAGTCGAGACTGTACCACATTATGCTGTGATGATAGATAAACACCAGGAGATGTTGTATTCATGTCATGAATACACTGGGTGAAATCTGTTATTTAGATAAATTCCTGGTTAAATTAGATGAAGGAAGGCAGGAACTAAGCTCCATTATTCAACAAGGGAGGTGTTTCTTGATTTAACTTGAATAAATTGTGACCTAAATCAGAAAATCACAATGGGAAACTAGAATATTAGCACTGTGTAGAGCATATACCTCTGCCCCGTTGCCATTCCAACATGCTTAGAATAATTATAGAGTTATTTTGATCCCCTTAGTCAATATAATCTACCTCAGAAATCCTAGGCCCACCAAGATTCATCCCCAAGTTTTGATCTGTAATGATCATTTGCAATCTGTACACTTGAAGATTATCTTCTGATTGGATTTCCTTTAGGGCCATACCATTGTTTTCAGTTTTATTCAGGCAAAGCATTCATTATTTGAGTTCCTTTTATTCAAGACTCACATTCCATCATCTTCCAGAAACCAATTGTTTTATTTTCATTGATTCTGGAGAACACTTGATCCAAATTTGATCCAAATCCATTCATCAGTTCTTGAGATATCTTGATGACAAACAAACAGACAAAGGAAGGCAAAAACATAACCTCCGTCCAACTTTATTGGCGGAGGTAATGATCTGAACAACAAGGGCAACAGGTGCTATGGAAGGACGGATGAAGGAGTGGGTGGGGGAGTACTGGGGGGGGGGGAGCACTACTTTAAATTTTTGATAACAGGTGCTGCTGAGAATTGGCAATTGGTATCTTTGAGTACAGAAAATTGATTGTTGGATTTCTTTTCATGGTATGAATGCATTGTTCATCACATTCCATTGGAAAGTTTTAACTATGTCTTAACAAACCTTACCCTAAACATGCCCACCCCTTGATTTCTGCCCTTCCTCTGTCCTAATACTTCTCAAATTTAAATCACTTGTTCTGTTAGCAATAATAAAAGCACACATTAAATTGAATTCAAATCCAATCATCAGTTCTTGAGATATTCTAATGACAGACAAATTCACCTTAAAATGTTCCCACCCCTCTATTTGCGCCCGTCCCCTATCCCAATATGTCCCAAATTTGATCCAAATTCATTCATCAGTTCTTGAGATATCTTGATGACAAACAAAAAGACAAATGGAGGCAAAAACATAACCTCCGTCAAACTTTGTTGGCGGAGGTAATAATCTGAACAACAAGAACAACAGGTGCTATGGAAGGACGGGTGGGGAGCGGGGTGGTGAGGAGTGGGGTGGTGGGGGCGGGGTTGGGGGCAGGGGGGGGAGCACGTGGGGGAAGTGGGGTGGGGAGAGTGGGGATTTCTTCAAAATCGGTTAAAAGTTGATCTATTATATTTCTTGGATTATAATGTAACATCTTTACTATACCCCAATCAATTTGTAGGAGGAATAAACTTTTCATTCTTTTTCAGTGACTGTCATTTAGCGAACAAATGTAAAGAATATAATCAATTTTGAGCTGTCTGCCCAGCCCAAATTTAGCATAAATTGAAATTCAATAAAACTTAAAATAAAAGTGTTATTTTCAAAATTCAAACACTGGTTTACTCATATTTTAATACTCATTTAAACAATATAGAAATTGCTACTAATAGCAATTCAGCTTACTGTATGTTGCCTCTACACATTCTTTTAATTAGTAAGTATGGCCTAAGAGGTAGAGAATCAAACTTAATAAATTCATATCTTCATAAATACAACAAAAATCAATCTTTCCTCTTGAATTCAAAGAGATGCACACCAGGTTGGAAATGATTGTTGTGGGTATATTTTTTTTTGTCTTTGACATTTTGTAAATGGCTTTGATGTGAATCATCACTTGTTTGTATCAGCATGGAGCTATTAACCAATGGTTAATAGCTCCATGGTATCAGTTATTGATTTCTCTGGTTGTGTCTATCAACCAGTGTGGTAATTTATTGTGAAGTTGTCTGTGGTTTTACACAATGCATGAAGAAGTATTGTGCTATGATGCACTACTAGCTGTGGTTTGCATGGTAGAACCAGGGAGTTGCCAGGAACCAGGGATTGGAGAAATCTGAATTGTGCAGTTGTTGAGTAGTAAATTGCTGGTTGTATTCTTAAAAAGTATAGTTATATTGTATCAGAAGAGAAACATATGTTGCATTAATTGATCAGGAAATTGTCATGTAAAGGTTTTAGCTCTGGGCTCTGATATAGTCATTTTCAAGTTTGGCATGTCTAGAAAGTTATCTTTTTGTACTCGAGTGTTGCCAAAATGTGGAAGCATTCTTTGTAAAACAAACAAAGAAAACTTTTAAATGACTAGCAGACAGCTAGAGCCACTACTCTTCTAGCCATTAATGGTTGACTTGAAATTAAAAACAACAAATCTTGGGCTACCTTGCTTCAATTGACTATCTTAAAAATTGACATATAAATATTTAAAAATCAAATGAAGATCAGTATCTGCTTTTTATCAAATATGATGACATACAATCATGAGCATTTTGAAAGTGAAGAGTTTGTATCAATGTCACTACTCTGATAATGAATGGGACAAATTAGAAAATGTTTAGAATTCATTGAGGATACTTTCTTGTACACATTCGTCCTTCAGCGCCGACAGCGATACATAAAAATATTGGGAGGTCTGAAATGCCCAATGAATTTTGTGGAATCCAAAGGCTACTGGACATGGGGTCCAGGGGCCCTCGGAAGCTCTGCGATTTTAGGCATTCCTCTTGTCAAAATTATGCAGCCAGACTATGATGTGGTCATACTCTAGAAATAAATTTCATTTTAGAACAAAATTTGGGAGGGCTAAACAAGACTTTGGCCCCCACTTTTTTCATTAACTTTCCCCCTCCCCAATAGTCCTGGCTCCGCCACCACTGTTGTCCATTACTTCAAATTATTTAAATGTTCAAGACAATTTGTAGGCAGCCATGATCTACATAGACCAGGGAGTTGTTAAGAACTCCCTGCAGAGACTGATGTTGTCAAGATTGAGTTCATATTAACATTACTAGCTTACATTGTGGTGTGCTGATTATGAAAAGCAAGAAGTGTTAAAGTAAATAAGGCAAGAGGGGATAGTGGAATAAGATTCTTTTATTCGTTTTGTTTGATCTTCTAAAAGTCTCCAATTTCATTTTCCATGAAAACTGTTTGGCATAGTACAAAGGACATAAAAATGACAATTTTTTGAATTTTTATTAAAGTTAATTAGTTGGTGATATATCTTGTTTTTTTGTAAGGAATAATCATGATAATTTTTTGTATATCATTATTGTATTGTATCGGTTCTTATATTAAAGTGGTCCTGCCAAGGAGTTGGAACTTACGTTAAATATATTAAATGGATTCATTGATTTGCAAAATAAAACTTTTTCTGCACAAAACCCAATCGATTGCTAAAAAATCACAAAAGAAAAATGCATTTTTTGTCACCTTGACAAAAAACAGAATAAGGCTCATTATGCATTGACGTCATTTTGGGAACGCCTGTATGTAAACAATGCATCAATGCCACGTATAACTTGTGTCAGCCATTAAAATTTCACAAGCAAATATCAAACAAAATGCAGCAGCATTGTGTAGTTGGAGAAAGTTGTGTACCAATGGCAAAGGGCAACAAAACGAGACTATTCTGGACGTGTTTTGTGCCCTTGACATGAACTGAGTTTTCGGGGCTTACTGGGTGCAGTGTCATATTCAGCTTACACCAGATTGTAACCCTGTTTTGTTGTTTCAATTTAAACCATGTACTGACATGAAATTGACCTGTAGCTTGATCATGTCTCTGACATGAAATTTTTACTGTTTCACCAGTAATAAAAATTCAAATGAAAGAAACAGAAAAAAGAAAAAAAAATAGACTGTGAGCTTCAAACTCATAACCTCTCGCTCAAAAGGCGAAGCCTTAACCAACTGGGCTACTAAATCAGTCAAAAAATTTGTATAATTTATTTGATATATTGTGTGAAATATGATTGGAAGAAGAAAAATTGATAAAATAGAACTGAATTGTAATTATTGTGTTGATATGCCAAGCTGTTAAATTGTAAACTAACACAAATTTCACAATTTCTTCAAAAACCTACAATTCAAGTGCAAAAAAGCAAACGGATCGCATGAATGAGCTATTTAGTTCACGTAGGCCTGTTGACTAAACGTCAATCGACAGAGACTTAAACATTGATAAATAAAACTGTATATTTCCATTAGACATAAGAATAAAAAAAAGTAGATGTTGTTGCAAACACTTCAATTTGATTATGTTTATTTAGCAAAATATGTGAAACATTAAGAATTTCATGCCGACTACGCAAGATTTGTACTGTAGGTCCGTGTAAGGGCCCGTGTAAGGGTTGTAAGCCTGATCCTTCTTTCTTGTCTGCCAGCGGTTCAAATTTAAAAGGAACGACATCCCTTCGTTATAAGAGTGCTCTTCATTTATTTCCAAATCATTTTTATCATAGCTTGAACTTGAAGATGACAATTTAAGATCTAAAGAGCCTGAAAAATATTCGCAATCAGGCGCTATTTGTACATGGTTAGTATGTGTGTAATGCATTGTTTACGATCAGCAGTCCCTGAAATGATGTAGCAAACTGTTAGGATGTCACTAATCTTTTTTTTTTTTTTTTTTTTGGAGCAAGCAATAAATGATCAATTTTTAAGTCCTTTTTCATCATGAAAAATGGGCTTATTTCCAGGATTTCTTGACGGATTATTGAATTTAAGGATATGAAAAACCTATAACAGGTTAAATCTCAATTTTTTTAGAAGGCATGGCAGGACAACTTTAATGCACAGTTGTGCGGCAGTCAAATCCTGCAGGCAGCAGCTCCAGGTCAGTGCCATGAGCTTGAGACGGAAAATGAATGAACACCACATTTTCATGCACCTCTTATCAAATAGTTTTCAGAGAACCAGGCAAGAGTGACTGTCCTGCCATCGGAATTGCCCTTTAACGTCCTTGTCCAATGTTCCTGAATAAATTGAGTACTTTCTACAATTTTTGTCAGGCAAATTAGGCTGTCTAGAAATTCCTAGATGTTGACAGTGGCATAACTAGGTGGGGGGGGGTAGGAGCAGCAGTCACCTCCCTAAAAAGAGCCCATTTTTTGCCTATAAGGAGGGCATGTGAAAAAATATATCATTATACCTATATACCATAGGGGCCCACAGGGCCCCACTCGCCCCCGGCCCGTAGGGCCCTAGCTATGCCACTGGATGTTGATAATGGATAGTATGTACTCTGAAAATGACAAAATGTTTTTGTTATCGACTGTTAATTCTGCTGTAAAAGCACTTAAAAACTTTAAATTTCTACAACATTTATGCTATGGAAAAAAATTCCATTTTTGTCATACTCATTTAAATTCAATATGATTGTAGCTGCCCATTTGTTGTGATGTACTATAACCTAACAGCAGGCTAAAAGCTTGCAGATTTACACAGTTTTCATATACTCATAATTTGTAATATTTTCTTCACATATTAATTTACCTTAAGTTACAGTATTCTGTACTGGTCATGGTTTGAAAGATAAAATTCTTGGGCAATATTAACGACATGCAAAAGTGCTTTGCATAGTAAGAAATTACAGGCCTGTGACTTGTGTCATCAATCTGATATTGTGGTCTTTGTTGGTTAGGATTATTAAGATTGGATTGACTCATGTGCACCCATTTGATAAAAAGAAACCTCATGTGACCTTGTCAGGTCAAGGAATGTATTCAACTTGATAATGCTTTGTGTTGAGTGGGTGTGGTATGATATGTTAGTGACTGCAAAGGATTTGTGGCTATTTTGTGGGGCAAAGTTACAAGATCAAATTTGTGAACCAGGGGGAAGGATATCAAAATCATGCAAAAGTATGGTTCCAACCAAGCATGTCTCATGTTATTTTGATGTCACACATTTTGTTTCTTTAGATTTTTTGTCTGCAGTACTGCTATGACTCAAAACACTGATACAAAAAACAGGCGTATTTCATTTTTTTTTTTTTTTTTTTTTTTTTGGGGGAAAATCATGTCCAACACTTGTCAGTCATTTAGGATTGGGGTGGGGGGGGGAATCATTTCCGACACGTGGTGGTCAATTTATTTCTATCTTCGTCAAATTGGCCATATCCTTAAATACCTCACCAAGGAATCTTGTCATATACTTGTTCTTGCTGTTGACAAAATTGGATTATGCAAATTCTCTGCTATTTTGGTTGCCTGACTCTCAACTTATTCCACTCCAATGTGCTCAAAATGTTGGTGCCAGAATATTAACCTGTTCAAATAAGTTTGACCATATCACCCATGTATTAAAGAAACTCCACTGGCTTCCTGTGTGGTACAGAATTGAATTCAAGCTACTTTTAATAACCTATAAATCTATCCATGAACTTGCTTCTAAATATCTGGCTAATCTCATTCACTTCAAATCATTTCACGACATCTGCTGCGTTCATCAAACAAGCATCTTCTTCACACCCCAAAATGGAAATTAAAAATCTTTTGGTCATCGCTTGTTCACATGTGCTGCACCAGCTTTATGGAATTTCTTACTAGTTAATTTTTAACTTGCTCCCAATGCCAATGTTTTTAAACCAAGGCTCAAGACTCATTTTTATGCAGAAGTATTTTCTTTATAGAGCTGCCGAACATAACTCCGTTGTGGATAATGGCGCTTTACAAATTATTTTGAACATTGAACATTGAAATGAGAAGTGCCTGAAAAAAATGTGTGTGGTGTATCACCACACATGATTAGCATGTGCCTAAGAGCCTGAGGTCCAAAGGCGAAGCCCTGGTAGGGGTCCAGGGGGCGGAGCCTTGATAGGTGTCCAGGGGGAAAGCTCCCGCAAGCTCTGAATATTTCTTGCTTTTGATGTCCCAAGTGGCCCAAAATTTGATGGGGAATTTGTAGATAGGCAGTTTCGATATTTTGTTAGTGCTTAAAATATTTGTTCTATTTTTCTTCCCGAAAAACCAATTCTTATTGTTTTCATTTTACTTACCCACAATGGAAAGTTAGTTTAGGGAGCTTGACCCCCGCCTCCTACACAAAATACACAAAGTTAAAGGTAATAACTGAGAAATATACATTATATCTGTATAAGAAGGGAAAGTAAAAGCCTGCAATAAAAGATTCCTCTGTTTATGAATAGATTCCTCTGTTGATCAAGTTCCCTCTGTTTATGAGTAGATTCCTCTGTTGATCAAGTTCCCTCTGTTTATGAATAGATTCATCTGTTGATCAAGCTCCCTCTGTTTATAAATAGATTCATCTGTTGATCAAGTTCCCTCTGTTTATGAATAGATTCCTCTGTTGATCAAGTTCCCTCTCTTTATGAATAGATTCCTCTGTTAATCAAGTTCCCTCTGTTTATGAATAGATTCCTCTGTTAATCAAGTTCCCTCTGTTTATGAATAGATTCCTCTGTTGATCAAGTTCCCTCTGTTTATGAATAGATTCCTCTGTTGATCAAGTTCCCTCTGTTTATTAATATACTGTACTGTGCAACCTTTGTTGCAACTTTCAACGTACAAGTACCTTTGACAATTCTTCTCTCTTGGAATAGGTGTTTAACCCTTTACCGTACAGCGCTAGCGATATTTTCGCTGTTTTGGGTGCCCCATCTTTGACTCTGCATCCCAAGCATGTTTTTGAAAAAGTGCTGGTAGAGTAAGGGTTAATAGGTGTGGTGCAGGGGTGAAGCCCTCACAAACTTGACATTTGAAGGGAAAAAAAGTATGTTACAATGCATAGGAAGAAAGTATATTATACAAGTCTAAATTCATGTCAAAGAGAGATAAAATATACAATACACAAAAAACAAAACAATGAAAACACTTAATGTGGAAATATAATGTTTTATGGTTCACATTTCTGTCCATGGATATAGGTCTATGGTCACTCTTTGAAAAATATGTGTAGTCTAAAAGATAAATGTTTGATACATGTAAGCTTCCAATAATTTGTTCTGAATCATGTGTAAATTTTGTCAAATTTTAAAACTTTAAAAACGAACCTGTTTTATATCCCACCCCCTTCCCCTCTATCTTTCGGTGTCTTAGTTCATGTATTAAAAACAGCTTCTATATTCAAAATGGATTTCTAATGTCAAAATGGACCGGAATAAAGCCTTCACATTACCATTATATTCCTTTGGTACTTAAGAAACTACAAATATGTACAAGAATAGCAAACAAAATTTGTTATTGTATAGTCTGGTACATAATTTATGAAGTACCAAAAACAGAGTATAATGGTAATGTGAAGGCTTTATTCTAGTCTATTTTGACATAAAAATCTATTTTGATAATAGAAGCTGTTTAAATACAATTTTGCACAAAGTGTCAATATATTACTAATAATAGATTATTTTACATTTTCAAACTTTCTCTGAAAAACGCCCTTTCAGGTATAGGCCAATAGGCAATATAGTCAATAGTGCCAACATCTAATAAAGCCTGCTTATGACGTATTAGAATCAGGCCAGAATTATTGGGGGGGGTGCATGCCCCCTGCCCCTCCCCTTACCCCTCCGCTTCTGCCGCCTATAATAAATGCTATAGGTGTTAAGTGTGTACTGTATGTTTGCATGTGAGAGGGGGGAGGGGCGGGAGAAGGCTTGTACCACAAAGTATTAATAATAGGCAGTTTGCTCGGCAGATTGACCAGTGCTTGAAATAAGGATAAGCCCGCTAGAAAATGGCTTGTGGGAAGTTCAGTTGCGCTAGTGAAATATGAGTTGAGAAAGCCCAGTAGGCTAGTGAGAAACAAATGCTCATTTTGAGCCCTGACAGATTCAATAAGTACCTTTTTTTTCTCCCTTCTTTTTTAAAGAATTGGTTCTTCAGGAGTCAAGCAAGTCATATCTTATTTGAAAGAGGTTTAAAAAAAAAAAAATAGTGAAGAAAGCATTCACAAATCTTATTCTGTTAAGGAGATATGTAAGTTTAAAGTTTGGTATCATTTGTGTAGAATGACTGAAATCAGACTAGTTGTGATGTCATTACTTCAGATTCCTCAAAGTCTTTATGTATTCTATCATATTTTGTCCTGCGATTTTGTGGCCTAAAAACTATGGGATATGTCAAAAAGTAGTCATTTAAATGAATCTAGGAAGGGTATTTATAATATACCACCTGATGAAGGTTTGAGGAAAAATAATATAAGTAGTGAAAAAAATTGAATAAACTCTCTTTAAAATGCAATAACAATTGTTAAGAATGTGAGAATTAAGATGCCAACTTTCCATAGTAGACTTACTATACCAGTCATTTCTATGCAAATAAGAGAGAGCTTTAAACTTGAACAGTTAACAGAATACGATTTTTTAATACTTTCTTCACTATTTTGTTTCTTTTGAAGTCCTCTTTCATATAAGATGGACTTGTTTGACTACTGAACACTGTATTATGCAATTATTCTAGGGATTCTAGAAAATACTACTCCCCACCCCATCTAACTGTTCTGTTGAGAACTTCCTGAAGTAAAATGCTACTCTGCATAGAACTAAAGTTTTGAAATAAATTAACAGAAAATATATGCTTCTCAGATATGTCTTATTCTTATCACCCCAAGGATAATTTCTATAGGGACATAGGATATGAAATCAACGTACCAAAGCAAGAAATTTGTATTTGAGAGTATTACTGTGGAGTTTCATGGTTACGAGTACAGCTTGTGAAACTAATGCAACATGTGCATGTATTGATTAGGCAGCAAAGTACACAAAACAGCAGTGTGCAGGGTGTACATTTCTATGGTATTGTATATACACAAAAAGCGGTTTGCACACAAGCAGATAATGATCCAAGTGTTATTCATGTGTTATCTGTAAACACTTTGTTTGTATTTGCTAAACACTGGGGGAAACATTAATTTTTAAGTCTGTGTGAGACAGCGGATTATTGCATTATGCATGTGCTTTACCGAACATCGTAATACCATTGGCTGCATGTCGTTGTGGAAGAGAAACACAAATTTGATTGAACTTTTGGATTTCCGGTTGTTTTAGCCCATTCTGCAATTAACTGCACCCCTGAATGAGGCGGTGGATAATTTTGTCACTACAGTATGTATATAATATTTTTTATGTTTGCTGAATGTAGAATACAATGGAATTTATAACAGTTTCTCTTGCTGGGCCTTAGCAACATAGATAACTACTGAATTTGGCGAGATTTTCAGGAAATATAACTTATAATTCTGATCTATTGTATAATTTAATACTGTATCTACCACATACAGTACTATACATTAAATGTGGGGCCGAGGAGTTGGGGGGGGGGGAGGGGGTGGTGAATTGTATACCCTCCCAATCATCAGCAAATCATAACGTGTAATGTTTTTATGTTTTTTTTCCCCCTCAAGATTTCATTCCAACCCCTCTCAGGGGTGAAATCAACTTTTTGATTTGTATACAACTTCACTTTTATACATTCTCTGTGACCCCTTGAATCTTCAGTCAACTACTGTATGTACATGTATCTAGTGGGTTTCTGAATAGCATCATTTTAATGATTTATCATTATTTCCTCTTGTAATATCTAAGCTATACATAGTGAGCATGTCCTGCTTTAGGCCCACTGAGAGACAATGCACATCATTTTCGGGTCAATTTTACAGTCATTGAAGCAATTTGATCAAAAGTATAAAATATCTGGCAAATTGATGTAAAAGCAGTGTTTCTGATGTTTCAAACATTTACATGTAAAATGCTCAATAGGCATTGACCCTTGTGCAATTGCTTCCCCCCCCAAAAAAAAAATTTTTTTAAACAAATTGATGTATTAAAAGAATGACTAAAATTCTGAGTTTTCCTTTTGAAATGTCAAAATTAAGTTGAACTACTGTACATGTAACTGAGTAATTATTTATCAAGGACTTAAAAAAAAGACAAATTGATTGAAATTGAAGTAAATCCATGAAATTTTAAATGCAGGCACTGCAAACTTTTAGGAGGGCATGACCGCGCCCCTCTCCCACATGGTTCCATCATTCCCTTTGCAACAGCTCGACTTTTGTACCTCAGCATTAGATTCTTCACTTCCATGATGATGAAATTGAGGCTGCAATCAAGAGCAAAAACATGTTACTCAAATATCTTGTAAAACAATATCATGGGGGAAAAACCATTGATTTGGCAAACATTTTTAACTCGTGCTTTGAACTTTTGGTACTGTAACAGAAAATGTAATTTGTGAGAATTATTTGGAATTTCTGAGGTACTTCGTTCACTGCAGTCATGTGGTTTCATCCATTTTATCTGTGGAAATCTTTTGCAGCACTTTCTGCGCATCTCAATTTCTACAAAGTAACTAATTACTAAGTCTGTCATTGAATTACTCTATCATAATCTTGATATTGGAGAAACCAAATTAAGTGCACATTCTAGTGTCAAGATGTGTCGTTCGTCTTATGAGTTCCAGTTAATTTCCTTTTCAAGAATAAAACATGCTCTGACATCCAGTGGGAATATATGCACATTTTTGCCTACAGAAGAGGAGAATTTAATAAGCAAAATGTGAGACAAAAACATAAGAGGCAAATAATAACATCAAGGTTCTAAGAGTGATTTGTTTTTACCTTATTGCAAAAGAATCAATATGCTTTAAAATATCAGGTTCCTTGAAATAAGTTGTTGGAATAATTGTGTGAAGAAAATAATAATAATTAAAAGCTAAAAAATATCAAATCATCAGTAAATTCCTTTCGAATATATCATAGTGATGTAAGTCATTCTCAACAGTGTAGTTGTACAATACAAACATATTCTGTTGTGTATTTTGTAAGTATTAGCATGTACAATGTTGTATACATATTTCTTTTTGATCAGGGAGTTCTTAACAACTCCCTGGTCTGATCATTTGCGATAACCTACATAACATTCAGTTGCCACTTCAAGTTCAAAAGTTTATGCTGTGGCTTTCCCCGGTGGCTTCTTTCTCAGAAAAACAACAGCCCAGCTGAAATTTGATTATCTCCATGTATCTTTCTCCCTGTAATGTAAAAACTTCTTCCAACAAAATATCCCCTTTATAGATAACCTCACATGCAGCAAGATCCAGCCCAGCATACTATGCAGTGTATACTTACTATAATAAAATTATGTGAGTGAGACTATCCTAAGTGTTCACACCAAGGTTAAAATTTGGGGGCTTTCCACCCCTTATGTAATTTTTTTTTTTTTTTTTGGGGATGTAAAAAAGGAGGATTTCTATTTGAAATACCACCAAAAAAAAAGGGTTAAAAAAACCCCAGAAAAATACAAAATTGGGCATTTCTCTACCTTTTTTTTTTTTTTTGGGGGGATTTTGGGGTATTTATAAAAAAAGGGAGGGGGATTTCTATTTAAAAAATACCGTCCCCAAATAAAGGGTAATAAACACAAAAAAGGCCAAAATTTGGCTGAAAAAATGCTAAATTTGGCATTTCTTGGCCATTTTTTTGAGAGAGGGAGGGGGTAGGTAAAATTCCCCTTTCAAATATTTTTGAGCGGGAATTTGATAATATGTATGGCAATCCTGCAATTCCGCACCTTAATGTGAACACTGCTATCCTTTTGACCCATATTTTTTATGTTATGGGCTCAATTGCGCAACAATTAAATTATTTACCTTCACATCACTATTTTATTCACTGTTTCCTTTCTGCCATTTGCACCATAAGTTTAATCTAAACCTCTTTGGCACTAATGACCTAAGATGTTGTTCCAAATAACATGAACCTGAACCTTCTTTGCTATTCTCTTGGTTCTAACAATGGTCAGTGTGGTTTGTAGTTTCCAAGTGCACTCTTCCTGACACTGCTTTTCACCAAAATACAGTACACAACAGTGTAGGTGTGTTCGTGAGTGGGTCTTAGTGACTCTTGTTAATCTAATCTTTCCTGTTTGTCTGTACATATAAAAGACGTATATTTTGAGTTGGTTAATTGATAAAAATATGGGCTGGACCCAGACCCCTAGCTTGATTTAGAAAGGGGCAGGGTGCTAGACTTGTTGAGGGGCACATTAATGACCGTGCGAAGCACTGCGTCTTTTCGGCATGGGGTCCTGGGGCCTCCTTAAGGCTCAATCCCATGGTGAAGTAGCTCTGAGATTTGAGCTATAATCATACCTCAGAATGAAACTATTCTGATTGATAAGGACCATTCATGAGCCAAACAGGACAATTGCTTACTATGCTATCATTCTGTGTTCTGTATCCATTTAAGGTATTCATTTATGAGGTTAATTAAGATGATTAAGTTTTAAAAAAAATTAAAATCTATTAAAAAAAAAAAAAAATTATATTATTTTTTCTCATAAGGGGCAGGGTGGGTCGTCCCTGTTAAACAGCAAAGCTAGGGGTCTGCTGGACCTACTTGACCCCCTACTAGTCTGTCCATGTCCATCCTTATCTTTCAAGAAACAAAGGATGCCTAAAATTCACACATTTTTTATGTTATTTGAAAATTAGTGATGTATTTTTGGAAACACAAATTACATGACCCTTTTTATGTTGCATTCGGAAGGAACAAACTTGCTACTTTTATCACTGTAGGTACAGAAAGAATTGACTACTTTTTATATTATTGTGTAAGTCATATCAAATAAGAAGTTGCACAGAAACAGTATTTAAAACTCTGACTGTGACATTTTGTTGACTCTTGTTAATCTAATCTTTCCTGTTTGTCTTCAGATTGTGGGGCAGATAGTTGTGTATGATGTCATCGTCCTTCCTTGGAGAGCCAGATTGCCAGGCTATGTTGGCAGCATCTGCATGCTGAACTAGTTGACAAGCAAATGACTGTATTCTACTGCACTGTTCATAAACCTTGACTTTGGATTTTCACAGTGTTTTCGATTTGTCAAAAAGGAAAGGTGATGAGCATTTTTGATGGAGATTCAATTACAGTTCTTTCATCAGCTCTAGAAATAACTTGGCAAAGGGAAGATTTTATTTAAGATTGAATTGGACATACAATTCAGACTTGATTATGATAACTTTGATATTTGTGTCACTTAATGTCATTGAACAGAACAATGATAGAATCAACAGTGGTTGACATGAGACTAATACAAACTAGATAGCATGGAACACACACAAAGGCACATAGCAATGGAGTGTTTAGTAAGGACTTAATATCCCATCAATATCAAATATTTCATGAATGGATTGTAGGGATAAGCTTATATATGTCACTTGACGTTGACGGATGCTTTTCTGCATTTGAGGAAAACTGAATCACATTTTGATTTAAAAAAATATATATAGTATTTGTTTGGTTGAATTGCTTGTGATTTTATTTCTAGCAGCTCAAACTGTACTTTCATGTAGAATATGAAAGCAAGTGAGAGTATTCAGACAAGATTATGAATCTTCATTTTAAAAGGCATGAGTTGTTGTGAGCATATATCCATGCAAAATGCCAGCTGCCACAGACGACCATGAGGGGTTCACCAAGGGATTTCATCATGACCCCTTACAGGTTATCAACAGGGGTCCAGAATTCTTCAGAGAGAAAACCACAGGAAACCAACGTAAAACTGAAAGGAACGCAACAGAGGCATTAGCGGAAAATAAATCAAGATATGCACAGAATCCTCGACAACATAAGATAGGATATTTGCATAGGCAATTTGATGTACAAGATGACAAAAATAATGTACTTAGGTCCACTTCCCCAAATACATCCAATTTGAAAAACAGTGACATTTTGAAACAGTTTGATAGTGCAAGAAATATAAGTAAGTCTGAAAGTCCGTCTCTAAAGATAGATACGCAACATTCAGGTTATAGTAGCAGCTCGGAGGAAAAGCCCAAAATATCGGTTCGGGAAAGAGTGCAATTGTGGAACAAGGAGACTGGATCATGTAATGTTCAAAATGAAACAAGACCAAAGACCAGGAAAAGCTCACCAAAGATAACACCCAAGCCGTCAAAATTTTCACCCCCCACACAAAGAGGATTCTGCTCAAGACCAAATGATATCCAAAACACACCACATTCATTAAGTAAGTCTGAACAATTTAGTGGAAGATTCCAACCAGCACTGTCTAGAGAATTGAGCTCTGAGGAAATCATAGAAGCATCATCGCAGGCTCTCTCTCAAGCCTCGCAGCGGCTGAAAGAATTACAGGAGAACTCACCCAAAAATGCATGGTTAAAGCAAACTCATAATCATTATATGCATACAAGGTCAAGCTCATCTAATTCATCATCTCACGAGGTGCAATTCAATTCCGCAAATAAATCCTACAAAGTATACGACAGTATGAGAAAAGGCAAGATTAAAGTCAACCAAAGTGATCTATGTATCACCACAAACAGTATATGCAAACAGAAAATAATAGGAATAGAGAGCAAAATCAGAGAGACTGAAAAAGTTGATGGAAATAATACTGAAAATAAAAGTAGTAGCATTAATAAGAAGTGGGTGAGAGCAGGAAATAGTATAGCAGAAGAAAAGAAAGGGGGTCAAAGAAGAAACACCAGAAATCAAGTTTTAAAGGAAGATGAAAGTAATAGAGTTTCTGTAAAGAGAATGGTCAGTTTTATCAGAAAGGGAGGATTTGAAAAAAGTCAAGGTTCAGATATTAGTGTTGTTGCTATCGATCTGGATGAAAAGATACCCATGAGAGAGGAGGGTGTTGTTCACTCAAGAGCGAATGTAACTAAATCTCCAGAAAATGACTTTCAACCTGATAGGAACAATTCTATGTCATTAGATAGCGGAAATGGTACATTGATGTCTCATCGAAGTCACCACATCTTGAGGGGAACATTCCAGAAAGTAAATAGTGAGGAAACTGATTCTATTGACACAAAAATTGATGCTTCATCGTGTAAAGCTCTAGATGAGGGAACTATTGGCACTACTAATGTACTAAGTTTAAACCAAAGTTTAGAAAAGCCAGTCATCTTGCCAAGAACGTACAAGTCCGTGAAAAACTTTTACTCTGAGGATTTTTGTAGGAGAACCAAACCTGAAGAGCAGAGAGGAAAAGGGGTAGATGCTAGTGAGTCTGTGAAAAATGATTTACCTGCATCAGAAGAGGAAGCAGGGGAGAATCAGATTAATGAAACAATTAAGGTGACAGCTAGTGCAAATATAATTGAGGCTAGAAACCTTCCTGTAGTGAAACCAAAACCTCTGAAACCTGAAGTATCCGCCCAAAATTACCTGTCATCTGACAGAAGAACTTTTAATGGAATAGTGGCAATGAGAACCAAGCAAAGTATTGAAATCAAAGGAGAAAGCAAAGGAGTCGATGATGCAAAGGCAAACAAAGACATCGGTGACAAAAGAGTAGACAAGGCAGATGGCGTGGTATTTGCAAAAAAGGTTTACATAAGTGGTGCAAATGTTGAAGATAAATCCTGCAACAGGAAAATTGTATCTGAAGAAAATCGGGCTTTGCATCGTGCTTTCCCTTGTCAGACACACCCAGTAGAAAATGCAATTGGCTTTTCTGAAGGATCATCGTCAAAGCGTACAACACCATCGAAAAAGGAGACATATAATTGTTTAACAACTGTTGGGGTTCGTGCATGTAAAGAGAAAGGGGAGGTAGATAATCTGAATTCATCATTCAGTGTTTCAGTGGAGGTTGAAATAGATACTGATGAGGAAGATTATGAAAATTTTAAATCACGAGATCCTGTTAAGGATATTGATTTAGTTGATGGTGTAATACAACAAAAAGGCTTATCTGATATGACTGTAAACCAAGCTCCAGTACCCTTGAAACATTCTGATTCAGGGAAAATCAATTTGAAATCAGTTTCTCAAAGAAATAACGAAGATGAACTCGGTAAATCTCCAAAAGCTGCGCAGTCTTTAGTTAAAGAGAAGATAGCAAAACCCACTGGTGTAAGGAACCATAGAAGGGCAGGGCACCATCGCTTTCCGTCCAAATCCAGTGTCACAAGTACCTTGTCTTTATCATGCCGAAAGTCATCTGAAGGTTCCGTTAATGCCACCGATAAGAAACAATTGTCTGGGCGGCCCAAGCGTGGTCTTAAAGAAGCTGAGGATGCAAATCAGCAATACCAAAAGAAACCTTCAACCCCAAGGGAGTGTGTCCCAAGTGGTCACCATCATAGACACTTATCTAAAAGTTCTAGTTCACGTCGAAGTCGTTCCGTCCCTCCAAATGATATCATGGTTAGGGATCCTAGCAGAGGCGCTAAAGGTCAACTTATAAGTTCTCATAAAAAGTCAGAATCTGAAGTTAGCCATTCATCTTCCAGATCAAGCAGGTCTGAACTCAATATGTTTTTTGATACGATGGGATTAGACCATGAAGTACTCCTAAAGATTATGAAACCAGTTCAGTATGAGGATGACGTCTTTCATGATATGCACGTGTGGCAGGTAGGGTCCAGCGGAGGGTCTGGGCATTCTGATGGTGTTTCCGAAGGAAGCAAGGTCAGTGAGGATGGAATCAAGAATATCAAGAAATTGACCAAATTACCAGAACAGTCTACTTCCATAGTGACCAAGAATGCACGGGTCATCAAGTGGTTGTGCCAGTGTAAGAAGGCCAGGTTGCAGTCAGTTTGATTGAAAGGTGAGTTTAGATTGCAGTCATGACTTGAAAAAGAAATATGGTCGCAGTCAACTTTTTGGCAATAATTTTTTCTAGTAGTTGTAAATAGTTACTTCATTAGATTCAGTTTACATACAGTACTCTTCTAACATATCCAATGTGTGTCAGTCACAAAATCTAAAAAAATCTTTAGTCAAAATTCCCAAATACCTATTGAGGTGAGGTTACTTCTATTCAGGTTTCTAAAGTCTGACATAACTTTTTAGATATATGGACAGGTAGCAACAACTTGAGCTTGTAAGAAAAAATGCCATAAACCACAAAAATAACAACAAAAATATTTTCAAAATTTGGTAAAAATTGACCATATTACAGCATTTAAAATAAATTATGCAAATTTTATTGCAATTTTGTGACATCACATAAAGAAAACCTATGAGTTTACTTATGTTAACTTATTGTTTTTCAATTCTTCAACAATGTTCTTTGAATGGGGGCAGTTGAATATGACAAGAGGTTTTGAATCTCCATCTATCAAAATTTAGCAGGAGAAAAAAAGTTTAATAATTTCCAGTGACTGAAATGTAGGGCAGAATTTGAAAGAATTGTATTAAAGATTTTGAGAAGTCCTCTCTTTTGCATTCATTTAGAATACTTTAAACTGATTACAAAGCTACAGGTGCTTCTGTCATAATTAAAGGCCACACTGTTCAGAATTCAAAGTTCTTTCTGCTGAACATAAAAATGTTAATATCTTAACAAAACTGGACTTTCAAACAGTTGTTTAATCAATTCTAAGATCTTACAAAAGAAAGTGTAAAGCAGTCAAATAGGCTGCAGATATTTCTTTAAATTCTCAATTATTAAAATGTTTCTGAAATTCTATTTTAAAATTTTGGGTGTAATATGCAGTTTACCTGTGATGACCAATCGTGATCTGTTGTTGATGATTATTTTGATATGAAGAAGTAATATTACAACGTTTTAAGAAATCATATATTGTGACAGCTCTCACGTTGGTAGACCTTAAAGGAGCACTAGACTGAAAGGTTGAGGGCACTCATTTTTGCGAATTTCACAGAAATTTTTTCCACAAAAGATCGATAAACTTCATGCCTTGATAGCCTACAGATGATGTGAGGACTAAGGTTAATTGGATATTTATATTTACCAGAAAATTGCAATACCGTTGCATGCTAGATAAGCATTTGATTTTATGGGGACCCTAAAAATATGTGCTCACATTTTGGTCTAGTGCTCCTTTAAATAACTTTTGAAGGCTGTAGTATCTCCAAGTCTTGATTCATCATTTCTTGAAAGTTGCTGGAGCTATAAAACCCCTAACACTTAAAATTAATCAAAACAGATGGATGTATTCAGGCAAAGACTTAAAAAAAAAAGATACAAAAATTGTGAAAGCAAAAACTCAAATCACCATAATTTACTAGTAAATGGAACTCCGGTAAGAGAATCTAGCCTCCCTAAAATTTATTGGAATGTTCATACTTTTCTGAGATAGTGAAAAGAGAGTTCCCATGTTCAGTGCTTCGAACAGTTAATTTGTTTTCTGGATGCCAGCACTGTGTAAATATTATTATTATATCCCCTCCCTTTCAGTCAAGGGCTGCTTTAAATCATATTTCTTTCTTATTTTGCACTTATCCAATATGTTTTTCCATTTTTCGACAGGGTAAGACGTTGATCCACTGTGCCTTTAAAGAACCAGAGGTGTCAGTATCCATCTTCTTTTGTCTGATGCTCTTCAAACATCGTAATAATTCCTGTTATGGAGTCTTCCTTGCACAGAAAAATCCATGTCAGTAGTAGAGGGTATCACGTTTGCGTGCTTCTTTCTTTATCATTTACTGTATCATGAAGATAACACTTTCATGGAATGTATCTTTGTGACAGTATCATATACAATTTTACGGAGGATAAGACCATTGCAAAAATTTAGAGCTCACTTTTAGTTTGTTCACGCTCACTGTGAACTTGAAAGAGTTTCAAATCAATTAGTTTGTACTCATCGATCTTGCAACAACCTTTGTAAAGCTTCCATTTGCAAGCTTGCTTCAAAAATAATTTGATAAATGTTTCAGTTGTGACCTTTCTTTGAGGCTTGCAATTTCTACCAGGCAAGTATGCTTTAAAAATCGGACAATAATTCAAAACAGGTTTTACAAAGAAAAACCAGTCATAGTACGTAGCACTGCATCACAAAGAGGACACATTGTGTGAAGGTTGTGATCCTTCATTTATTCGAATATTCATTCACTGTGTACACAAAATTTAACAAACATGTGGCAGGTGTAGAAACAGTGTTTCATTCCCATATTCGAAGCAGAAGAAAATACCTTCTTTTCTTTGTAAATCATTGTGGAATAATAATAATAATAATAAATAATATTTATAATGCGCACGTAGCCACCCAGAAGGTGCTCAAGGCGCCGTACAATGTGAAAAACATAAGGAATAACAATATAAAAAAAAGTATTAATTAATTAATTAACTTAAATAACAAATTTGGAACACACTTGCCTATGGGAAACAAGGTCGATGGTTTTGGTTCTAAAAAAGTAGACTTCTCAGTTTAACTGAAAATGACAGAAATCTGAATTAAACGTTATGGAGCTTTTTAGAAGTAATTTCAGAAACTCCCATTTAATTGGATGAATTTGATCATTCTCATTGGATGTCTTCTGAAGACCTATACACGAGTTCTTGAGATCCATTGTTAATCAGTGTATTATTAGGAAAAGCTTTTCGCATTGCAATACAAACATGTAGTTCTTGACATATTAACGTACACATATAATTTTCTCAAAGTTTACCAAAATTCTCAAAAGAGATGTTGATTAACAGATGTAGATTTGCGTGTAAGTGTCATTTTTCCTCAGATAAGTGTCTCATCTTCCTGTCATAATGAATCGAGTCCTTCCTTTCGTATTCTTCCTGTCATTGAAATTGAAAGAATTTGGCTGTAGTTCAGATCATGTGCTGATATGAATCAAATGTAATGTCTTTAAAACATCCTGAAATTTTTGATGAAAAAATACTAGTTATATTCTTCAAAAGATATATATGTGGTTAAGTTACTACTGTTGAATATGATTTTTGAAGTTGTGTTGAACTACATTTCATGCACTGGTTATAACTGTATTTTGAGGTTCTGTGACATGTCAGAAAATTATAACTTGCTTTAAATACTAGTTATCCACTTTCAGTCAAATTTACAGATTGAGCAAGATGTATCCATTCTAAACTTAATTGTTTAATTTAATTCCCAAAGTAGTGTAGAGGTTCTGATTGTTGTCCCAGCCTTTGTAATAGAAACACTCCATTTTAAAGGAATATTCCCATGGTTTCTTATAAATTTTTAATTGAAAGAGCATACTTTGAGAGCCAATTTGGTATAAAAATCAGGTTAATATCATATTATGTTCAGGAGATATGGACTTGAAAGATTTCCTAATTGCATTTTAAATTTTTTGTACAGTATGATGAATTCGTGTTTGATGATGTCATAGAGACAATTCCATTGCAAATGTGTATGTATTTCTTTGAACGTTAATTGGTTGTATGGTTAAAAACAATTTTCCAAAAGTTGTTGTTATATTTGGCAATGTATATAAATACCTAACTTTTATCAATTTATTTTTCTAGCAGGTTTTACTACTAAAAAAAAAGGTGATAGATTTTAATGGAATACATCAACTTTGTGGGAGAATGTGCTGCTTGTGATGTCAAACTTAGCCTTTTCCTATTCGTTTATTGGCATGTTTTGTGACCCTTAAAATTTGAAAATGTCGTGGTAGGAATAACATATCAACATGATTTTTGTACTAAATTGTTTCTAAATTTTTTTTTCTTTTTTATGAAAGGTTACGAAAAAACAGGAATATTCCTTTAAATATGAAAGATTATAATTCTTTTCACTTTTAAACCTTTCAGATAAGCTGCTTTCAGATATTTAGGACTAATGTTAGATTTACTCAATTCACCAAAGATATTAAGTGATTCATAACATTCCAGTGTTTTCAGTGTGCCTTTTCTTTAAATCATTAAGGTTACATGTAACGTAAGAATTATTAGCATGTTCCCACAAGGAAGCATATATAACCCTGGAGCTATTTCGGTTAATAGGTACAACCATCCTTTAGACACTACTCATAGTGCTTTCATTTTACTCTGGAGCATTTTTTTGATCTTTCAAAAGACATTCTTCATTCATGTTGGAATGCCAGTCAGTTAATCCCCTGGTGAATGATCTTTTGGGTTTTGTTGAATGCACTAGCTGTGCTTTCTGTTGCCCTGTCACAGTATTAATAATGACCAGCTATGTATTTTATTTTCATAATTTTCCTTTCAAAATATACTCTTAGCAGTCCTCCAAATAATTGGCTTCTTTCAAGATTTCTAACAATTTTTAAATACTTAACAGAGAAAATATCTAACATATAAAGAGAATGTTTTGAGTATTTTCATGTTTGCTTTAAGATCAAGTCTTGAAATATTTTCAAGAATTGATCAAAATTCCTGCAAATTGGCATTGGTTTTAAGTTCAGTAGAATAGAAACATATTCTTCTGTTTTCACCAACATGGCAGTTGTCAAAACTTCTTCACATGTGTGAGTTATCCAGTGCATGGAGTTCTGTGGTAAACTTGTTAGGGAAGCTGGAACTGTGAAATCTTTTATATGTATGCATTAACTCCCATGTATGTTATTCATGTGGATTTCATCCTTTATTTAAAAAGAAATTTTAAAATGCCGACTGGTTGGTTGTTTCGGATTTATTTTGAAAGAATTTTGCTTACATTGGATTTGACACTGAAAATGTTGGTGTGTAACTGCATTCCATAAGCATTTGATTTATTTTCAAATGAGATAAATAGTTGTATAATTTTTTGCTGGTATTAAAGAAAGTTTAGACACATTTTCAGACAAATATTTGTTATAATTTAATTAAGTTTTGTTTCTTAATTTGTGTCATGGATGTGAATAGTAATAGAAATATGTATTTATTGATGTATGCACTTAACAACAAGAACCTGGTTAAATTTGTGAATTTCTTAAGATTTGCATAGAATGATGAGAGGCTTAACAAATACTACCCAGAAATAGACCTAAAATTAAATTTAAAATCAAATGTCCACACAAATAATGAAATTTTTTCCTTAGCAACCACCTTAGCAACCAAGAAAAACAATTTATTTCTCCTATTTGTAAACAAAAGCACAGTTCTTACTGCAGAGAAACAGGCATTCTTATATAATGAGACTATAAATAGTGAAGCCTGTTTTCAGCTCATTGTGCAATGATGAGCTTCTATCAAAATGCGTTGATTGTTACACGCAAAATCCTTATGAAGGGCTTAACGGTTTGATCTGGCAACGTTGCCCAAAAGAAGTTTATTATGGGAAAAAGATGATAGAGCTGTCTGTAGCAAGTGCTGTGTGCCATTTCAATGATAGTGCTTTCTCCATTAGCAGGGTCTTGTCCCATTTGGGGGTTACTAGTGGAGTAAATACCAGTTTGGCAATAACTTGCAAGGATGCTGCAAGAGTAAAAAGAGCGATAAGCAAGCAACATCAAAAGTTAAACAACAAAGGAAGAGACTGAGAGTTATCAGAAAAGGTTTTAAAGATAAAGAAAAGGAAGAAGAACTCTATGCCACTGGCAAATTTTAGATTAGCGGGCTTTGTGGACAGTGAAATCCCATGGAAATGTATATGAAACTGTATATAACGGTAAAGTGAATTGTCGCCGCTTATTTCAATTGCGATTTTCTATAAATTGTTATTTTCACCAATCCTTGTCACAAAAACATCCATAACTTTGTCAAACTTCAACAGATTTCCTTCATTTTTTCACACAATAAAGGTTACATGTATCTGCAGGAAATGAACCTAAAACATATCAACTCTGTGCCAGGGTATACCCAAGTCTATTTCATGCTTGTGTTCATAAAAAGGCAAATTTTGGAAAATAATGATTTCCATTCATATCTTTTCAGTGGTATCTTTTCTAAGATTTTTAACAGGTTCATGCCATCCTGCTTGTTTAAAGATTTATTTTGATATATAACTTGCTCATGTGGGGCTTGTACTTTTTGAGATACACATGTTTTCCTATTGGCACTTTTGCGCTCATTAATTATGCACATATTATTTAATCTAGCTGCATATTTAATTAGATGTAATTTTTCTTTCCTTTTGGCAAGTTCCCATACCTTTGGTACCTCAAATAAGTGTTTTAGTCCCAAAATTGACAAAATTCATGCAATAGGTATGGACCACCTTAAAAGTAATCACAGAATCAGAAAGAGCATACCTGAAAATACTATATACAAATTTTTTACAAAAAGTGATTGTTTTTTTTTGTTTTTTAGGTATGAACCACCTTAAAGTTTCTCCTTTTCAAGACATGTTACATCTACAGATGATACTCCCCTTACAATCAGTAAATATTAAATTGATTTACCTACATGTATAGTAGAAATAATAACTGAGTGAAATCAGCTTGTTCCGCCACTATATTTAAGATTAGATATGTCAGAAATTGTACTCAATATTTTTCAAAGTTATTGTCCGTGTAATGGCTGTCCATTTAAAATAATCCTACACCGTCCATCATCTATTCATTTTAGCAGTGTACTCAAGTTAGCAAGGATTTAAGCAATACAATTTCAAAAGTATAAAGAGTATCAACTAATTTAATTTGTGTCGGCCTAACATGCTGACTTCATTCTATTTTTAGAAGTACAGACAAACCTACTAGGCCTCTTGGATGAATTAATGAGAAATTAATTGCAGATTTTTAAACAGCTTTGATTGCATAAGGTGCTTTGGTGATGATAATCAGGTGAGGGAGGAGGAATGTGTTTCATCAATTTTGGTGTAAATCTAAGTATCTAGTGAAAGAAAGTAACTTTGGAAAAGAGCTATGTATTCAAGATTTTATCAAGTAAGAACATGATTTAGCCTCTCAGATTTATTAAAGAAACATAGCTCCCTCCAAATGTAGATAATTTTGACCTTTCAACCCTGCATAATACAGCTGGTTCTAAAATAGCTTACAAATTTTATTTAGGAGTAGGGGTGGGTGTAAGAGGAGTAAACAATCAATCCATCCATCATTGAATTGTGCTTAAAAGCTTATTTTGGACAACTTGTTTTCTTGGTGTTATTTAATCGTTGATAATCATGTTAAATTTTTCACCTTGGATCTATGTATTAATATGTATCTCAATGTATTAGGATATACAATTATCTGCTTAATGAAGTTGATTTTTTACTAAGGATTTCAAAGAATTTGTAAGAATTATTTCCAATGTCATGTTGCTCGTATTCCTCGCATTTATTTAAGTCATGACACCTTCCTCCGTAGGGTATAAAACATTAATCACATTGAATTTGGATTGAACATTGATCAATTTGAGAAATAATTTGAAAAACTTTTCTTGTGATACTTTGCTAGCCTAAATCACAGTCACGTGCTGTAATTTTTTATAGGAAATACTTGTTTTTGGCCCAATTTGCCATACAGTGTGTTACCAAAATGTTGAGTGACCTCTGGTATTGCAATTGTCAAGTTTTTAATCAAGATTGTTTCAGCGCAATTTAGTTGGAAAGGGTTCTTAATTACAAGCTGATAGGGTCAAGCCTAGGAAATAATTATACTTATTTTTTACAAAGCCACAAATTAAAATGCCTATTAAAGGTGTATAGTACTAGAAATTTACTTACAAAACATTAGGTATAACTTATTATTTTTTTAAGTGCATGAAAAAATAAACAAACTATCAGATGAAAGGTGACCACATTCAGGTTTGTTATGTACGGGACTGATGTGTCAGAAGTGTTTCATGAAACAAAGTGTATTCCTGTTTCTGTTTATTATTCGGAAAGGTGAGGTAGACCACAGAGGTACTGACTTTTTTTCCTTTTCTGTTAATCCTTCAAAACATTGGAACGGGAAAAATTGTACAAATTAAGAGCCATGAGAAATTTTCACCAAACTTTGTGATGCAGGGTAGGAATCCTTCTCCACATACAAATAGAAGAATTAGAGGCACAACTTTGAAAGGTTTGGCATTATTTGTCTGAATTGCAATAATCAGTCTTGTAACTTGGCAAGAGTGTGTTACATTTTGAAAGGAATGCCAGACAACAGTTCCTTTATTTGTGATAAAAGCTCTTTTCATGTGTTAGGATTGTTATATTCATAGCACTCAAGTTTTTCCAGTTGTCTGTTAAATACCCAAATTAATTTGATTAAGAAACTGTCTTTGTGAGGGTAGAAAATATCTGAGCAGATTTTGTTAAAGAATATTTTGCAAAATATTTCCGAGTTACAAGGTTAACAAATGTTACTGCAGGTAGAAATGCAGGGTTAACAAATGTTACTGCAGGTAGAAATGCAGTGGTTTGAAAAATTGGTAAAGAATACAAAAGTCTACGAACTTCTTTTGAATAACCTCCCAGGAAAAGTTGATCTTAAACCTGCCCAAGAGTTTGCTGCATTGTAATGAAAATGTTGAAATGATACCATTCATTGTTTTTGCTCTTCAAAACCTCATTGTATAAAAACTTGAAATGTTTTTAAATGTTACTGATTGCATACATCATAGCATAGCATAGCAAGCTTTAACATCCCGAAAGCATTCAGTGCTGAACATTATATCAAGACGGCCACGCCTTTGATAACCAGCTGTGAACTCACTGGTTGCAGACCCACTGGGATACAACCTGGGACGTGAGGGTGTTAGGACAAAGCACTAACCACTACACCACAGAGGTCTGTATATGACTGTACCACATGAATTGACCATCTGCCCTACAGTGTTGATCTTAAATGCATTCTTACAGCTATCTGAATTATTCTGTTGTTTTTCAGAATTGATACAGTACATTTCAGCTTTTAATTATGATTTGGGTTGTAGTCATTGGTAACAGTTTTGTTCCGCAATATTCAACTTAATTAAGTCCATGATTGTATAAGCATTACAATTCTGCCTATTAAATGTCATGGCATTGAAAGAGTAGCTGATATTAGTGTTGCTCCAGAAGCAAGCTTTAAAAACCTCTTTACTTAAAGGTGAAAGTGCTTTTAGAGATGGTTTGAATGAATTCGCTTGAACATTACAGTATATATCAAGTTTTCAGGACAGCTATTTTCACGGAAATGACTTAATATTTATGTATGATATGAAGTTTGAAAACAGTGTGAGTGAAATGTGTAACTGGCGATTTAGCTTTCGAAAAATCATGGGGAGAATTATTATTTTGTCTGCATTATCAGCTTTACAAACTTAACATACCCCTAATTCAAATTAAAAAGGAATAGGTGTAATTATATTTTGTATAGAATATTGATATTTTGAGGGGCACAATTAAGAATAAAATTGGCTTCTGCTTTTGTTGCTTGATATTGTATGGCAAATAATTTGGACTAAAGCATGTTTTCTTTTTCAAAGATTTAAAGGGTGTAAAGTTTCTATCAGTTCCACTATGTGAAAAGTACCACTCTTTGTCAAATCCTAAATATACCTCGAGCTTGTTTCCTGATGGGTTGTGTTGCAAGACACTTATTTCCACATTTTCATAGGTGTGAAAACAAGTTAAAGCTCCAGCCTGAGATTTTCTATAACCAAACTACCCAATCGTCATTAGCTTATTGTACCTGCAACTCATGACAAATATCTATAAGGGTGAGAAAAGCAGTGGCACCTGAATCAGGGCACCTGAATCAGGGGCAGGGGACCATGGGCTTCCAATTTTCAGAAAACCCGGTTTGACTGCCCACTTTATTTTAGGAAGAAAACAAATTTACATTCAAGCAAAATCACTAAAAAGATATTAAGATAAAAACATTGAAAGTTTTTCAACGTTTCACCCCACCCCAGGTAACTTCTTCAGTGTCCCTGGAGGTATGTTAATCAGGACATCCCACTGACCAATCACTGTAATTGCAAAAGTTGGTATCCGCTGTAGATACCACTCTCTCCTCGTATAAATTTAATTTCGTGTAGACATACAAGATATTGGCAATGTAACAATGTTTGGCAATTTTTTATTAAAATATTCAAAAATATTTGTCATTTTAAAATATGAGGTATTAAATATCAATAAAATCAGGGTATAATAGATAAGGTGGGAGTTTGCCATTCTTCACCTGTGGTTAAAAGCAGATTTTCCACATCTGTACATTGAAACAATTGTATTCTGTCAGTGCAAAGACAAAAGTTGTAAAGAAGTAGTGCTGTGCTTTAGTCTATGATTTGTGCTACATATTTATCAAAGACAATAATGTGGCACATGTTTATATCTCTACCATGATATGAATTGAAAGTGTATATAGCCTAAGGGTGTTTCTAATCTTTCATAGATGTATTGCTTCGTTTTCATTTTATTTCATATTTTCAAGTGGATGCGAAATTGCCGTTTTTAAAATTGAGCTCAAATTACTTTTGTTTTCACATGAGATGTGTATTAATATGTGCTTTCACAAAAGCAGTTTCAACCTGCAATATATTTTCTATGGTGAGATTAGTAGATATTGTCTTGTGATTTTATTTTGAACTTTAGAGTAAGCAATCAATTTCGTATAAATTTTGTAAGATTTGTTGTTTTATTGCAGATTTTTACAGGAAAGTGATTTGTAAAAAGCAAGTTTCAGTTGTTCAATTTGATGTGTAAAATTTGCTTTGTAGATATTGGAACTTGGATTATGTAATGAGCTAGAGTTCTATTTAAGGAAAATATATTACTTTTTTGGAATATTGGCCATAGTTTATTTTCAGAGGCATAGCCAACTTGTGAGAAGCGAGGGGTTTCATATAATTGGATTGTGATTCAAGCAAATTTGAATTTTTATAATTAAACACTTTAGTTGAGATTGAATTTTTTTTAATTTCAGCCATTACATCATGCATTTTTGGGATCAAATGAGTATTAAAAACCATCTAAAATGTTTATTCTTCAAAATGTTGCCTCTCTTTGGTTAAACACCATGTTGTTGTGTGTTAAATAATCACAATTATTATAAAACGTACTAACAAACTCATGTTTATGGATTTGTAGGCAAATATGGAGATAAGTGTTTAATGAAATGTTTTTTTCTTTGATAACAACATTTTTGATCAAGTTAAAATTGAAGTCTGAACTGATGTTTTCAAAATTTAAAAAAAATATTGTACTTATTTTGAATAGCTCATTTGTCTGTTGTCGTCCATTGAACTTCAGCATTTATTCACTAAAACACGTAATGGCTCTTTATGTTTTTCTTTGCTATCTGCTTTAACAATATTTAGATGTTTCTGACATTTTGCGTTTCAAAAATGTTTATTTTTTACCAAAACATTATTTTTTGTGTGACATTTACCCGACATTTACTCGTGTGTGAAACAAATGCATTTAAATGATTGCTTGAGCATTGTTGCAATCTGTATATGATTCCTCTTAGTATAACCTTGAAAAGAAGATTGAAATATGTCACCTTAAGTAGTATGTCACTTTGTTTCTTTGTAATGCCATTACTATTATTAATTTAAAATGTTAAAATATCTTTACCAACAGACAAATCCCAAGTCTTATTTGTATGTACTCTTTATGTAGTAAGGTTTGTTTTTCATTCAAGCGAAGTAACTCTGCTACAAAGGATTTTCAAAACAATGTCCTACAAACAGAGTAGGGGGCATATTTCCTGCCAATTCATGTTGTTGCTAGGCAGCATATTATTGTAAAAGAATTGCTTTTTGGAAACTATTGATGTAAGTTGGAGAGTAAAATTGATATAAGTCTTTAGTATTAATAGGAATGGAGACTGAACATCATCCTTGGGTAAGGATGAATTATTTTATCTGTTATTTGAAGTAAATATGGCTCTTCCTTTATGTGTTGGTGTGAAGGCAAAAGGAGGGAGGGGGAGTAGGGAGTGCACTATTTTGGAAAACAAATGGAATGCAGCATAACCTTTAACCTCAAATATTTTTCATGACAGCCCAAGTCAATATTTGTGGTCGTTTTTATTTTTTAGGCAGGGTGACAAACGTTTTTGTCAGGGGGCCTGTGTCCCATTCCTACCCTTATCAATACCCATTTTGAATTTTCTATAATCCTACTACATAGCAAAGTATATTAATTTTATCTGATAATAAAAAGTGGAAAACCCAGGGCATCTTTGGGTTTGTATCATAAGGATTTCATTCTTTTGATCAATCCTTATTGACCAATTTATATTATTTAATAATGATAATGATATACATCTTGAATAAATCTTTGCAATGAAAACTCGGTATTGAGACATTTTTGTGCCTATATTGTATGCACACTTTCAAGGCTGTTTAAGGTCAGAGAATTGCTGAAAATGATTATTTATCTGTACATATTTCCCATCTGTATATGTTGGTTATTTAGATGTGCCTACACAGAGTTTAACTTTCAATCTGAGCAGGTACTGGCTAAGCAAATGCAAAACCAATTGTAGAAATACAAGAATTTTGTTATGTGTAACATTTATAGTAGATCAGATCTTGGTAGTGAATTAGTAATATTTAGTCATTCTGAGAATCGACTGATAATTTTCTTTCTGCAAGACGGAAATAAATTTTATGAAATTTGAATTAAATCATTTTGTTTTTCTACCTGTGTATGTAAAGGTGATGATTGACTGGTAGTTATTTTAATGCACAAATGTGATTTTGTTGCTGATAAGTAAAGCTTTGGAGATTTAGTGTAAGCAAGGCTCTTCCTTATTATTAAATGGCAAGTGGAGGTGGTGAAAACATTTGGGAGTGGGGATCCCATAAAAAAGTTAATACATTAAGTTATTCATTCCTGTTCTTTTAAAAAAATGTGCAAAAATACATTTTTGGTCTTCTGTATCTTTACCACTAAAATGCAAGTAATCAAAGAGTTTAGGTCAATGTCAGGGATTGCTAAGATTAATATTGCAAAATCTCAATGATAGAAATTAGGATTGTTGAGAAATTGTTCATTTAAGCTTGAAGTCAATAAATACTCAAAACGATGCAGTACCAAAAGCTAAAATAACTTCCTGAAACTGTTTTGACCCAAGAAATAAATATGAAGATAAATATAAACACAAAGGTGCATCATGGGTAATGGCATCTCCTAGTCTTTAAGTCAGCTACTGCTTAGAGATATTCATCCTTCTACATCTACCAGACTGACGGTAACCAGAAAAGTAAAATGTTTAGTGGTTCCAATGCATTCTTTTATTGTTGGTTGATTTTCAAGTTTTATACTTATATCATGAAATTTGCTAGATAACATTTAAAAGCCATGCCCACCAAGCATATCAATAAAGTGAACTTGACAACATTACAAGTATGATGCAAAGCATGCATATCATTGCACATTAATCACTGTTTGAAGAATTTTACATAATGCCCCACCTACATGATAACAATAGGTCACATACTAGTTGAGGACCAATCTCATATGTGTTTTTGGAGCATTTTTACTTATAAGGCATGCATATAAGTGATATAACCTGTTGTCAACATAAGCATGTACACAATAACTGACAAATAACATGCAAGTATGATGCAAACAGACATATGGCTGCTATAAAATTATCCCTTTTTCAAGATCTTTTTTTTTATAAATATAAACACAAAGGTGCATCATGGGTACTTCACTTAGTAATATGCATGTCATCACCACCAAAAACAATAGCTCACACAAATGGACAATGGTTATCTGTGTAACACACATGACCTGTATCCAATGTATTGTCCTGTGGTTACTGTGTTTACAAGCTCTTTTCAGCAAAACCATATTTAGCCCTGCCCATTATGTATATTAACGATATTCAACAATTTTATACCATGAATATGTATTGGCTAAAAACATAAATATACCAAGTATGAATCAAAACAGACATAGTTGTTAAAATATGGGCATTTAAAGACTTATATTAAGCCCCGCCTACTCATTGATATGCATGACATCACTACCAAAACTAATAGACCCCATATCAAACCATGTGCTATCTGTGTACCACATGACATGAATCCAGTTTGTCATTTTGTAGATATCGTATTTACAAACTCCTTTCCAGCAAAATCATTTAAGCCCTGCCATCATTGCATATTAATGAAATTCAATGTTTTTATATCATAAACATGTACACACTATCTAACATAATTATATCCAATATGAAACAAAACAGACATGATTATTAAATGAGCATTTCAAGATTTTAACATTAAGCCCCATCTACTCATTAATATGCATTTTACTACCAAAATAACAGGGCACATCTACAAACCATGGGCTATCTGTGTATCAAATGTGACATGAATGCAGGTTATCGTTCTTGAGCTAGTGTTAACAAACCTTTTTCAATAATCATTTTAAGCCCCCACCCACTATGCATGTTGATGAATTTCAATGTTTTATACCATAAACATATACACATCATTATATCAATAGAAAACAAAATTATATCCAATATGAAACAAAACAGATATGCGGTTAAAATATGAGCATTTCAAGATTTTTATATTAAGCCCTGCCTACTCATTTATATGCATGACATCACTACCAAAACCAATAGGGCACATTTACAGACCATGGGCTGAGTACCAAATGTGATATGAATCCACTACCGTTCTTGAGATATCGTGTTTACAAGCTTTAGCAAAATCATATTAAGCCCTGCCCACTATGCATATTAATGAAATTCAGTTTTTATACCATAAACATGTACACACTAGCTAACATCAAAACTACCAAATATGAAACAAAACATGCGGTTCTTAAAACATGAGCATTTCAGGATTTTACATTAAGCCCCGCCTACTCATTGATATGCATGACATCACCACAATAAACAATAGGGCACATCTACAGACCACGGGCCATCTGTGTCCAGCATATGATATAAATCCACTGTACCGTTCTTGAGATATCGTGTTTACAAGCTCTTTTCACCAAAATCATATTAAGCCCGCCCACTATGCATATTAATGAAATTTAACATTTTTATACCTTGAACATGTACACTAACATCATAACTGTTCCAAATATGAAACAAAACATATATGCAGTTAAATATAGAGCATTTTAAAGATTTTTACATTAAGCCCCGCCTACTCATTAATATGCATAATATCACCACCAAAACAATAGGGCACATCTACGGACCATGAGCTGTGTACCACATATGATATGAATCCACTGTACTGTTTACGAGCTCAGCGTCACACACATACATTTGCCATCATGACCGCATAGGTTCCTGATGCTATTGCATCGGAACCAAAAATGCAGTCAATTTGGTTGAATCTTCAAACAACTTTGGTTTTGACATCAGCTGCCCCAGCTAAATTTACACATTTTTAAATGGAAAAAACTAAGGGTCTTTTTGATTGGGGGTATGGCCTCATAAAACAAGACATGTGTGAAAGCCTTGCTCATTGCTTAGTTTCACATCATATGATTGTTACATTTTTAAAACAAATAAATCAAAAGGATGTAAAATGTTAGAGTATAAACAATGGGAATATTGCAAAGAATAACTTGCTTTGTGTGAAATTCTATTAAACAAGTCCACCATAAATATATATTTTTTTATGCAAAAACTTGACTTAAAAATGGCAACTCCCCATCTCATCTTCCTTTGATACCATATTTATTATGAGAGCCTGAACCATTTTAGCTGTTGCTAATTTCTTTAAATGAACAATGCATTGAATGCAAATAATTTTGTATTATGGTTGAAATTTATTTTAACAAAATTCTGGACAGGTGAATTTTCTTTAATCTCAGATCAACTTTACAAACTAAGTGTAAAATACAAGGGGTACATATCAAACAGTGCACATTATTTGAATTATGGTCACCAAAATTTGAGGAATTTTAGTTTGTTAATAAAAATATTGTTGTCAAATAGGGTAACAGATAAAACAATTATATAATACTTATCAATCTTTGCAAATGACTGTTTTAAACTTTAAACACACACCACAGAAAGCATATGTAACTTTGACTTGTTCTCAGTGTGTATCAAGCAAATTGATGAGAAAGTCTTTTCCAATATCCCAAAAATATACGTTCAAAAGAAAGTTTTTCCTCAATATAAGTATAAAACCAACCAAAATAAAGAATGTTTAAACATTTTACTTTTCTGCTGGTAAATGTAAAGTAAATGAATATCTCTAAGCAATAGCTGACTTAAAGACTATAGGAGATGCCATTACCCATGATGCACCTTTGTGTTATATTTATCTTCACTTTTATATTTATCTTCATATTTATTGCTTTGAAGAAAATGTAGTTCTTTGGTCAATTTTTGATTTAAAAGTGATGGGAGATACCAGGCCACCCCTAGAAGGCACATGGTTTGGGGAAAGAATTTCAATCATCTTTTTCTTAAGAATGTCATTGTGATTGGTCAACATTTAAGGAGAGATCTGTGTAAATGGGCATATCAACAACATTTAAGGCATTTATGTCACCTGTGGGACTTCTTATTCAGTGATCTATTATATCAACTTGCAGAATGTGGTTTAATTTCATCTTTAATCAGTGACCTATTATATCAACTTGCAAAATGTAGTTTAATTTCATCTTATTCAGTGATCTATTATATCAACTTGCAGAATGTGGTTTAATTTCATCTTATTCAGTGATCTATTATATCAACTTGCAGAATGTGGTTTAATTTCATCTTATTCAGTGACCTATTATATCAACTTGCAGAATGTGGTTTAATTTCATCTTATTTATTAACCTATTATATCAACTTGCAGAATGTGGTTTAATTTCATCTTATTCAGTTATCTATTATATCAACTTGCAGAATGTGGTTTAATTTCATCTTTAATCAGTGACCTATTATATCAACTTGCAAAATGTGGTTTAATTTCATCTTATTTAGCGACCTATTATATCAACTTGCAGAATGTGGTTTAATTTCATCGTATTCAGTGACCTATTATATCAACTCGCAAAATGTGGTTTAATTTTATCTTATTTAGCGACCTATTATATCAACTTGCAGAATGTGGTTTAATTTCATCTTATTCAGTGACCTATTATATCAACTTGCAGAATGTGGTTTAATTTAATCTTATTCAGCTACCTATTATATCAACTTGCAGAATGTGGTTTAATTTCATCTTTAATCAGTGATCTATTATATCAACATGCAGAATGTGGTTTAATTTCATCTTTAATCAGTGATCTATTATATCAACTTGCAGAATGTGGTTTAATTTTATCTTATTCAGCGACTTATTATATCAACTTGCAGAATGTGGTTTAATTTTATCTTATTCAGTAACCTATTATATCAATTTACAGAATGTGGTTTAATTTTCTTATCTTATTCAGCAACTTGACTTATTCATATTACATCAACTTGCAGAATGTGGTTTAATTTTATCTTATTCAGTAACCTATTATATCAATTTACAGAATGTTTTAATTTCATCTTAATCAGTGATCTATTATATCAACTTGCAGAATGTGGTTTAATTTCATCTTATTCAGTGACCTATTATATCAACTTGCAGAATGTGGTTTAATTTCATTTTATTCAGCGACCTATTATATCAACTTGCAGAATGTAGTTTAATTTCATCTTATTCAGTGACCTATTATATCAACTTGCAGAATGTGGTTTAATTTCATCTTATTCAGTGACCTATTATATCAACTTGCAGAATGTGGTTTAATTTCATCTTTAATAAGTGACCTATTATACCAACTTGCAGAATGTGGTTTAATTTCATCTCATTCAGTGACCTATTACATTAACTTGCAGAACGTGGTTTAATTTCATCTTAATCAGTGACCTATTATATTAATTTGCAGAATGTGGTGTAATTTCATCTTTAATCAGTGACCTATTATATCAACTTGCAGAATGTGGTTTAATTTCATCTTATTCAGCGACCTATTATATCAACTTGCAGAATGTGGTTGAATTTTATCTTATTCAGCGACCTATTATATCAACTTGTAGAATGTGGTTTAATTTCATCTTTAATCAGTGACCTATTATATCAACTTGCAGAATGTGGTTTAATTTCATCTTATTCAGTGATCTATTATATCAACTTGCAGAATGTGGTTTAATTTCATCTTTAATAAGTGACCTATTATACCAACTTGCAGAATGTGGTTTAATTTCATCTTTAATCAGTGACCTATTATACCAACTTGCAGAATGTGGTTTAATTTCATCACATTCAGTGACCTATTACATTAACTTGCAGAACGTCGTTTAATTTCATCTTTAATCAGTGACCTATTATATCAACTTGCAGAATGTGGTGTAATTTCATCTTATTCAGCGACCTATTATAACAACTTGCAGAATGTGGTTTAATTTTATCTTATTCAGCGACCTATTGTATCAACTTGCAGAATGTGGTTTAATTTCATCTTATTCAGTGATCTATTATATCAACTTGCAGAATGTGGTTTAATTTCATCTTATTCAGTGACCTATTATAACAACTTGCAGCATGTGGTTTAATTTCATCTTATTTAGCGACCTATTATATCAACTTGCAGAAAGTGGTTTAATTTCATCTTATTCAGCGACCTATTATATCAAGTTGCAGAATGTGGTTTAATTTTATCTTATTCAGCGACCTATTATATCAACTTGCAAAATGTGGTTTAATTTCTTCTTTAATCAGAGACCTATTATATCAACTTGCAGAATGTGGTTTAATTTCATTAACATTATTGGAAAGTTTTATATTGCTGCAAAATGGCTAACTGACTGATATTATCATTAAGCATTATATAGTAACTTGATATTACCATTAAGTATTATATAGTAACTGATTGATATCACCATTAAGTATTGTATAATAACTGACTGATATTACCATTAAGTGATTGTATAGGGGTTTAATTTTATCTTATTCAGTGACCTGTAATATCATACACTTGCATACTTTATTAAAATGTTTAAAATTCTGAAGTAAAAACTCATTTGATCTTGGTGGCAGGTATACATTACAGAAAATGTATGGATTACAAATAAACCTCCGATTAAGGAAGTCATAAAAAATGAGAATAAGGTGTTATATTTTACAAGCACTCTACTTTATTCATCATACTTGGCCAAAAATTCCAGTACAAAATCAGAATAAAATGATGATTTCAAGCTGACATTGCGTACTGTTCATTTGTTTCACCTTGCACGTCAAATAAATGGTGAGCACTATTCAGCCATCACTACTGATCGTAGTTCCTGTTGATATAAAAGAGAAACAAATTGTTGTTATCTGTGTCAATACAAACAAGTGTACATTTACACCTGCAAATGGTAAAAGATTGAGATGGTCTGATACGTCCTTCATATATGGTTGAGGACGATATTTTATTTGAACTACAAAGATATTACTCCCATTCTTATGCAATTGAAGGACTCCTAACTACTAGAATCATGTTCCATTTCAATTTATTCTTTATCCACCCCCTCCTCCAACCCCCACTCCAAAAAAAAAAAAAAAAAAATGAGAAGAAATATCATTCAAGGCCTACAGACAGGTACAAAAAACAATTATACATTTTGAGCTGCCTACCCATATGTACATCATAAATTGTGCTTACATTCCAAAAGATGTACTTTGATCAGCTATAACTTGAAAATTTAATGTCATTCTAAAAATAAAATTAAATGCTCTTTTTGACAGGTGTGTACTACTCTTTTGGGTCTGTCATTACTTTGGCAATCACAAAAGATTGTATAAACCACACATCCAATAGAGTAACAAAATGACATGTGGATTCTTTATATAGTTAACAGACTTGACAGGAAAGTGCAATCTCAATGAAAGGTATTTTGGCATGCTATCTAAGAATGATGTCATAAGTGACTTGTATGTGCCCTGCTATAAATTCAAGTCATTAAATGAATCCTCCATAGAATTTTTAAATATGGGGTACAAAAACATGAAACATCATGACCCTCATTCCTCCCTAAAGTGAAGCTCTAAATAGGATTTCACTCTGCTCTTAGAATTAGGGACTGGGGAGAGGGTATTTACATTTACTTTTTCAAATTCATACAAAATATTCACATATAAATGTCTTTTAAAAATGTGAAACATCACAAATTTTCAATTCTGCAACTGTAGTCTGAACATCCTTTTAAGAAAAGGGCATGATTTTGCTCATCTCACTCAATTCTTCATAACATTGACCTCAGTTTAAAAGCTGACATGAAGGTATCTGTAGCCAATTTATAGTAGCGCTCATAATTATTTAAGAAAAATTTGCCTTACATATTACTATCACACAAAAATATGATTCACATATAATACAATATATGCAGGGACATGAATATCTTACGAGGTAAGAAATACCACAAGGAGAATATTTTTTGAAATGTTATTATTTTTTTTTTATTATAATTTTTCAAAACAAGAGCATATCCCCTTTTCTATTATTACAGTAAATGTAAATTTACACCATTCTCTCAATGATTAAGATAAAAGCGGCATATTTCTCCTTTCAAGCTAACCCTTTCAAGCTCACCCCTTTCTATATCATACTGGCATATTTCATTGTTATTCAATAAACGTGTTTCAATCTCAGCCTATGAGTAACAAGCCTACTTACGATGCAATCATGCCGTCCCTCTTGCAGAGGCGATTCAAACTGTCATCAGATTCACCCTATGTTTGAAAAAGTATTAAAAATGAAAGCTAAATGAGCTCAGCAATAACTCTGATACATACATACGCATACAATGTGACTGCAATTGTCTTTTTTATCTGCACTTCAAATTCAATTCTCAAGCCATTTTATAAAGCCTATCAGTCAATCCCCAAACATATAAATTTGTAACCAAATTGGCTAGTTACAAAGCATATTGATTTGATTTATTATATCTATTAACATAAATGCACAATTACATAATGAGTCTTTCCGCTTTTGTTAGTCGACTACATCAGTAAGATACAGAAACTTTTTTTCGATAATCAGAAACACAAAAGAAAATATTAAAATGGTCACCAACTTGCAAGGGAACTTTTGCTATTTTTATTAGTTGAATAGATTTGAAGCAATTATGCTAATTTTGTCTGTACCTGTCCAAAGGTCTCTAAATTAATCCTTAATCAAAAAATACTGAACCTTGTTTGTTCCAAAGACGGACGCCTTTTGTGACCGGAACAAAGCAATAGCAATATTTTTTGTTAGAATGGGGGTTACTCATATTATTCAATTTATTCTCAAGCACATCCACAAAAGTTTTCCAAAATTTCCACCTAAAATTTTCACATATGCAGTTCAATTTCATGAAAACTGTTTTGCTGGTGCAACAACATCTAAGAAGTCATTTGAACTAAACTGAGTATATACTTACCATTTTCCTGATTTCTCCGCAGATGGCATATGTCTTGTAGTTGCCGGTGAAAATGCCAGTTGTAGAATCAACCTATTTAAAAGAATTTAAAAAGCCATGAAGCAAATCTATCACTTATAACTGCACATTCTCGAGGTTGAAGTCAACGTAACCATGTATGGGCTCAGTACGATAGAAACTTTATCATTACAGTCAATGGGATATTTTCTATGAATACTTGTGTTGCCTCAGCCAGTAAGTGGAAATTAATGGTACTCATATATATTGGAAACTATTATCTAATACACATCATTTGTAACGAAAAATAAATTATGTCAAGTATTTGATGAAAAATGACAAAAAATAGGTTTTTCTCCCATTGACTGCAATGATAACTGACTGTTTGTTTTTCCCTTTGACTGAAGTTTGAGATCGTCAAAAAAGCATTGTTACGTCGCCATGCACCACAACAATCACGGATGTCCGACCTCGAGATTAGCTGGTTCAAATCTATGCAAAATTTAGATGTCAATTAACTTTGGTGTGAAGTTTGTCCAAAGTATGTTAGTTTTATTAAAGACTGAGGAACTTTTCTATCCTTCAATCAAAATCTTGAGCTCACTAAAACAAGTTCACACTTTTAACAAACTGGTAAACTTTTTACTTCAAAATAGAAATTTATTTAATTATTCTGTTTTTTACTAAATGAGACAGATCTCCCTTTCTGTTTCAAATCTCTTTGCTTCAGCCCTAAGTTTAAATTTCACATCAGACAAATATCAATTTCACTTCTTTTTCACAGTGTCCCATGAAATATTTTGTACACATGGAGATTAATTTTTCATTTTTTAATGCAATTCCACCAAATGGAGGATTCAATTGGTAAATTGCAATGACTTTACTGCATAGCAATATTCAATTAGAATCAAATGTAGATGAAAGCTGGTAATTAATCAGAATGACCACCTTCAAATTAAATCATTCTTGACCTTAAAGCCTAACTAAATGTATAAAGGGTAGACATTTCAATTCTTTTTCACCAATTCCTTCAATTTCATTCCTAAATTAAAGACACTGAATACATATATTTTTTAAATGTTTAAAGTACAATATTTTCCCAAAATTTTGTTTCAATATGTTGGTTGATAAGGTTAACGTACAAATATTACTGGTCAAATCCACTGCTCTCCTTCAAGACACTGTAGCAGAAACAAAGTACAATCAATTCTACATGTACATACAGTCGATGTTTTCAATATTAAATTCTAGGCCTAGCACACACATCACTGGCTTCACATAATAAATTTCTGTGTTACAATACAAAGCAAACATACCTCGGCAACATTCAGCTGAATAGATGCATGGTCCTTGGCTGCAATAATTCTATTGCTTGCAGAGCTGTAAAGAAAATCAATAAGCCAGAAAAGTAATTGGAAAACATATCAGAAGGTTCTTAAACATTTATCACTGGGAACTAGAAGTACTCCTCTGATAATAAACATATACGTTGGATGAACTTATCCACAATGGTGTACCTGATTGTTTTTAATACGGATTCTAATATAAGCTGACAATTCATTTTGGATGTTTCCTTGAAGGGGAAACACATGGTACCCAGTCTGGAAAAGATGTAGATCTTTGCTATGGAGCTAACAAATTTGACAAAATTTGGCATATTTATCTCTCACATTAAGAAATATATTCAAATTGCAGTGATATAACAAAACTGGCAGAAACAGATTTAATTTCTAAAAATGTTGCTGTAGGTGTTTGGCATGTAGAAAACAAAACTACTGTGGCGGACTGTGCTCGTGGAATGTCAGCAAAGGGGAAAGGGACGCCAAATCCAATCTGGTCAAAAATTAAAATCAAATCTCACAGTAATTGCGTACATAAAATTTGTACACAATCGTTTCTCACGGATATACATGAGAGGATATGAAAGCTTATTACTGGTGTTCACAGCTGGCATTTCGGTTGTGCACGCAATCATAGAACGAAATGGGCATACATGGTTTTGGGTAATATGCAGACAAGAAACATTTTTTGGGTAAAGAAGCAACGTACCTACGTTTCCATAGAGGCTAGAGCTGTGAACGTTTAGGGATTTTAGTAAACGTGTACACGCCAAAAAAAAGGGAGCGTGTATCGTGTACACGAGTTTAGTACCGTAATTTTCGGAAATACACCAAAATTGCTCCAAAATTACAAGGCGAAGTAAAAAAATCGCGCAACCAGTATGGCAAAAGTACTGACTGCATTGCCCAAATAGACGCTGAGTTTTGCTTTCCAAATCGTAAAAACTTTACTTCTACAGTATAAATCATCATTTTTATGGAAAATATGCATGAAAATTCAGTTTAGAAAGAACAGATAACTTCCTTTCAATGTCATTTAAACTCAACATCGCGTAACGTTTTTGTCCTATTCGCTACGGCTTTTAAAGTTCTGTTAAAATCTTGCATACTAGGCCTATGATATACCTCGCTGTAAAACATTTCTAAAACACAACTACGCCACCACCACCAGGAAGTTCTGAAATATCAGTCCTCTCGAAAAGATGGCCGCCATCTTTGCTAAGCATGCAGAATTTCAGCTCTGTTAAAACCTTTTTCTGTTTGTTTATTATGCAATATTTTTTCTTTCTTGCAAAATTTATTTGACTCATCAGGTAATATTTACATGTAAATGTACTGATTGTCACGATTCAAGTGTTTTTTGGTCGATAAAACGGGCCTTGATTGCGTGGGATTTAAATCCTTATAGACTTACGTTAGGCCTATTGTTAGTTTCACTGTTTACTGCTGCACATTCGCGGTGCACTTTACAAGTTAAATTACTCAGATTTCTGCGAAATCAAAGTGCATAATATCCCCATTCATTGGTGATTACTGTGCATTTAAGATTCGCACATTTAAAAAGGATTATGCTAATCAGGTTTACAGTTTGTAAAAAGTCAATTGATTGGAATTTTGTCAGCCGAATGTGTGTGTCATTTGAATCATGAATATTGATTTTCAACGGCAAGACACTATGATGTATGAAAAACGATTACTCGCAATGAAGTATTTAGTAAACGTTTACAAGATTTGCGAGCGTGTAGCGTGTACACGCTAAACGGTCACAGCTCTAATAGAGGCCACACTTCAAATGGCGACAATAGGTGTTATTGGTGTTTGGCTACATAGGAAAAACCTTAAAATTCTTTATTCTTACTTAAAAACTCCCACATCTCTGGTCATGAAACTCTTAACCAGAAAACTAAAATGATTAGTAGTTCCGATGCATTCTTTCATTGTACATTGATTTCCAAGTTTTATGCTAACTAGCTTTGTATATCATGAAATATGCTAAATTACATATATTCAGAAGCCATGCCCATCAATAAAACAGAACCTGTTGACAGCATTTCAAGTATCATGCAAAACATGCATATGGTTACACATTAACTACTGTTTTATTAATTTCACATAAAGCCTGCCCTACATAACATCACTACCAAACCAATAAGTCACATATACAGAACAGAACTCATCTGTAGTGATGTCATGATGACATGAATGCAATGTTTGTTTGTTTTTTGGAGCATTTTCACATTGAGGCACGCATATTAGTGATAGAGCCTGATGACAACATAAGCATGTACACAATAACTGACAAAAGTATGATGTAAACAGACATATGGTTGCTATAAATGTATCCCTTTTTCAAGATTTCTTTATTTTATATTAATTTCCCCCACCCCCTTGGCAATATGCATGACATCCCCATCAAAAACAATAGGCATACAAACAGACAATGAGTTATCTGTGTACCACATATGACATATCCATTGTATTGTCCTTGTGGTACTGTGTTAATTACAAGCTCTTTTCAGTGAAACCATATTTAGCCCCGCTCTACTAAATGTACATTTATATTCAACAATTTTATACCATGAATATGTATACACTAGCTAGCTGTTATATTTCCCAAGATGTACATGTTTTCTTATTGAAAACATGTTGTATTTACAGAACTGATCATGATTGTAGATGATTGTTTGATGAAAGCAAAAAAATCAAAAAGAAAAACAAAGATCTGTTTATACACTGCTTAAAAACAGAACCAACTGCCCAAGTTTTCATACAAACATAAATGGGACAAAGCAGGTAGTCCTATAAAAGTATCCCTGGAATGGATTCAACTTCCAAGAAAATGCAAACCACCAGGTCTAAAACACACACCACATTTATTCAATGAGAATTGTTCTTCAGATTTTATGAACGAGTATTAATCCCATATACACACAAAGACTGAAACATGGGGGTATCGGTAAAATACAAGTCTTATTTCACCGCTTCTCTCAACAAAATAATTTTGATTATGATATACAATTTCAAAAGTAAAAAATAATTGAAACCAAGAAGATGAAAATCAAACATAATTTTTTTTTAATTTTTACGCTTATGAAACCTTGATGGCATACATTGCTGCATCCATTATTATAACCAGAACCAAAAGCTTTTGTGGTTCCGATGCTTTTTTTCACAAGCTGATTGATTTGCAAAATTTGTATGAACTGTCATGTTATTGTTTATCATAAAATATTTGTTCCATGATATTTATTCATAAGCTACACTCATCAATAAATATGTTGACAACATTAGCATTTGCGCAATAATTAACAACATTATCATAGCAAGTATGATGCAAAAATGGTTGCTCATTTATTTTTATTTCAAGAATTTGTCAGTAAGCCCCACCTACTCACTAATATTCATGGCATCACTACCACAAGATTAGAACATATGTACAGACCATGACCCCTGATATAGCATAAACTGATATATCATTCATGAGATGCAATTTGTTTACATCATTTAGGACATGACATTCACATTAAGCAACTTCCACAATGCAGATCAATGACATCTGCTGATAACATAAGCATGCACACAATAACCAACAAAATTATCATGCCCAATATGACACATAACAGACATACAGTTGCTCATTTATCACTTTTTTTAAAATTTTCACTTAAAGCCCCGCCCACTTATTAATATGCATGATATCACTACCAAAACCAATTGGGTACAACTACGGACCATGGCTATGACATGAATTGACTTTACCATTCTTGAAATACTGTATTTACAAGCTCTCTTAAGCAAAATCATACTAAGCCCTGCCCACTATGCATATTAATGAAATTCAACAATTTTATATCATAAACATGGACACATCAAGCCAACATCATAATTATACCAAATATGAAATAAAACAAGACACTAAGTTGTCAAAATATGAACATTTCAATACTTTTACATTAGGCTCCGTCTACTCATTGCATATGCATGACAACACCATCAAAACCAATAGGGCATATCTACAGACCATGGGCTAAAAGTGTACCACATATGACATGATTCTAGTGTATTGTTCTTGAGATATCGTGATTACCAGCTGGCCGTTACAAACATACACACATACGGTTTGATTTGTTAATGTTTAATGGCACCGTGACAGTCAAGAGTCAAATGTGCCAGGAGAGTGTTAATAAAAATGGCGTAAGAGTTAGGATAGTGAGGAGATGGAAGGTTTGCAAGGGAGATAAAGGGGAAAGGCTGAATAAGGGAGAAAAATTTAGGTGAAAAGAAAGGGGGTGTGTAAGGTTAGGTGTAGAAAGGGAGGAGATTATATGTGGTGGAAGAGGTTGTAGTTGCGGAGGAAGTTGATGTTTGGGGAGGAATTGTTTCGAATAGGTCGGAGATTGAGTAGAGTGAGAAGAGATCTGGTATAGGGGACAGGTTAAAACAATATGTTTGATGGAGAGATCGATGTTGCAAGTGGGGCAAGGGGGACAGATAAGAGATGGGAGTGAGTAAGAGAGGAGTGGCCGAGGCGGATGACAACGATGTCTTTCCTGCGGTTGCGACTATGCAGAGGGGTGTTGGTACCGACTTTGGGTTTGATGGTGTGAAGCCTATTACTGGTTTCGTGATTCCAGGAGTTTTGCCAGGCTTTGTTGATGTAGTTGGAGATGGAGGTCTGAGTGTGGCATAGGAAAAGGAGAGATTTTATTTGACAGAGCTTTGATGACGGTTCTCTTTCTGCCAGGGATGCCGACGTTGCTGGGAATCCAGGAAAAGAGAATTTTCTTTACTAGGGAGGAAAGAGTGTGGAGTTTGTTGAGGATTTGTAGAATGGGAGGGTTGGGCCTGATTATGTTGAGGATGCCAGTCAGGACGGATTTAGAGTCAGAAACGGGGGCAGAAAGAGAGTTCTATGAAGTTTAGGGCTAGGAGAATGGCCTTCGTCTTAGCAGGTGTAGTTGAGTAGAGGTGTAGTTAGGTACACATACATACACACACGCCATCATGAATGCATAGGTTCCTGTTGCTAACGCATCTGAACCAAGATAGCAAGAATTTTTTTTTACCAATCTCATACCTAGCAATTTTTTTATTTTTTTATTTTTAAACTTTCTACTGTGGGTGCAATATCAGGGGAAATTTGAAGCTATTCTAAAAGCTATGTTAGACTCAAAAGCAGGTGATAAAGCAGCTGTTTGTTTGAAGCTTCTATCAAGTTTATTGACATAACTAATCAATATGACTAAATAACAGTCAATATATTTTTGAAAGATTATTTTTATCCCAAATTTTAGATTTGTTCATGATCAAATGTAATAGTTTGATTTTGCTTGATTTGGGGCAGTAACTGCAGAATACCCAGCTGTTTCAGAAAATTACCGGAAAATGAAGATGCTGTAATCTTTTTTTCTTTTAAGTATGTATTTTTGGGGTTTCAATATGGGGTATTAGTTGCGTGCTCCAGGCTAGAAAGGCCCATTTGTTTGTGTGGGTCTTGTTTGGAATGGGTTTGTTTGATGAGGGCTTAACGGCACGATGACAACGAGGGTCAAACTGTGCCTTAAAGGATAGATCATTTTAGAGGTAGGAAGGGAAAAAAAACAGCGGAGGGGGACTGAAGGAGTCACTTTTGCCCCAGTCATAAACCATGGTAAATTGATACAAAAATAGTGGTTAGCCCTCAATCAATACCATTTCAATATCCAATTATCCATTCCATCTTCAACTTTCAAATCAATTTTGAATGCTGATTCAGCAAATATTAAGTGTACCACCATTATCCATATCTTTCAACTTTCCACTTAATTTTGAATGCTGAGTCACCAATTTACAGTGCCAACATTATACAATCCATCTTCCAACTTTCTGCTTTTTGAATGCTGATTCATCACCAATTAACAGTGTACCTTTTCTTTCCAGCCATTCTAAAATTGATTTGTTTTTAAATGTGAATTGATTTGGAGGAATTGATTGATAGGTAGCTAGTAATAGGCCTAGGGCTAGACCTACTTCTTTTTTTCCTCCTTTTCCAAATTCCAGTTAGGCCTAACATTATTTTGTTAATGTTTTTGCTGCTGATGTATAAAGCTGGAAATAAACTGTTGTCATTGTCATCTCTTAAACAAGAAGACTGTAGATGTGTTCAACAAATCTGTGAAACTTGACCTCATCATGGAAAAGAAGTAGCGTTACCCTAGTGTTACACAATCAATGTAGCGAATACGGTTAGGGAACACTTACCATTTTCGTGGGGTGTAGAGATCTACGACTTCTCCAGCGTCGTTCTGCATTCTGAGAATCGGCTGTGCGGAAAATTAAAGAACATTATTCAAAATACTTAATACTTGAAAGAAAAGCCTAATTATGTATGAATTAAGTGTAAAATGCAATAATTACACTTTACTGACCTTTACGAACGTGCGATCTCGGGCAAAGGAAACAAAAAAGAGGGCGCTTTTAGAGGTTTGATTGTACAAGACTAATACGATTTTACAGCTGAAGTTAACTTTCGATACAGCCTCGTCATTTGTACAAAACCAGTCAGTGAGCGTGACGTCATTCGCCCTATACTATGTAAAGGCCGAGAGACGAAACTTCCTATATATACGGTGTGGGAGAAACGTGATGCGTTTATAAACGCCATACTTGTTCCAGCGTGCTTTTTTCGTACAAGCTTTAAAAGCACGGTATACATTTAAGGGAATGATTGATTTCGTAAAAAATGGTATATGAGTCTAAAACTAAATAAATATTGATTTTAATTTGCATTATTTTTCTGGATAATAATTTTTATTTAATGCCCTTTATAATTTACCTCAATTTAAGGTGTATTTGTTTGAGACTAGTACGCGCATTGCGGGAAGATACAATGCGTATGTAACAAGTTCTACTCGAAAATTACTTGGATTGATCACGAAGTACACGTAAAATGTTTTATTTTGGCTTATTTAATAAATATATTCCAACGAAGCACTTCAATTTGATGAGAAATTAGTACGCAAAATAGTACCGACCAATGATTGATACAATTTGGTGATTGTGAATTTGTTTTTTGGCACGAACGTTAGTGTCACGGCTCTGACATAAATCATAACATAACAAGATTACGAGCTAAGAAGGGTAAGTCACCCCATAAAAAGCCCAAACTAACACACCACCACCACCACACAAAAAAAATCAAAGACGCCCAGAGCAAAGAGCTTGTGTGTAGAAGCTCTTTGCCCAGAGTTAATAAAAAAGGTATCAATGTTAACCTTGAGATCGTGAACAGAATTGAAACTAACTACCCACTGAGGCAAACCATTCCAAATCAGTCATCAGTAGCGATGAAACCTCATTGACGTCGATTATTTTTTCTATAATTATTGATTAAATGGTTAAATGAAGGTTTTTAACCTTAAATGTTTAATTAGCTGTTCGCCTATCTGGATACGTCTGTCCAGGAAATTAACTTATGCAACAAGGCCATAGGCCTATGCCTAACGCTACTAACGCTAGTACTAACTTTAGGCCTATGACTGTATGAGCAGCATAGTCGGATAGTGGGCCCCAAGGTTAATGCAGCTAGGCCTAAGATATTTAATTTTTCTTTATGAATTTTATTTTGCTTTATGATTTTTTTTACCTCGTATCCTACGAATGTTCGCTAAATCTTAAAACCATTAAAGCCGTTCACATTTCAATCAGAGCAGGGAGCAAATATATTCGGCCTAGTGTTATCTATCCCACTTTCTTTCGCAAAAAAAATCTTCATCTCTTGATATTCACTGTACTGCATGAGTACTCTTAGTTCTAAGCATTAAAATATTATACTCAAATTTTCAAAGGGTCAAAATTTTAAGCACCACTTGAATGAATTATAAAAGACATTTAAGTAGCAAAGGATTTACTAAAGAAAACGTCAAGGTCGTCCTGGCCTGTAGTAGGCCTTTATCACAAAATTTGCATAAAGTATGCAAATTGAGGCCTGAGATTCAACCGAATTTTATTAAATGTTTTGCTACTATGATGGTTTATATTTCAAATTATTTCTTCATTTTAGCATATACACAACCATATGCCTTTAAGCTGCTAATGAGGTAAAGAGATACAAATTGAATTATGCCCAGTATATTCCTTTTTCACATACTGACACACTAAAATATGGTGGTCAAACCTAACAGCTTATGTGCATCTACCTCAGATGTCTAACTGACACTTTTTAAACCTGAAAAAAATGTCACTCTTATCTACTCTAGATGTCTACTCGATGTTTTCTTTAGATGTATGAATAATATCTGTAGCTGTCTAATACGTATTATCCATTACAGTCAGCCACAAGTATGAGGTATTGCTTTACACTGTACTTACCTGTTAGGCTGTTATACAACTGTAATATAGAAAAAATAGTATAGGCTAGTAATATGTAAAGTGTGAATGTAGAACTCCATATCAAAAGCCTATTATTGTTTGTGTTGAAAAATAGCTGTTAGAAATGCATAATAATGCATGTGAGCAAATCAAAAGTACATCTACCTTCAATAAGTTAATTTGCTTTCACAAAGAATTACCAAATGAAGATAGAATACAATTTCTTCAAACATATGGAACATCTGCAGAAAAAAACATAAAGTCTGTACAAATTATTTCTATATTAGTTTCAGTGCCTGGAGTGATCTTCATAGAATATTATCAAAATTCAAGTTTACATGCAAAACCCTGTTTATAATTAAGCATAGAAATACATACATTACATACATCTTCATTACATATGCATAATAAATATACCTTACAGTAATTATATTCAGTCAAATACGGGATGTTTATTATATATAATATATTTCTTGGAGAGATTAGGCCATCCTTTACAAAAAATATTGCCTGCCTACCGATGCACGTTGTTAAAACATGATGGGTTACTCCATACTACTCCACACAAACAATTTTTCAAGCCTGACCTTTTTCTGCAAAAAACAGACATGATTGCCAAAATACATGCTGATTTAAACAAATTTTGATGTATTCATTTGAAGAAAAAAAATCATGCACAACAAATGCACTATGTTGTGGCTTTTACATGTTACCCCTAGTCTATTTCACGCCAAGTAATACTCAACATTTTTTTGTTTTGATTAACAGTGGCCATCAACCTTTAAAAAAAAAGTTTGTTGTAATTCGCAATGCAGGCAGCAATTTTAAAAACTTGTTATTGTTGTACAGTATATAGTTAATGAAACTTGCTTTATTCCAAATATAAATGCCTTTGCGCACACATACCTATTGGCAGTCTCTAAATCACATATTGTATGCCTATGTATGACCCGTTAGATGGAGTTTGAATACTGTACACAACATTACAACTTATCATCCAATATGGAACAATGTAAAGATTAACCTTTTATAGCTTGTTTAAATGCAATTTTTTTTTAAATAATGGGCTAATACATTAAAAGGTATAAAAATATTTGTGAAATTGTAAAAGAAATCAAAATTAAAACATGCATAGCATTTGCTTAATAGCTGATTTTCATTGGGTTGTTTTATTGAATCAATTGTTTTGAAATTGACCTACAATATCAAGCAGATTTTATAGGCCTACCGTTAAAAAGAAAATTAATTGAGAATTATCTAGACCGAGGTTGATGTTATAATAATATAGAAAAAAGTATCAGTATCAAAGTCTATATCATATGCTTGTTACCAAAATCTTTCTGTTACCATTGACACTTATTTGGCATCTTGACCGCTAATGGTTGGAGCCATATGGAAACAAAGTTACACTTATTTCTTTATAATCTTGAATATATCAAAATGATCTAAATCAGGGAGTTGCCATTTTCTACTGGCAACCTCCTGTTTAAATGAACTATTATTTTATAGGAAGTGTAAATTATTCACTTACAACACATTTGTTTCAATAGCTGCAGGTCTACCACAGTTTTCTATTAACAAATTAAACTTTAGTTACTGAAATGATTGTATTCACTGAATTAACTTATTGTCAGCCTCAAAAATGTGCAATAATAATTAAAGGTTCTCTGATTTAAGTGGTGTTCATCTTCCAATGTGTTAAATACTTTTAATATTTGTTTTTGAACATCTTTTTGAAGAAAAAAACTATAAAATAACTAGTCGTATACAAAAGGGGGGTTCTGGCGCACTTTTGCGTCGTTTTTATGTCGTTTTTGTTTTGGGCTGGGTTCGGGAACACTTTTTATGTCGTTTTTGGTATCACTGGCTGACTGGACCCCAGAATCCCCTTTTGTATACGGAAGATAACAAACGTTAATGCTTTTTTTTCTTCTCCATTTTAGCCTCTAGTGTATCATCCACCCCACCCGTTTCTGTATCTGGCAGGCTGCTTTGTTCTACCTCCGGAACTGAAGGTTCTGTATCCTGTAAGCTGCTGTATTCTACCCCCGAATCAAGAACTGGAGGTTCTGGGGCTGTAAGTAAAATTGTATTAAGGTGCTTACCTATAGCAAGGTCTTACAGTCTTAGCAACCATAATATTATTGTTGTAGCCAATTTAAGTATCTATACGCAAAAGCATATTGCTAGAAATCATGTGCAAATCTTGACCCAGACTGAAATCTAAAGGAGTTGAGATATAGGTCTGAGTACCTTGATAGCGTTGACCGCATCCTCAACATTACGAATAAATAGTGCTGAGCATTCAGACCACCACCACCACGAATTTGACTGCGAGTTTGTGCTTGAGCACCTAAAGCAACCCACACAAGTACACGAATGCTGTCTTTGATATAGTTTATACCAATGTCTGTGAAACCATCATAAGTAACCAGTTTCCATGTTCGATGGTTGACTTATGTAGTCGATGGTCAGCATCGCTGCCCGGTCACCAAATGACATGATTTTCTTATCATAGTATTGCTGCTGAGCTTCTTTGAGCTGGTGATACCCTTCTTCACCATGTCGTTAGCCACATACTGGCTAGGGTGATAAGTGGTTGAGTACCACTTCCAGGATATCCCTATAGTCCCTGTTTGGAACCCCTGGTGGGGTCCACTGGGAAACTCCCGACGTAATCCCAAACTCTGCATACAGTTGTTTTAACGCCCCGTCACTGTACGGGTTATTGTAAGGGTCAAAGTTATCCTTATCTGGTAGACGAATTTCAAGTCTTTTCAATACTTCCCGTATGGTGTAATACACGTGAAAGCGATAAACCATGCAAACCGTCCAGTGTTTGTAGTTAGTCATCTGCTCGGGAGAAACACCACATCCATCTGTGGCAATCCACAGGGCAAAGTTTAACTGCGTTTGCCAAAACAGGGTCGGCACGCCGCCTTTCCATAGTGGCATCATCATGTACACAGTGTATTCGGTAGTTTTAAAGATGCTTTTAAACTTTGCCTAGAAGTACTGATCTGATCCGCCTGGGTATATCCACTGTTCTTTTAGATTACTCACACCCACAGTCTCAGCATCCTGCCAAACAGGAGCCCATGGCTTATGTCCGAGGATGTGTTTAAACGCTGCCATATATATATATATATATATATATATATATATATATATATATATATATATATATATATATATATATATATATATATATATATATATATATATATATATATATATATATATATATATATATATATATATATATATATATATATATATATATATATGTATATATATATATATATGTATATATATATATATATATATATATATAAATATATATATATATATATATATATATATATATATATATATATAAATATATATATATATATATATATATATATATATATATATATATATATATATATATATATATATATATATATATATATATATATATATATATATATATATATATATATATATATATATATATATATCATGACGCCTTTAATATGGAGGTGGATCTCGCTGAAAGCTTAACTTGAGGCTCCACCCAGTGCTTTGGTAATAGTCTGCTGCGCCTCCTGCCGCCCAATTTGTTTCCCATCTTCCAGAAGCTGCTTTCTTTATCCTAGCCCACCCATCTTTTTAGCAGCTCGGGCCTTCTCTTTTAAGACTTTATAACGTTCAAAATCTTCAACGACCGTCTAAAAATTCCGAAGCAGAAACGCTACCATCTTTGATGGCTTTACTGACAAGGTCTACGATGCTGTTAAGCTTAGAGGAAGCAATTGTTGCAATCTGACTATGCTTCGCAACTTTCTTATCCATCCGTGTTCTTAAATAATTACAGAGTACACTACCAACACCACATACAGCAGCAGCATCTTCCATAGCAATCGCTACTGGTGCAGCAACAATCGTAGCCAAAACACCCATTCCAGCTGCACTAAGTTCCACGGTTGTTAGTATAAGCACTGTATCTACTGCTTCAAACCCTTTGAAGACCCGTGTGTATTTGCGGCTTAGACCTTCTCGAGTCTAAATCTCATTTTCAAAGTAACTTTTTAGTTGTGTCAAATGTTGTAAGCGGAAATTGCTGGCTCCCTCGGCCCCCTCCTCAGGGGGAGCTGACTGTAATGTTGGATAAATGCTGTCAACACCCATCTTAGCTATTTCAATAGTAATGTCACTTCAATTGATAGATTATTACTATGTATGAGTTGCCCATAGCCATCACGCACCTCTAAGGTGAGGGTGTTCAACACACCTCCAGCAAGAAGATGCATCATGGGGTGTGAATATGTTACGTGAGTAGTTTCCACTACTTCTTCATTAACAGTCATTTTTGCCAGTCTATTGCTAGGCAGCCCCTCCACAAAGTTTCGAGTGACATCTAATTCCAGAAGGTGAATACATATATAAAGACCCCTTTAAAAGGGAGGCACGTGATCACTCCTTTATACACCTGCACCCATCCATTAATCCGTGATATTCATTCCCAAGAAATATAGAAAGTTACTGCTGAATTTGACTTCGCAAGTAGCCGGTATGACTAATTTGATTTATAAATTGTTTTGTTCTAACAACATACCTCCCCTTTCTATCTCCCTATCAACTCTTTTCTTGAGTGTATTAAAAGTATAGAAGCCTGGTTCAATGGTTACTCTTTTAATTAGCTTATCCTCTGAATATTTAATGTCTAAAAATTCACGCTCCTTCAGATTATACCAACCGTTGGTGAAGAACACGTCTGTGATACCTACCTCTTTTACTCCAAGAGGGGTTTCTAGGTTTCTTGGTTTTCCGGTGACTAGATATGTGCTATAATACATCAATTATTTTAATAGCAATGTGACTTCAATGGGGAGATTGTGGTTATTGAAAGGTTTACCATTGTTTCGTAGCTGGTACTCAGCACGCCATTCACTAGTCGATACATTTTTGGTGACTATAGCGTATATGAGTCATTCGGCCTATGTCAGTCCTATTCACAAGAAATTTACCACGTCTATCCGATGTCCGTTGGATGCCCATCAACAAAGTTATGCGAAACATCTAACTCCCGGATGTGAATGCCTAAGGAAAGATCCATCATAAGGAGAGGTACACGATCGCTCCTATGCACACCTGGGTTTATTGCCTTATATTCATTAGTAAGTTCGATCCCTTATAGTTCTAAGATACTTTCACTTAAAAGAAGCGCAGTCCCATCTGACACAATTATTCGGATCAGTGAAGTGGCCGACTTGAAATCAAAACCGCCCACATCATTTTAAATTATCCCTCTATGTAATCTTATTCTAATCATATTGAAATTATACAGGCCTGCCTCAACCTTTGTTGTCTTGGTTTTTCTACTATTAAATACCAGAACACTTATCTTCCCATACTCATCAAGGTTATACCAACCAATGGTAAATCACACATTATTGTTTCCTACTTTGCTTACCTGGAGCGGGAATTGTAGATTGACGGGTTCTCCAGTGACGATATGCGCACTGTAATACATCATAGTAATAAATAGTATATGATATCTTCAATTTGATTGCCTGGATACCCATGCGATAAGTGTACCATCCACTGCAAGCACAAGTGCCCACATGTTACTCCCTACCATTGTGAATATGTTACTAATTAAATTGAAAGCAAGGAAAGGGCCCCATCAATGATGCCTGGTAGAGCTGCACCGAACTATTTGCCAAAACGTTTTATTAGCCGGCCCAGTGCTTTGACAACGTTATCCTTCACTGTCGGCGTTGGCTGTGGTGTTAGCACGGGAACTCCTCCCAGCTTAAGTTCCAGTATGATAGTGGATATTACAAACCCTTATGCGGTCATAATGGAAGCAATCGTCACATTCTGCTCTCGAAACAACTTAACCAATTTTTCTCGCAGAGAAGAGTCGCTATATACAAGCTCACGCGCAAGGTCACGTATCTACCGTACCTGAAACTTCAGATCACCACAAAGTGTGTCTATGCTAGTCTGTAGAGCGTTTTGTAGACCTTCCAGTTGTTCAATCTCTCTTACGTATACTTGTCTTTTCGTCTGTATCGCTGGTTGCTTCGAGGCGGTCGCTTGCCTCTTCGAGTTGTTGGTCAGTTTTCACAAGCTTGCTTTCTAGAGCTGATAATGTACCTCCTATAGTTCTAAGCTGCTTGCCGAGTCCCATGAGCTCCCGTAGGGGTAGTGAGTGGAGCATCAGTCTGAACAACTACACCTGTTTCCCCTATTAATTTTTCTTCTATTGATTCTTCAACTTCATCTAACAGCGCAGTTTCAACGGGATCTGCGCCATCAAGGACGTTAGACGCCGTAATCTCTATTTCGATAGCAGCATTTTGTCTAGAACTATCACCAAATAATTCCCTGATTGCCACCTAACCTCCTCTTTGTATCTCGATTGTTGCTACAGTGATCCATCCACCAGTCTGAACATTGTTGAGACGGATCTTACCACCCCTGAATCCAACTTAAATTGGTCATACTTTGGAGTACCAGCAGTTTTTACATCATTGTAATATTCGTTTACGATCGGAATCTTGGCAACTTCAAGTTGACGTCCTGTTATAGACAGTTCAAACTCATCAACGCTAGTTTCAATTGCAGTGGGTACTTCAGGAAGGTCTCAAACATCTGGATTATTGACCGGGTTATCAGCCAGGTCATCTCTTTGACCAAAATTATCCATTTGTATACCATCCATTGTTATTACATCATGGATTTTAACTTTCATTTAACAAGAAATAAGCAGACCCCATTCCAATTGTAACAATTGTAATACAAGTTAACTCTCGGCTGTGCTGTTGAGGTGATGGTGAATAGAAGTCTTCTAGGCAAACCTGGTTGTAAAATCTCATTGCGACATCTGAATTTCTGAAAGTCTGTGCAGCACGTCTTTCTGCCATAAGTCTTTGATTCGTCCTGTCCAGTTCTCTTGCCTATCACGAGCCGATTCAGTTTTAGCTGCCTGCAGTTTTTCCACTGCTTAATCATGACGCGTACGTTCTTCCTGTGCAGCAGGGTCCTTGGCGAGCTGACTAAATACAAATTTTGAACCTGAAAATGCTAGTGCGTTTACTAAAGCCCCTCCAACAAGCAAGGCCATCGTAGCCATCACCTATCCGACATATGTATTTAATTGGGTGATGTAGTAATGATTTTATCAGGAATGATACCTCGGGAAACTAACCACTCACGAGTCATAGTAGCTGCGGTAAAATTCAATGTAAGGAGTAAAGTGCTAGATCGCGAGGTTTCATCCCTAATGATGGTGGTGGCTTCAAGCTTTTCATAACAGCACTTCCTAGGACTGCATAGCCCGTGGCTAATAAAGCTATAATTCCGTCCTAATACAGGAAATTAATAACTTGTTAGATTGTGTCATTGTTTATTATATATATAGCCATCTGCAGTTATCTTCAATTGGTTTTCAGGGACGGGGAGGGGGGGGGGGGACTGGGTGATATAGTCTGGATCCAGCACATTACCATATAAGCCCTGGATTATCTTGGGATGCACTTTTGAAATATACAGGTGTAGAATTGGAACTGTTAACCGACTATGACATGCATCTGTTCTTCGAGAAAGGTATGAGCGGTGGCATTTCCATGGTATCCAAGCGCTATGCTAAAGCCAAAAACCCCTACGTTTTAGGCTATGACGATTCCAGGCCTAAAAACCATATTCTCTACCTAGATGCAAATAACCAGTATGGTTGGGCAATGAGTCAAACACTACACACGGGGTGGATTCGAATGGGTGGATGAAGTGCCCTCGCTGGATGAAGTGCCCTCACCCAATGCAGAAATGGGTTACATACTCGAGGTGGGCTTTGAGTATCCTCAAAGCTACACGACGCCCACAATGCATACACTCTTGCTCCGGAACGTTTGAGGGTCCGAAGGAGTGGTTGTAAGATTATCAGAAAGGGCTTCTAAACTCGTCAACTGATGCTTAAAAGTTGGTTCCCTATCTCTGTGATAAAAAGCGCTATGTTGTGCACTACCAAAATTTACAACTCTACCTCTCACTAGGTATGAAGTTGACAAAAATACATTGTGCAATTCGGTTCGATCAAAGCAAGTGGATAGAACCCTATATCATATTAAATACAGAACTCCGCAAGAAGGCCAAGACCAGCTTTGAGAAGGACCTCTACAAGATGAAGAACGATAGCGTCTTTGGTAAGACTATGGAAAATCTGCGTAAGCGTGTAGACGTCAAATTCATAAGAACCTCTGAAGATGACAAGCTTCACCGGTGGATAGCTAGCCTCACGTTTGCAAGGCATGTGGAATTTGATGAGCCGCCCTACACATACAAAAACGTCGGCTGATGCTTAACCGATCAGTCTACGTCGGGATGTGTGTCCTGGACCTGAGTAAACATCTGATGTACGACTTTTATCATAATAACCTGAAGGAGCAATACGGGGAGCGGTGCAATCTTCTCTATACGGATACGGATAGTCTTCTGCTTGAAACGAAGATGTGTATGCTGATATGAGTTCTGAGTCACACCTCTATGACACGAATGATTATCCGACAGACCACCCGCTCCACAGCACTACGAACAAAAAGTTGCCTGACAAAATGAAAGACGAATGTGCCGGGCTGGAGTAGCCATTAGCGAGTATATAGGACTTCGACCCAAAATGTATTCTATTCTAAAAGAAGATGGAGCTGACTGATACGAAAAGCAAGAGGCGTTAAAGAGCATGTTGTGAAAAAATATACGACATCAGCAGTACAAAGAAGCACTATATGACAGCAAGACATTTCGCCATGGTATGATTTTATTGAGAAGCGAACAACACATTATATATAGCAATGAATACTATTTCCTTGTCACCTTTCGATACCAAGTGCTAGGTTGTGAGTGGATCACCCACCACTATGGCCTTTGGCTACAGGGGTTAAACATACAAACAAATATTTAAAAAAAATATGTAGAAAATATATGTATATATTTTTCTGTCATAAATTTTCAAGATAGGTGGGTGGTCCAAAACGACATAAAAAGTGCGTCTGAACCTTAAAAATATAACAACGACGCAAATTAGTGACATAAAAAGTGGCCCAGAACCAGTGAAAACAAAACGACATAAAAAATGTCCCGTAGTAGTATACAAAAGGGGAATTTTGGGGTCCAGTCCGCCAGTAAAATCAAAAACGACATAAGAAGTATTCCAGAACCCAGCCCAAAATAAAAACGACATAAAAACGACGCAAAAGTGCGTCATGTTTAATGTAAAACATTGAAAAATATTTTTATTTTAAGACTTGGCTTAATAGCAACCCATGAAAAGTTTGAGCTTTAAAGCAATGTATTTATACTTTGCTAAGACACCTAGGCTTAACTAAAGTCATAGGCTATATCATAATGATAGTGTAACACAAATTTAAACAAGTGAAATATACATTAATAAGATTTTCCTGCTATGAAAAAGAAAACATTGCTGTGAGTTGTATTTACAGGGTGCCTGACAGTAACTTGCATATAACTATGACATTAAAAAACTTAAATTGTAATAACTTGTCATTCCATGCTAATAGCAAATTTATTAAGAACTATGCACTTTCAGTAATGACTTCGCAAATGATTTATGAAGTGAACTAATTTGTGGTGTTTCCTTTACTTAAAATCAGCAAACTTTGTGAAGTGAAGTTGATGAAAGTGCAGTGGGTCTTAATGCTAATGTTTCTTTTTCTTATTTAATTATCTTTTAAGTTACTTTTAAATTCCTTCTTAAAACATACAGATAATTTAAGTTTTAGGCAGGGACAGAGTGGCACTATAGGCAGTTGTAGGGTAAATGTAGTTAACTCTAGTTAACTTCAGGACAAAATTGATAGTCAGTGTAGGCCTAAGCTAAGATGAACAATGTTTATGACTGCTCAGTATCCCTTCATAATTCAATTGGGATACCTTTCAACAATTTTCTTCAGGGATTTTGAAATAAGCCTAATAGTAAGAATTTATCTTTTAAATCAAATTATTCCACTTAGACCAAAAAGTTGTCATTTTTGTATAAATTGATATTTAACCAAGGCCTAGTAGGCCCGCCGCCCGTGGTGGAAATATCTCCAGTACGTCTAACGTTAGCCCTGGCCTACCTCGAAATTTGTTAGGACCAGCGATGCGGTATGTTCAAGATTTGGCAAAAATCGATTTAAATTCTTCAGACGTACGCCAGAACCCATGTATACTGAGTATTAACAGACCTATTCTATGGTGAAAACATGCCACCGTCTGAAAGTTATGCCAATCTAATCTTAAATTATCTCGCAGAAATGGAAGAAAGGGCGGCCATCGCCACCCAAATTAATACAAGAACAAATTCAACTTTTAAAACAAACAAAAAAGCAAATATGAAATGAAACAAAGCAAAGATTAAAAAAATCAAAGCTCGAAAACGAACAATTTACAAGTCGGGCTTGAACAAAATCAAACACGATAACTTAAACAAATTGAAAATTAAAAACTGATGAGTTGAAAAATGTAATCGGAAAAGCTTGATACATTTGATAAGTTAGAACTTTTAAGATTACAACAATTAAAAATGTTACGTTTTACAATAGTGAGGTATATATTCAAAACAATGATTAAAAACAAATTTAGAAACAAAAAAACCATTAATGATAAATAACATGAACAAATGGCGAGAAAATCCATGATCGTGAAACGAACAGATCCAACCCCGCGAAACCATTACAACCAACATTTTGAAAATTGAAGCCCAATAAACGAAGACAACCAACACCGAATTACCAAGACATTCAAAATTCAAACTGATGTTGACGACATTATTCCATTCAAAACCAAAACGGATTTGATCAAAAAAGCGATTCAAAACCAAAACGAATTTCATGAAGAAGGATTGACAGATCCGTTTAAATGCGGGATATATATTTTTACTGATAGCGTTGATTGTGTTGCATTGACGGCGTTGATTGTGTTGCATTGACGGCGTTGATTGTTGCATTGACGGCGTTGATCGTGTACCGTTGACGATGCTGAATTTGTTGCTTTTAGATTGTTGGCTGTCTTCAAGTCGACTCTTTGTTTCCGTTTAGGATGATTGAAGGACTACAATGATTTTCGGCTTTGATCAATTTGAACACTTTAAGTGTTGATGGTTTGACTTAATATACTCTTATCGGGTTGTCTTTTTAAGGTTTTAAATTTCAAAATATTACAAACTTTGTTGTTTGAATGTTTAACATGAAGACCTTATTAAGTTGTTTTTTTATTTTTAATGTTTCAGTTTTCAAAAATGAATTTTTCAATTTGCAAGATGCTATTTCCATCAATTGTTGGATGTGGATTTTTTATGTGTTATATTTTGTTCGTTTTCAATCCCTAATTTGTTCCAACCCTGTTGTATTTTTCACCACAATTTATGTTTTTGTGTTTTAAAAGTTGGTTTTGTTGTTCTATTATTTAGGGCTTTTGTTTTTAAAAGTTGGTTTTGTTATTCTATTATTTATGTTTTTTGTTTTAAAAGTTGAATTAGTAGTTGTATTAATTTTGGCGGCGATGGCCGCCCATACAGATATATATCTGTGAAGTGGAAGTGGAAGGGCGCCACAAATTCAGTTAAATCCAATTTGACATGGCTTCGCTGGAGAGACATTGAAAATTGGGAAAGCTTGCGCATGCCCGGGACGTAGCATTCAATGCAGAATGAACAGAGGTTCAAAGAGAACTGAAAAGGGCTTTGAAAGTCCTCGACCATACAAATTATAAGTATTTTTCCCTTGCTATTTGAAATCATGATTGTAAATCATAGCCCAAAATTCGCGGAACACGTATGCGCTAATTGGTATATAAATATGGTTGTTGTTTATTACACTGTGGTAGGCCTACTGAATCGGTTAAGTCGGCAAAAATCCTTGATGAGGACATGAACGCCTAACGAACGCCTAATGCTTGTTGTTGCTCCTGAATGCGTTCGTTTGTTAGCAATAATCTATGTTTCAAGCGTGTGGTTATTTAAAGCCCAGAGAAAAAAGTGAAAATGTCGAAATATGATGAAAGTACAGTGGGTGTACCAATTCAGCACATTAGGAATTGTTTTTACCTCCGTTCGTTATATGTAGTTTTCTACTTCTAAAAAATATCATTGATTAAAAGTTTAAGATATAAATATTCTAGTTAAAAGTATTTAAACTCTTAAAGTGTTATTATTATTTTTAATTTTTATTTTGAAATTTCGACAAGGTGTACATGTACCACGAAATGTGTACCAGTTGAGCGTATTTAAAACACACACGATTTTCTGCAATTCATCTCATTTTTATACATATATTTTACAGCTTTTTACAAATATATTGAACAAAACATCTTAAATAAACTCTTTGACATTAGGTTTAGATACAATGATACCCGTCGCCAGTCGGCTATTAAATGAAATCCGTTTAAGATTGAACCTTTTCTATCGTTTTTGTATGTACCAGTTGCAATAGAAAAATAACAAATTATGCGTATTTATACGCGCAAGCGCAGTCAAGTAGTTACGAGAAGACAATACGCTAAACTGGTACGGGAATTTATCGCGATAAAGGTCGCGAAAACATGGAAAAACAATATTTATCATGCAAACTTTGTTTTTTTGCAAGTTTACAATAATTTTCATACGTTATTTAACCTGCAAAGCTTGACCATATTTTTGAAGATTTTTTTATTCGTGCGTTTCTGATCAAAACGGAAAAAAAGTAGTATTATTTTTTTAAAGAATCAAGTGTCTCGAGTGATGTAGGCTCGAAATCAAAAGGCAAAAATGTTTCTTTTACTCGTGAACAGAGACATAATTTAAAGTTTTAATTCAGCACAAATTCGTGATTTTGTATGTTTTAAGAGTAAAAACAAATGGTAAAATTTTAGCAATAAATTACTAGAAGTAAACGAATAAACAAATGCAAAAATACGCGGAATTGGTACATGTGCTGAATTGGTACACCTACTGTAGTTAAAATGTTAGTGCTGCCTGTTTCCTTTTTAGTTTAAATAATATTCCAGGGTGCATTTCCTGCACTAAGGTCTGACGATTTCCGGTGTGGAGTTGACTTAACATAACATGATTACAGGCTAAGAAGGGTTAGTAACTCACCCCATAAAGAGCCCAAACTAACAGTAACACCAACCCCCCCCCCCCCCCCCTCCAAAAAAACAAAAACCCTAAAGACGCCCAGAGTTAGTAAAGAACTCATCAATGGTGACCTTTAAAATTGTGAAACTACCCACTCAGGCAAACCATTTCACTCATTAAGAACTCTTTGCGAAAAGCTAAAATGCTTAATATCTATCCATGAGAACTCTGGTCAATTTCAAACTGTTACCACGTGTCAAATGAGGGGTAGCTGAAACATGCAAGAAATAGCAGGCAGTCAAAGCATCACTAACAGATAAGAACTTAAAAACCTGAATCATACGCCACGTACTCTTCTCAACTCAAACGTGGTCAGACCAAGAATTCGCAACCTAGATTCATAAAAGAGATTCCTTACTTCGGGAATACGTCCAGTGGCTCTTTGCTGAACCTGCACCAAAATTAACTTATCCTTCTCATAAAAGGGACTCCAAGCTTGAATAGCATACTTAAGGTGAGGCCTGACTAACTGCTTATACAAATTAAGACAACCATTCTACCAAGAAAACAAAAATTTCTTCTAATCAAACGAAGCATCCTATTTGCCCTTGCAGCTGCTAAAGCACACTGTTTAAAAGGCTTCAGATTGCTAGTAATGACAACACCTAGAACCCTTTCTTGATGAAAACAACCAAGATTTGAACCATGTAGCTGCATCCATCAAGTTTTAAGGCAAGATACATTTTTTACTGTAATTAAAGGAATATTCCCATGAATTTTCAAATATATTATAGAGGACAAGTAAAGAAACAAATTGGTGAAAAACTCGTGTTGATATCTTATTCTGTTTAGAGCCAAGATGATTAATTCCTAAGCCTATGTACAGATGTAAGTTCAACAAAAAATACTTCTTTTCTTTAAACTGTGTATGGCACTTGTCATAAAATAAGCAGATCTGAGCAAAGCAGCTGTTCGAGTAAAGTGCATAATAATTGAACAAAATAATTCCAATAATTTAGAAAAAGGTAATTTATGATGAAAGAAATACGTAAAAATTGTCGTGAATGTAAAATTATGACAACACTTTACACTGCAAGGTAACTTTTCAGTACACTGGTGAAACCTTTGAACACTTAAAGTGCAATATCTCCGAAGCAGAATAAGATATCAATTTATGGTTTTTCCCAGTGTGTGTTTTTTTTTTAAATTATAGTCCTCTATCACATACATTAGAATTTTAAGGGATTATTCCTTGAAAGTTAAACCAGTACTTGCATCTCGCTCTTTCAATGTAATTTCCTCCAAGAAAATATCTTTGTAGTAACTGAACCTTTTTCAAAGATATTTGTATTTTTTATTCTTTATTTTTTGTAAGCTTTTCTGTCCAAACAGAAGACCATACTTGTACTTATCCACATGCTTTCTAGTCATGGATTTAATGTTTTATACATCTTTTGTTTTCCCATTTACGAGCCACCAGATTATATGCATCACAGGCGTGAATTTCTCAAAAAGATCAGTCATTGTAAGTACCAGTAAGATTGTAAACAATCATCGTGAAATGTTTTTTGTAACATTTGTTTTTTGAGTTTTCTTCATTTTGAATTTTAAATATTGTAGTTACAGGGAAACTCTCTCTCTCTCTCTCTAGGTGCCAAGTCTAGAACAGACATTGGTGATCATGGCCCTCCAGTCACTTCTGTTTAGAGCCATACTCATAAACTTATTGTTACTTAAGCTGCCGTTGGATGCCTAGTTGTTTAAGCTTTGGACATATTTAACTTGCTGCCTTCCACTGCTTCTTTTGCCTTCAATTTTCCCACATACTGCAAGCTGTTCCAACCCACCCACCCGATAAATATGCCCCAAAAAATCCATCTGCAAGCTGTTCCAACCCACCCACCCGATAAACATGCCCCAAAAAATCCATCTGTCTCGTACTGATGGCATTGAGTAGAGACCTGTCTATGCCTGAAGCTATCAGGACATCATCATTTGTTTTCCTTTCTGTCCAAGATATTTTCAACATTCTCCTAATAAACCACATTTCTTTAGCTTCTAATCTTTTCTTAATGTCACTGGTAATTGTTGAATAGGTAAACTATTGAAATCATTTCTAGCCGGAAGCTGCTATGAGATTCACAAAATTGGTACTCACTTCTTATGTATGTAGAATGGTTTGCAGCTTTGGTTAAGATTTTCATCTCTTGTTGTTGTTGCTGAATGCTGAATATCTGTTAAATAATACATGATTAAAAAGTGCATTTCAGGAACTTGGTCTATGGAGCTCGCAAAGTTGATTTAGGTGTACGATGAGCTGTACTGTGTGTATTTTTGCAGATAGCTGTCATTTAGACATGTTTCTAGGTGTCAGTACAGCTGTGCATTATAAAGCAGACCAGCTCAGAGAGTTAAAAGAAAGAAATAAGACAAGTGCTGGATCTTTTCAATCCATATCGGGTTAAGAATGACATAGTGTTTTCTCCAAGGAAGATGTGTGATCAGTATTTATCTTGTTGAATAAGAGACGAGGGTGTTTCATTAAAAACATTTTGTCCTATCTTTCCATTTAACACTAAAACAGGACAATTTAACCCTTTTGATTTTGTTATATCTCAGGGTTTTGTGGAGCTTCATTTGTTGCCTCTGAAACCAGACTTGAGAAGAATCCGTTTGAACAGCAAACAGTGCAGTATCCTTTTCAGTAGCTGTTAATGGTTTTGCTGTAAATACAAAGATATATCTTGTATGCTAGTAGAAGCAACTTTCTCTCATTCTCCCCTGTTTCTTTTTATCAGAATGATCAAAGATATGATCTTTGTCATGGTGCAAGTTAAGCCCTCATCAAACAAACAAACAAACTATAAGGAGTAAGTTTGGTCAATTTCTAATGATAGAAGAAATGGTAAAAAATGTACTAAAAGATAATTTCCTTGTGGCATGAAAGTTTATTTTGGAGCTTCCTTTCCACCAACTTGTTTTTACCCCTCTTTTTTTTTTTTTACACCCCACCAAAGTCCTTTTTAAGTCCCATATTGTTTCCCGTTATAAGCCATTGATTGTTTCCTCAAATGATATGTTTTCTCCTCAAATAATATGGATTATGAATTTAAGCACTGTTCAGCAATTTTATTCAAAGTTAATTCAAAAAGTGTACAGTAGATCTCATATAATATTTCATTTCATGTAGTTGTTTGAGGCATTTCACAGCAGCTACCCATGCCTTAGTTCTTCAATTTTCAGTACGTTCCTTAATATTTGGCATCAGGAATTTATCGTGTGCAGATCAATGATGTCTGTGAAGCTTCCTTTGTCTATAGTGACCCAACACTTGCCGTATGCCAGAATGAGTCCAAACAGTAAGAAATATTTCATATTTTCCCCATTTTAATGTCACCATAGAAAATTCATCATCATCTGTTCCTTTTTCCTCATGAGGGTATAGGGCCATACATTCTCTTTCACCATGTTGTCCTGTCGCTTGCATATACACTTCCCTGTTCCTAGTGCTATACCCATTTAATTTCTTTCTGTCACAGCAGTCCTCTGCCAAGTCTCTTAAGGCTTTCCCCCTCTTCTCCTCCCCTCAGGTGCCCAATTGAGGGCTGTCTTTGGGTGCTCATGCTCTCTCATTCTCAAGACAAGGCCAATCAATTTCCACCTCCTTCACCAAATCTGCAAATTAAAGTTACTGTACATTTATTATCTTTGCTAATTTCACTTAATATTGCAGCATACCTGGTATTTGGTAGATATTTTCCTTTAACACAAAATATTCATACATGTATGTAATCTACAGAAAACTTTTATATCGTAATGATATCTTTAACAAAACATTTAAATTGTTTCAATTAATTGTCATTCTAAAGGAGAAACTTGCACTTTTTTCGTGATTGCCACCAAACCGCTGTGAGCTCAGTAGATCCAGATGAAGCTAATGGAGAGTTGGTCATTAGGATACCTCAAGAGGCCATGTTTATTGTAGAAGGTAATTCATCTTTGGTTCTTATGCGGTAGCATCAGGAACCTATGCAGTCATGATGGCATGTGTGTACATATACTGTATGTGTGTGTAGTGACGGCAACTCATTATCTCAAGAACGATACACTGGATTCATGTCATATGTGGTACACGGATAGCCCATGATGTGCCCTATTGTTTTTTATATTGATATCCTGCATAATAATAAGTAGGCGGGGCTTAATATAAAAATCTTGATGTGTTTATATTCTAACAACCGTATGTTTGTTTTGTTTCTTGTGTGGTAGATTATGTTAGTTGGTGTGTACATGTTCATTGTATATAAACGTTGACTTTCATTAATATGCGTAGTGGGACGGGCTTAATAGGGTTTAGAATTAACGCTATTCCCCTTATCCAAAAATAGTAAAATCTTGAACAGAATACCAAATCATTCTTTTTAAGTATTCCGCTAGGATAGTAAAAAATTATCATTGTGCAGCAGTAAACGGTCTTACAGTGAAACTAACAATAACATACCGTTAGGCTTTAATCCCACTTAAATCAAGTCCCATTTTACATGCTGTAAAATTGACCAGGAAATACATGGTCAAAATACTTCAATCCTGGCGATCAGTACATTTACATGTAAATATTACCTGATAAGTCCAATAAATTTTGCTAGAGAGAACAAATATTGCAAAATAATGAACAAAAAAGTTTTCAACAGAGCTGAAAATATGAATGCTTTGCAAAATCACGGCTGTTTTTCCAGAGGACTGATATGAACAGTATTCTTGAGGTGGTGGCGTAGTTTTGAAATTCTGTACGTCGGGGTATCACAGTATGCAAGATTTTCACTGAAAGCCTTAGAAAGTACGGCAAAACAGTTACACAATGTTAAGATTAAATGACATTGAGGGGAACTTTTTTGTTCTTTTGTAATTAAATTTTCATGCACATTTTCCATAAAAATGATGATTCATACAGTAGAAATAAACTTTTCATGATTTGGAAAGCAAATTTCAGCCTCTATATCATGATGAATAACTCTGGCTATACATTTTCAGTCCAATGCATCTAAACTCACCAGAGTGTTTATAACTCACTAATGAAAACATCCTAAGCTAAGCGCATGTAAACGCTAAGCGCTCACATTTATTTGTTGTTTTTCTGTGGAAAAAACCCCAGGAATAGTGAAATATGAGATGGAATAGTAGATTTAAAACGCTACTAATCTGTTGGAACAGTGGCAAAAAAATTAAATTTAGAACCCCGCTTAATATGATTTTGTAAACAAAAAGCTTGTAAACATGATATCTCAAAAACTTTGAACTGGATTTACATCATGTGTGGTACACAGATAGTCCATGGTCTGAAGGTGTGCCCTATTATTTTTGGTTGTGATTTCATGTGTAATAATAAGTTGGCAGGGCTTAAAATGAAAATTTTGAAAAAGTGATAAATGAGCAACTGTAAATGCTAATGTTGTCAACTTTTTTTTATTGATCTGCATGGTGGGTGTGGTTATGAATAAATATAATGTTCCAACAAATATTTCATGATATGCAATGACATTACAGTGAATACAAATTCTGCAAATCAATCAGCATATGAAAAGAAAAAAAGAAAACATCAGAACCACAAAACCTTTTGGTTCTGGTTCTATGTCGTTGTTTTGAAATTGACAAATATATGCTCAGAATTGCTCATAGGTATGCTTTGATATTTCAACCTTTGAAGAATGTTCATGTGCTGTTTGTTTGTTGTGTTCTGTCATATACTAGAAACCATGAATGAAGGTAAATGACAGGGAGGGTAATGCAAAGGTTAATAGTAGGATTTTGCAAAACAGATTATAGGTAGCACAGAAGTAATAAGGTATCACTCCGCCAGCCCAAAATGAGAAGCCCCAGAGAAAAAGCTAATGGAAAATCTTTTCAAAAGGGCCCATTTCATGGGACAGGAAACTGAGAAGTTGCAAATTTTAGGAATGGTACAGAAGGGAAAGGTCTTGACTATGCATATCCAAATTTGACAAGATCTGTTTCAAAAAATTGTTTCATGGGGAACTATTTTACTATGGACCCATACCAAAATTTGATTTATTCACTTCAGCCTAAAAAGAATGCCCAAAACCTCAGGTTCAACCCCTTTTAAATATATAATCAGAAAACATCGCAAAAGTTTATGAAACTTCCCATTTCTGGTACAAAAAAGACCTGTAACTTGACTCTTTTGTCATAGGTTTCAATAGGGCAAGCAATTAGTTCTATGCTACCTATATATAGAGTTATTAGATGCTTTAAGATATCATGATTCATGAGGGAGATCAAAAACAAGAAATGAAGATGGGTGGAACAACTTCATTGGAGAACCTGCAGAGGGCAGCTTGGACATCCTTATCATATACAGGAAGACATATGAAGTAGTGCTAAAGGAATAACTGTTTCCAATAAATTAGAAAGAGGCAATTGATTTTAAAGAAATACATCTGCAATTATGACATCACACTTTACAATTGCAAGGTCAGTTTTCAACACACTGCGGGAAATCTTTGAAATGGAATAACATGTAAACGGAATAAGATGTCATCATTGTTTTTTCACCAATTTGTTTCTTTAATAGTCTACATATATAGGAATGTAAAAATATATAAGAATATGGGAATATTCCTTTAAAAGGAGTTGATCTTCTATGTGGATTCATTTGTAATCTTTATTGATGTATTTGATCACAGATCAGCGCATGCTTAGAGTAAGCATAGAGTTCTCTGTGGAGCGCCCTCAAGGGGGAATTCACTTCGTTATTCCAGATGGCGAAGGCTCATATGCAGAAGTAAGTGAATGCTAATGTTGGTTCTTGTTATTTTCAGCCAATCGTATGCATATCTGCTTTATTATTCATGGTGATAAACCTTACACATGTTGTTTAGTATTTAGTTCTTTATAGGGAAACATAACAGGTCTTCCACCAAGCACAACATCACAAAATCTTGTTTTATTTCATGTCGACAAATCAAATTTTAAAGTTTGAAGGAATTAGCATTTTGATTTGAAATAACCACTATTACAATGTACGTGATAGAGAAAAAAATAACAGACCACTCATCTGACATGGTATTTGAAAGTGTATTCCATTTCACATGAAGATATTAACCTTGAAAGATTACTTAAGAATGGTTTGTTTGATTTGAAACCAAGTCTTGAAGACTGTTTAACTGGATTGGCTTTCCCTTCTGTTTTATTTGAAGGTAATTTTCTCATTTGCTTTCTCACCATATAAGAGTACCATCTGCAAATAAAGTTAGCAACATTTCATGCACATCTAAGTTTGTTTTCTGCAATGTGGTTGGACAAGAGGGTACACACCCCTTATTTGTGGTTGGACAAGATGTGGTTGGACAAGAGGGTACATACAAGAGGGTACCACTTATTTGCAAGAGGGTACTGTACATCCTCTGTGTTGGACAAGAGGGTCAATTAAAACATGATGGAGGGTTGTTTGGACAAGAGGGTCTTTTTTGTGGTTGGACAAGAGGGTGGGGGACAAGAGGGTACACACCCCTAGTTACAAGAGGGTTTCCCTAACACACCCTTAATTTTGGTGTTTAATTTTGTGTTAGATTTAAAAATTTCTTAATTTTGTGTTAGAATTGAAAAGTTAAAGAAAAATATTGCATCTGTTTATTGACTCCTTTTCCCTTAATTTTAAATTATGAAAGATTTGCATGAACAGGGTTCATGCTTTCAGGGTTCACGCTTTCTCTCACATCCTTTTTCAAGAAGATAATGTCCAGTTGATCTCCCAGTTTGGCTTCTTCAGTGGACTCAACTATCGCCTTGACTGCGAAAGGAGCAGAAAAAATATTATAATACCATTATGTAACAATTTGTACCTTCAGTTTTGTTAGATTTTAGTAAAATATTAGTTTATTATATATTGTTAATAGTTTATTAAACATAAACTATCATATTAGTTGTTTTACTTTGTTATATTATGTTAATTACAAAGTATTATGTTAATTACAAAATATTATGTTTCAAAGGAATATCTTTTATTATTGGTTACCATTATATTACCTCTCTTTGTACCTTCAGTTTTGTTAGATTTTAGTTTAAACCTTTAAGGTATCATTGAGTGGAGGTTTTAAAATTTAACAGCATGAAGCTGAGCCACATTTCATGAAAACAGAAATGGGGATCACATTTTACTGCAAATCTTATTTGTGATTTAGAAATTAATCTTCTAAAAGCATTACAGTGCAGTATGGTAAAATATGGTAAATCCTTGACATTAATCCTGTTTGTTGTTCTTTCAGAGATCTTGTCACATGTTTACGTACGGCTTGGAGAATTCCTCACGTCTGTGGTTTCCGTGTGTGGATTCCTTCTCCGAACCCTGCACATGGAAACTCGAATTCACTGTGGATAAATCCATGACAGCCGTCTCTACTGGTGAGCTAGTGGACACCGTCTACACTCCTGATATGAAAAAGAAGACATTCCATTACATGGTTACAGTGCCCACCGCAGCTCCAAATATTGGACTGGCTGTCGGGTAGGTGTACACTAAGAATGTAGGACTTTAATGCGCTCTGTAATCTTTTTTGTGGCAATGTCTGTAAGGGTGGCTGTGGGGCCTGTTGAAATTTTTGTTTTTTGAGCCTTGTATTTAATTGTAAATCATGTTTTGAGGTTGCAATTACAGGGCTTCACTTCTCCACCATCAGCCCTCAAGAGCAAGAAATTAAATGCCTAGATTTGTTCGTAATACTTAATATTACAAATTTTATTGAATAGGCTTAGGTCATAAAACTTTAATTCTGCCGAGATGTCTAGATTGAAACATTTTTGGAGCAATAACCCATTAAATTTTATTAATTGATTTGTAGAACTTATTAGTTAAATAATAGGGGATGGCAATGCATAACATAGCAACTTGGTTGTCTCATGTTCTTTATATGTTTCAATGAACAAGAAAGAAATCCCATATAATTGTTTCTGACATTAAGAAACAGGTCTGAATCTCTAAAAAATGAAATGGGACTGCTGCTCTTTCTTGATTTGCTCAGTATCAGGGATGATTTTTTTTTAACTTTCTGGGACCATAAAGTCTTGAAAAAATGTGTGCAAGTATAGCACAATTTCAGTCTGTTCTCATTGTTTCTTTCTTTCCTTCTTTCTCACCTTTCCCTCTTTTCTTCCCCATTTCTTTTCCCCCTCTTTCCTTTCCCATTTCCTTCCCCATATCTTTTCCCCTTTCCTTCCAATTTTTTTCCCCTTTCCTTCCCCATTTCTTTACCCTTTCATTCCCCATTTCTTTTCCCCTTTTCTTTCCCCATTTTCTTTCCCATTTCCTTCCCCTTTCCTTTCCCCTTTTACCCCTTTTCCTTCCCCATTTCTTTTACCATTTTCCTTTCTCTTTTTTTTCTTCTGGAGACCTGAAAATTTTTATGGGACCATTGGTGCCGTGGGTTGCCACCCCTGGCATTTCTGGGCCCATTGGTGCAGTGGGTTGCCACCCTTGGCATTTCTGGGCCCATTGGTGCCGTGGGTTGCCACCCCTGGCATTTCTGGGCCCATTGGTGCCGGGGTTGCCACCCCTGGCATTTCTGGGCCCATTGGTGCTGGGGTTTGCCACCCCTGGCATTTCTGGGCCCATTGGTGCCGGGGTTGCCACCCCTGGCATTTCTGGGCCCATTGGTGCTGGGGTTTGCCACCCCTGGCATTTCTGGGCCCATTGGTGCCGGAGTTTGCTCAATTTTCCACCCCTGCTCAGTATTAGTGATTTAATGGATTTGTTTAGGGGTCAAGCAAGTCTATTTTAAATGAAAGAAGACTTCAAAAAAAACAAAACAGTGAAGAAAGCATTTCAAAAATCTTATTCCGTCAAGGAGATATTTAACTTTAAAGTTTGGTATCATTTGTGTACATGTAAAAACCACTTAAATCTGACTAGATGTGATGTCCTAGCCTCAGATTCCTCAAAGTTTTTATGTTTTCTATCATATTTTGTCTTGCGATTTTGTGGCGTAATAACCATGAGATATTTCAAAAAAGTAGTAAAACTGAATCTAGGAAGGGTATTTATGATATACCACTTGAAGAAAGTTTGAGGAAAAATAATTTGAATAGTGAAAAAATTAAGTAAACTTTCTTTAAAATGCATTAACAATTGTTAAGAATGTGAGGATGAAGATGCCAATTTTTCATAGTAGAATTACTACAAGAGTCATTTCTACACCGATAAGACATAGCTTTAAACTTAAATATCCCCTTAACGGAATAAGACTTTTGAATGCTTTCTTCACCATTTTGTTTCTTTTGAAGTCCTCTTTCACATAAGATGGGTATGCTTGACCACTGAACTTATCCTTTAAGCAGTCATATTGCATTTGGGAGACCAGGCAGTACTTCGTGTTACAAATACAACATCATCAGCCAAAAATGATGTATAGTGCTATGATATTAGTGGTCATAAATAGTTTGATTGTCAGTGTAATGTATCATTCCTTTTGTTGCTCTAGGCCATTTGAGGTCCTGGTGGATCCTACTATGCCAGAGGTGACACACTTCTGCCTGCCAGGTCTCAAGCACCTCCTGGGACATTCCACTTCATTTTTACACGAGGTAAGAAAGCAAGACCAACCTTATGTGTATTTTTGAGTATGGGTGCTTATACTAAGAGAAGGAGTGTCATGAACAAAACTGGAATAGGAAAGAAATTAACACTATTTGGCTCATTGGTAGAAGGTCTGCTTTTGAGCCAGGTGATCCAGGGTCAATCCTGGATGAGGTCATACCAAAGGCTGTAAATAAAAATGGTACCTTTTTATTATATCAAAAAGAATAAGTCACCTGAGTTACCTCCAGCTTTCAATTTAGTTAGTATTTATGACTATTAGGGTGTTTCAGCTGATGTCACGAGGTCACGTGACTTTGTTTACATTGCTATTTTGTCAGTCAAAAACACTGCCGTCTGCTGTACACCTAATTAGACTTACATACGTTTGCATGATGTTATATAAGATTATTTTTGTAAGCTAATTATGCTGGAATCTTGCTGTGCTGCTGGTTGCACTAATAGATGTGTGCGGAGGAATACAAATTTTGATTTCCATTTGATCCTGATTGACGTTCGAAGTAGGTTTCTACTGTACGACGCAACAGCTTTCAACCTATGGTAGGCCTTACACACTAGGATTTGCAGCAAGCACTTTATTTCAGGTGTGTAGGCTTTGTCTGAGTACAAAGAACAATCAGATGGCGTTAACGTTAAATTTACTCTTCGTACACCCGGTGAAAATATAACTTAAGGAAAATATGAAGAAAAACCGAAGCGAGCAAAAAACTGCAATTAGTGAAATTTGCTGAACTGGTACTGGTAGGTTAGCATGTAGTATGTTTGTTGTACATGAGATGTGACTGAGCTGTGTGAAGATGCGTTAAACGCAATGACGCTTGCCTGGCAAAATGGTTTCCAGATGAGTTCCGAGTCATGTGATGAAATTTCTCTATATCACTTAAGAAGGTAAACTGTCTTAACTTGAATAAAATATCATTAACAGTTTCAAGAAACAACTTCTATGCCAATTAATTTTGTAAAAGATAGGTACGATTAAGTAATATTTTTACAAAACTATCTTAATAGCAGGAATGAAGAATTCTAAATGACACAATATGGCAGTCATTTTCAACCTTACCTTCCTAATGTATGGTAGTATCATTTTATTGAAAGATATCAAGAAAACAGGCTTGGCAAGTCTAAAAGAACTTTAAATTGTGGATAAAACGATGTTTTAAAATAGTTACCAAGTGCTGCACAAGCTAATGTAAGTGGAAAGATACAGTATCTCTTGTATTTAAAATAGTTGAAGATTGAAAGAAGTCAATGACAGGAAAAATCAGCAATTATTGATTGCACAAACCTGGATATTTAGTAGCTGTCTTACAATCAATTTTATAGGGTTGAAGGGTTTATATTGTGTATGTTATATTGATTATTAAGTGGAAAATATGTAGCTCACATAATAACCACTTGATTTGTTTAAAAATAGGTGAAGTTCTTTCAGTAGGTAAAAAGGAGTGGCTTTTAGTGGCTGAAGCTATTACAAATATTTTGGTCAATATTTTGCAGGCTTTTGAATTTTATGAGGACATGCTAGGCACCACCTACCCGTACTGCTGCTACAAACAGGTCTTTGTGGATGAGGCTTACCAAAACTTCAAAGCATATGCCACCATGTCAATATTTAGGTAAGATTTTAGTTAAATGAGTTGATTATTTAGGAATCTCTTTATGGATAACAAATCCCTGGTTTATTAACGAGTTGAACATGTTTATATTGTTAGGTTGAAACACAATTAAAAAATGAAACACACCTTATTTTGCTTTTTTGTAAGTATGTCTATATTGTATCAAATAAATGACTGTCTGGTAGACATATTTCAACAATAGTGAGGGGCAAAAGCTTCTTGGGGCATAAGCCCCAATAAGCCTTACGTAGAGGTAGAGGATAAGGACGGTGGAGACAGGTAAGAGGAGCAAAATTACAAAAAAAAATACTGAGGATTTGGAGGTGTTCCAAGAAGATTGGAATATAGAATGTCTTCATAACAAGAGTGAAGGAAATGCTCACCTAAATTGCAATCATTAAGGTTTCTTTTCAACACACTCACGCAATCTTTGAAATGCAATAACTCCTAAACAGAGTAAGATATGAACATGGTTTTCTTTTTACACCAAATTGTTGCTTTAATCTTTAGAATCCCACATGATTGTAACGCGACTGATTTGACATGCACTTTTAAAAAAAATTATGTTGCTATGTCATATAGGCCCATACCAGTGATCCTGGTGTCATTTGAAAGAGCTCAAATAGTTTTTTTTGAAAATATAACTTTTTGATAGGGATTATGTTGAAAAAAAATTGAGAAAAAATGGGTTGAAAATAGAAAATTTGAAAAAATGCACAAAATTTAATGATAAACGATTTGTTTTCTTCTGAAAAACTTACTTGCCATACTTCCAGACCTTGTTTTTTCCTGAAAACCCGTGAGGAACTCACAAAGAAATCAATGCATCCAATTCCGGTTGAATTTTGACTGCCCTTATCATCAATATAGTTTTTTTAAAAGGCAAAAGTTGTGCAAAATTGCATGATTTTTAGCCTTTTTGAGACCAAAATGTGGCAAAAATGAGTAGTTTCTTATTACAATACAACTGTCCCATGCTAAAAATAATGTTAGAAAGGCCATTCCACATATTTTTGATTGAAATAAAAAAAAGCATTTACCCCCTCTTTATTCACAATCGATTACAAGTTTTAAAACAACTCCAAATAATAGAACATACGTAGTGTAGGGATTGCAACTTGGATGACCCGGGTTCTAGTTCCGCACCGGATGCACAGCATTGTTTTTCACAAGTAATTACGGGGATGATTATTTTTTGTTTATTTTTAATGTTTTGCTTTGAAAAAAAATGTGGACTGTTATCAATGGAAAAGAAATTTCCTAAACAACTATAAATGTAAAAAAATCCTCCATTTTCATTATCCACAAGAAATGATACAAGCTCCAAAAAATGAGCAATTTTGACCTAATTTTGCCTGAAATTTGCATATTTTTATACTTATGTCAATATTCTCTTTAATTTTGCTTTTTCATTGAAAAGTTTATTGTCTTAGCATTCATATAAACCAAACTTGTAGTGATAGAAAACGAAAGGAAAGTTGTGAAAATTCATTTTGAAAAGAAAGTTCCAAAAACTTGCAGTCGCATTTTGAACATTCTGGGGCTCCAAGAGTTCACAGTCCTCTATCATATATATGACATGGAAAGTCACAGGAATATTCCTTTAATGTATCTATCTGAGAAACATTTAAGCTATGAAAACCTGTGTAGAAGTTCCTTCTTCACATTATAAATCAACTTACAGATGTAAATGTGATTTGTCCATTTTAGTTAAAAGCCAGATGGAAAGAGAATGAATATGTAGCTGTTTGATACCAGCATTGAAATTCCAGCGATTTAAGGTCAAATGTTTGTGGTGCCATAGTTTGGCACAACAACATGTTAAGCAAATGTTCTCATTACGAGTTCATTGTAACATGGTGTATTGTTATTGTTTAGAAAGCATAGCAGGAATTATGAGCACAGACAGTAAATGAATCAATGTGTATAATGGAAATACCAAATTACCATGAAATGAGAACAAATGCTGAAAAGTGACATTTATTGGAGTGCCATGAAAATTTGTATTATTCAAGTTTCAGAAACTGTCGTTTAGCTATGTAGACCTTTTCATATCGGAATCGGTAATTTCTGGAAATCTCATTTGAATAATGTCACATGGCCGGAATTCAGGTGACCATAATAGACCAATCAAATTCCGGGGAATCCTGATCGTCTGCACAATTTATTAGCTTATGGGGTCAAACCCATTAAAAACACAATAATCAACAGTATATAAGGGCCTACATACACAAATAAGTACTTCACTGAGACTTAAATGGTAGCGTAATTTGGTTAGGAAATTCCATACCAAACAGTACACTTCGTATAAACTGTATCCTCTCCATTCACACCATTTTTCCGATATGCAAAACTACTTGTCTCATTCACAAATAACAAGAGATTTGCTGCCGAAAGTTCTCGATATTATTTCACATTTTGTGCAGTGAGGTCAACGGCGCAAGTTCATACCATTAGACTCTCTGCTCTGAACATCAACGTTTTCAAATTTGAACGATTTTTTGCCAATTTCCATCCTATTTTTGTGTTTCAAATGTGCACAAATATTTTTAATTTTGAGGGAATGTGAACCCCAATGAATAAACAATGTTCCATTCATAAAAACAACATTTTAACGTGCACACTACTAGGCTTAGGGCCTACAACTACATGAATTAAATGTAATGTTAGTGTTATAAATGTACCTGAGGCCAAGTGTTAACTTGAAATCTTACCTGATTATCGCGTATTCCTTAATTGAGACAGTCTGAATGGAAGACAGTACGGATCCTCTTGAAATATGACAACAACAAAACATCCCCATAAGAAAAGAATTATCCAGGCAGAACAATTGGAACTTTGATGCAAATTTAGATATTTTACGTGTGCATACAACACGAAAGCTTATACATTTTCGTTTACGTACGTACGTCGTACATGTAATGTTGTACTATTATGTGCGTGCGTACAAGCTTATGAAGGTAATACGCACATATTGTTGTTGTTTACAATTTTCCCTGCAGCTGATTGGTTGGTTAGTAGAAACAAAAATTCCCTGGCATTTTATTGGTTAAAGTACCTTGACGTTTCTTGTTCGGCTAAACTCAGTTTGAAAGGTCTACAGCTTGAGCGTAAAGCTGTTTTGACAATGACAATTCAAAACACCTGTTGATAATCATTTCACTGAAGAACTCCATGTTTGGAGCATTCTCTCGGTAGTTTTTGTACGTTTCGATCTTTGCCTATTGAAGTCATGTCTTTAGTTTGCTAGCAGTAGCTTGCTTAGAAAATGTTAAAAAGCAACAGCAAAACATAGATAATATAAATATCTATTTTTTGCTGTTGAGTTTTTTCTTTTCCTATTTTTGATGCTTTAATGTTGTGATCATTGGATTCTGCTTAGACACATCAGAGAATTCTTCCATCGTATCTTTAAATTTCTGTATTGATCAGAGCTTGTTTTGTTTCTTTCAGCATAAACTTATTGCATTCAGATCGTATAATTGACCAGACGTTTCTGAGTCGTCGTTACATGGTAAGGGCGCTAACAGAGCAATTCTTTGGCTGTTATATCAGCTCACAGTCCTGGTATGACAGCTGGCTGACCAAAGGCATCTCACAGTACCTGTGCAATCTTTACTTGAAGAAAATGTTTGGAACAAACGAATGCAGATATCATATCCATAGGGTAATTTTGTTTATGAAGATTTTGAATTTTAAGTTTTAAGTGTGATGAAGAATGTCTTGACAGTTCTAAGTGGTCATTTTGATGTGCAATTGCATTTGATAAAGGAAATCAATAGTTCAATACATACAATTTAGGATTACCAAGTTTAATATTAGACTATTGTGTGTATTTTGAAGGACTATGGAGTGCTTTCGTTTGTCAGAATTTTTGTTGTTGTGAATATGGAATTCTTTCAATTCTGTAAAATTTAAAAGTTATTAAAGTAGAATTGAACAAAAAATGCTTAAATTATTGGGAATTTTGTAAAACTTGGTAACTTTTTCCTGAAAATTGACAAAACAATTCCCCAAAATGAAGAAAATTTTCCAAAATTGAATACACCTTCCTGAAAATTGGAAGAAAAAAAACTGCTGCAAAAAATGAAGAAAATAGAAGAATTTGTCCCAAAATTGAAGAAAATTGTCCGGAAATGAAGGAAATTTTCCCAAAAGTTGAAGAAAATTTCAAAAAATGTAGGAATTTTCAAGCAAATAAAAGGATATCCTACAGAAAATGACGGGAAAATGGTGAACAAAAATTGCTCTTACTGACCAGCTGCGGGCTTTGTATATCTGATTGCTGTTACCCAGAACACTTATTGTAGCAGACTGAATTTTGTTTATTCCTTTTGCTAAAAACTCTAAAGATCGAAAAGTACCATAAATGGATCAAAGCTTGCAGCAAGCCTCGCGAACATCTAAAGGTCAAAGCATTGGTCATGCACGATTGTGGATTTGAGGTTTGTTTGCCCCACCTAGTTACCACATTGCTGTGGTGGGTGTGGCTTACTTCATAACTCAGAAATGTTAATTTTTGTAATGTTGAGCTTAATGTGATAACAGGATGTTGCAAAGAAATTTATCACTAGTATGATGAAATTTACCCATCCAGGGTTTTTGATTTAAACTTAGCATGTCTTTTTTGTTTGATTCACAAGGACTTGAACAAGCTCTGTGAGTATGAACAATCAATAGGAATGATCATCCTTCATCCAGACCCCTTCTTCAACCAATCAGAACAGCCAGAGAAGAAATCCATCTCTCATCTCTACTTCCCCTCTGCTAATCCTCATACTGTCTCCTACAAGTACTGGAAGCTTTACTGCATCAAGGCTCATTTTGTGGTGCGACTTATCGAACTCAGAATTGGACAGGAGCTACTGCTTAAAGTAAGTTCTGTAATTGGCTGAGGTGTCACTGCTTAGAATAGTAAAGTGATGAAAAGTATTCAATCTTGTAGGACTTTGTTCTGCAGTCATTTATTTCTTCTCTCAAAAGTATGAAGTCAATTTTCCAGAATTTTTCCTGGTTGCCAAAAGTTGATAAGAACCTACTAGAATAGTAATAGGATGCTGCTATTCTTTGATCAGAAAGTTTTGTTTTTGATGATTTATTATTGTTAAACATTAATGCTTAGCCTTACTCTGTACAAATATTTTATGTCATCAAATAATTGGAGGACATGTTGGTACTTCTTCCTGTCCAAAGAATCAATCAACCAATGGAATTTATAGAACATCAAAATGAAAATAAACATTTTTGCTTTAGGGGACTTAGTGAACAGAAAGACACTTTTTGGTGTATTTCTTGATATAGCTAGGTAAACGTTCAATTGTTTCTTGAATGTAGAAAGGGAAACTGTTGTTGTTTTCTGAGGACCACAACAAGGGAAAGGTCAATCAGCAAATGATAGATAACAAGTCATGGGTTCTACAAGAATCATTTGACTTAATGTGAATCACTACCTTACATATTCAAAAGAGGAAAACGGTAAATCAGAACAATTAAATACTCTTTGCTTTATAAGATCAAGAGGTTAATCAGAGGTGCTGTGGCTCGGTGGTTAAGGAGTCATGCTCATATTCGAGAGGTACCGAGTTTGATTCCCGTCATGAGCGCTGCATTGTGTCCTTGAGCAAGACACTTTACTCTACTTGCTTCAGTCCACTCAGCTGTAAAATGAGTACCAGCACTGCTGGGGAGTTAATCTGTGATGGACTGGTGTCCCGTCCAGAAGAAGTTGTGTACTCTTATCCACTTGCGCCATGGAAACCGGGGATAAGCACCGGCTCAATGAGCCTAATTGTTCGGATGAATTTAGCTAGCTTTACAAGGTAAACTAATGCTTAAAAGCAAGGTGTCTCTGAAATAACCACAAATTGTATTAAGATTTGATTTAGATTCTTAAACAGAAAATATTCCAGTAAGATAAAGTTGCGCATGGATAAAGTTTAACAGCTTGAATGTATTTTTTTTGTCTTCAGGTATTTAACAAACTGCTGTCTTTAGCCACATCGGCCTCCCAACAGAAGTTCATGCTGCACTCATGGTGGAACATGTTGTTATCCACTAGTGGGGTAAATCTTGCATTTCTATTAATGTTTATTTTTTGTTCAATTTATTTTATTCTCGACATTAAAGAGAAAATCTTAACAAAACAACAATCGACTAAAAGAGATGCTAGTGCTTGAATTAGAAATAACTACCTACACATCAAATACGGTTGTACTCAGGTCTTTATATTTGCTAGTATGAGTACTCATTTTGCCTTTACGTTCTGCTACATATTATTTTCAATATGGTAAACTTCCCATTATGGTTAACTTTCTGTTTTGAACTTCGTAGTGTCTTGTTGCTCGTAAGTTTGAACCATTATGATGTTGTGCTGTGCTCATAAAAATTAAAATTTTATTGTACTTAAAAAAATGTTTGTTGTGAAATTGTTCAGTACAATTGCTCAGTAGATCAGGTGTTTTTTTGTTTTTTTGTTTACCTATTCTTGACTTCAACTCTCCAATTGTTGATTGATGAAATAAAACAAAACTATTAATAAAATATTACCAAACATTACAATGCACTGAACAGCAAAAATACAACAGCAGTTTAGGATAGAACACAGCTGAAAATTGGCTGAAGAACTATTAAGGTAGGTGAGAGGAGTAAACTAAAAAACATAGACATATTGCTTTCTTTTGCTTTCTTTTAGTTCCTGAAATCTCTGTCCACTGTATCAGGGACAGACTTACAAACATTTGTAGAGCAATTTGTGATGCAGGGTGGAGTGGCGCAATTCTTTGGTAGCTTTCATTTTAATAGGAAGAGGAATGTGGTAGAGTTGGAACTGAGGCAGGAACCTGGGAAGTCAGGGGTCACCAAGTATGTGGTGAGTAAACACATAAGTAAAAGACCTTTTCAAACCGATTTTAGCCAAACATGACTACTTCAGTACTTTCACTAATCTAGTGTTGGGGGAATTTTCTCTTTTTTACCCAACCAAACAGCTGCAGTTGCTGGAAGAAAAATTTCAAGTAACAATGCACAAGCATATTTAGTTTATGTATAACACATGGATGATTAGAATTTGAAAGTATTTTGTTTATACACTTGGTCCCATACCATGCATGAATTGTGCAGATTGCCAAGATTCCCCATTTTTGATTGGTTGATAAAATTTCACTAGTTTACGATTGGTCCATTATGGACACATGACTTTTGGCCATGTGACATAATTTGGATTAGTTTTCCAGAAATTGCTCATTTAGCTTTAATATTGGTTTATGCACAAGAGCGCTGTTGTTGCCCTTCACTTATTTGTTCGTAAATAATATAGTAAAGTTATGGTATGCTTTGAAAATGTATTACCAGAGCTCTGCATGACTTCTCAAACCTAACCTATTAATTTCTTATTTTGAGCCCATGACCTAAAAGATTTGATTGAACGATTTCAAGGTTAACCCTAGCATGTAAATTTCATGGATGAATTTTGCTGAAATTACTGAATAAGAGAAATAAAATTGTGAGGAAATTAATTCTGTATCATGTAGTGTTAGGAGAAGGAGATATACTAAAAGATATAATTTTGTTGATGAACTGATTAGGAGAGTATACTTTACAAAAGTGGTGCCTCAAATTCACTTGCTGTAACTGCTATAATATGTTCCCATCAATGAAGCAGTTTGTACTAATTAAAAAAGTGTTCTCAGAACTTTGTCAGATAATAAATGATGGTTTATACTTCTTTAGATTTTCCTTTACTGATCTTTTTATATGTGTTTTTAAAACATAAAATATAAAAAAAAATAGTAATGAAATATGCAAAGACTTTTGAGCCTTTGGGAATGCAGTGGCTTAGCGGTTTGGAGTCTTGTGTTTGGAATGACAAGTATGTTGGATTCCATGCCGAGCACTGTGTTTTGTCCTTGCCTCAGCTCCACTCAGGCTGTGATTGCTGGGGAGTTAACCTACGATGGACTGGCATTTTTCCATGGGAAGTCATAAGCTCTCCTTCTCTTGTGTTCTGGAAACTGAGGATAAGCACTGGCCCTATGGGACTAATGGTTTGGATGGATAACCTTTAATCTTTGGGGTCACTTCTAGACCAGTTTGTGACCAAAAATTAAATGCAAATATCTCAAAGCTTTAAACTTACACATTCTATTAAAGGGTTAAGATTTTGTAATACTTTTATTGTCTCTTTACCAATCTTTACTAAATGAATAATTACAGAATTCATGCAAGGTAATAACTAAAAGAAATAAGCTTAAAATGACGATTCTCTGTTTTTCATTTAAGATTTAAAACAATTCTCGCCTCATTTCCAGGGTCCATTGAAGGTAACAATTCAGGAATTGGATGGTTCTTTTGAACACACGCTACAGGTGGAGGAGAACCTCACCAAGGGTGAGATCACCTGCCATTCAAAGAGTAGAAGGTGAGTCAGATAAACCTCACAAAGGGGTGCATCTTTACCTACGTTTAAAGAGTAGAAGGTGATGCAGATAAACCCCACAATGGGGTGCATCTTTACCTACATTCAAAGAGTAGCAGGTGAGGCAGATAAACCCCACAAAGGGGTGCATCTTTACCTACATTCAAAGAGTAGAAGGTGAGGCAGATAAACCCCACAAAGGGGTGCATCTTTACCTATTGGATTTATATCAGACAACATTAAACAGGTCCATGGACAAGTAAAGGTAATTGCTAATTTTGTTTTTATTATGCCTTCTATGTTGGTTCTTTCAGATTCCATGTATTGGCTTCTCCATCATTAGTTTCCTCCATCTTGTCTTGGGTCAGCCTTTCTGTTGTCACTAGGTAGATGATGCCCTGAGATTGCATGTCCTCCTTAACACAGTCCCAAACTCTTATTTGCTTCAAGTGCCTAAAATATCCGAGCCATTCTACTCTTTCCACAACACTTTTTAATTTCTGGGGTGTCTGTGAGATACTAGTTTCTTAGGTGTTGGAGTCTTGTGACAAGTATTCTTCAGAGGCAAGACATCTCAAACACTTCCAATTGTTTTGATAAAATAAAATAAAAGGTGCTAAAACCGTGAGCAGGAAAAGCATCAAAAGTTGTTGGATATTGACAATTTTACAGCTTACAAAATTGTCATGTTTTATATGCCAATAATGTGTGATGTACAACCAGGCAGAGCTCTCTGTTTTCTTCTGTTGCTGTTTTGTTTTAGAGCCACTGATTCTTGCAAATAGTGTTTGAATAATTACCATATACCCAATCATAATCAAACTATACAAGAAATTTTCACTAATTTCAGTGACTAAAATTTAGGCAAGAATTCTAACGATTTACATTAAGGTGTTGAGTTGTTGTGTTTATCACAAACTTTGGTAATTACTTTCAAACATATAAAGAAAGACAGTCAATTATGTAGTAATCTTAAGTTGATATGTTGTTGTACAATTTTGTTTTAAAATATTTTGCAGACATAAGAAGAAGAAGATTCCCTTGTTGAACAGTGAAGAAGTGGATATGGATTTGAGTCTAATGGAGTAAGTTATATATGAAAAAATGTACAACAACAATATTATTATCAGCATGATATTGCCATGTGTTGAAAGGTTTTGGTAACACTTCAAGCCTGTGGGATGGAAGTCATATAACAATATAGCCATGATTTTGGTATTCATCACAATGTACAGTAACTAAATAAAATTCATTATTATGAAAAAAAGGTTTTTCCTCGCTAGCTTGCTTCAAGAAGGGATTAGATTTATATAAACTGTATAAATCTTTATTAAATCCATTAAAATGTGACCATTTCCCAGTTGCCTGAAGATATAAAGGATTTCAGCATTATATACAGGGATGCCAGTCTTCCAGCAATAGCTGGAATTCCTGCTTTTTTGCGATTGTGAAATAAATATCCGGCTGCACTTGTGACTTCCATCAATTTGGGATTTTTCTTTTAAGTTAGACTTGTGTAGATTGCTCGAAACTGGTGTTTATATTATCATATTTTGTAAGCAGTAAGATGTTTTTATGCAAATAAGCATTGCCCAAAAAACATTTGTTAAAAACGACTGCAATAAGTCTCTTTGTTTGAACCTTGATTACCACGCTTGCAGGCTTGTCATCTCCATTGGTTTACTGTGCAAGTTACGAGTCGACTTAATGCATTGTGCAATGTATGTTGTATGTTGTTGCAGTGTGTATATCCTGTACTGTGCTAGTTGTGCGTGATGGATTGACTTGTTGTGTTTCGGAAAATATTGTGTTTTCCTTTTTGTAAAATACCGTTGATTTTTTGCTGTTGGTGCCGGAATGGATGTGAACAGAGGGACAAACTTCAAGGTGACTGATAGATGAGTTCAAAATGGGTTTAATTGGAAGTGGCTCGAGTCCAAAGATAATGCTGGAATTTCCTCTTGGACTACATACGTAAGATTGACGTTCCCAGTAAAGGCCATTGTTTGTGATGTAACGATCTAATGGAGTGGATGAAAGTACTATATGAAAATTCTGAATCGCACAACAACAAAAAAAACTTTAAAAATTAGAGATGAAAATCAGACACTTCATGCAGTTTTTCAGGCTGTGTATGCAGTTCAGTCTGGGGAGGCAGATAAGCCAACTGTAGGTAATAGTTTACCATACGGGGCAGCCCCAAATGACCACTAATCAGCCCATTGCTTTGGTAAAAAAGATGCCCCACTTTCAAATATCAGTTTCTTAGACAGGAAATCACATACACAGGTATGTTTGTGTCCTTCATTATAGGAAACAATTTGCCTTTCACGATGACTGTGTGAAAGTGATAGATCTTGCGGAAGAACTTTCTATAGAAGAAACTGTTTGAATAACTTGGCTGGCTCTTCACAGAACCTTATGTACTTACAAGTTGAAAGGAGGACTTTCTGTTGTGTGTCACAAATGCCTTGTTGCAGAAATGAAAAAGAACAGATTTTTAATTAATATTGATGAGTGTACAGCAAAGAATAACAGGGTGTTTTGAGTGTGCCTGTATCTTATTTTTCAGAGTCTAGGCATGCCTGCTGTTCAGCACTACACTTACTTAAGTTGACAACTGTAAATGCTTCAACTGTTCTTCAGGCAGTAAAAAGAGCATTTTAAGAGAATGGTATTCCTATAAAGAACATAGTATCTTCACTCAGTGACTCTGCTGCATACATGCGTGGCAAAGTGTCTGGCTTTAAGACGAAACTACGTGAAGAAGCTCCAAATTTGCTAGATATTGTTGGAGATCTTTGCCATCATGTACACAATGCAGTGGAGAAATTTTGTGACATGTTTGATTAACATGTTGAAAAGCTTGCAGATAGACCTGTACAATGACTTTCAGTACAGTCCAGATCTCCAAGAACATTTGTCTAACATTCCATCACATTCTCCTTGCTTGCCCCCTGTACAACCTTCCCAGAGCTTCCCTTGCCTCCCACAACTCAGTAGCCGAGCTCTTCCAAAAAAAACCTCTGGATAAAACTATCTCCTTCCTTCATCATGCTTCCCTCTACAACCATATTTAGTCCTCCTTCCCCACCTTCCACCCATACACCTCCTCTCTCGATCCCAGCTTTCTGGCTTTTACTTCTCGTGTTTTTCTTAATCTCCCTCGTTTACTCTCCTTCCTACCTCTGGAATGATCTAACCTCTCAGGCACAATTTGACCCTTGCTGTTGTGGTGCCGTTAAAGTCTCATCAAACAAACAAACAAACTAACATTTGTATATCATTAGATGTTACATATAAAATTCCAATTAAACGAGTTGCTCATCGATACTTATCAGCTAAGATGTTACATGTGAATATGATGGATGCCCCCGACTATTTTCTACTTTGCTTGGGTTGGCACTGAAAACTGGAAGCTTCATGAAAGAACAGTTGACAACATTATCATAGTAGCCAAAGCAAGCAAGAAACACATTTATGAAGACATCATCATCAAATTGAAACAAAAGCAGCTAACTCTGAGCGGTTTAGAGTGCAAGAAAAGAATTGTAGAGACAACTTTTTGTCAAAGGAAGCTAACATTGGCATACATGTATTTGTACTGTAGTGTCTTGCCTGTGTTCAAGAGTTTTGTGCTGACATTTGAACAAAAGGAACCAATGATTCACAGAGCACATACGCCAGTGCACCACAACTGGTTATCAAAGGCCGTGGACATTGACTTGGTTGTCGATGTTATGTCTGTCCGTATGTCGTACCTGTGTTCTCGTCCGGGTCGTATTAAGCGTTTCGTGATAGCATTTGTACTATCACAACCGATTACGCAGGTGACGACCCCGTCATTGTAATTGTGTGTTCAACTCTCACAGAGCACATTATGAAATAACAGAACTGTTTAGAAATTTCTTGGCATGCTTCTTATAGCATGAAACTCTTTCGAATTAACAGCCCTGCAGCTAGCAGAGCTAGAAGTCAGAGGTAACAACATGATAAAACGCTTTCAAATATTTACTGGAACTAAGTGTGGGAACATCATACTTTAGATGGAGTCTTTAGATGTGCTTGCATTTCTAACAAAGTGAGGAATGCATACAAAGATGCAGCAGTGAAATCTACATGGAAAACTTGAAGAACAAGGTGCTTGAGATGCTATCTGCTGTTGATCCTAAGGCACAGGGACATTCTCTTACTAGTGAATCCCTGAGGAAACTACTAAAGGAAATGAAGATTGATTTAACACCATCTGAGAATGATCAGTATTATCTTCAAGTATCAGCTCTTCAACTGGATGAAGAAGGAAGGGTTGGGTATAAGCTCTTTAGAAATATTCAGCACTACAGCCTGTCATTTCAGCAGCACTGGATATATTAACAGGTCCACGCATTGAACAGTCATTTAGTATGACGAACAATGTCATCAACAAGACTACTAATAGGCTCAACATTGACACATTCAGTGCAATTCAAACTGTCAAGTTTGATTTGCTCTCCACCAATGAAACTTCCCTTCAGAGATATCATAGGAAAGACAAAATTCACATCTCCAGTGGACAAATCAGTAGCCTTTTTCAGCAACACAGGTATTAAACGTAGGCAGCAAAAGAAGAAGAGAAAGCATTAGACAATGTATGGTATTAGACATAACTACTTTACATCTTGTAGTTCACAAAATTGCAATACTGATGTATTAGACATAACTACTTTACATCTTGTAGTTCACAAAATTGCAATACTGATGTATTAGACATAACTACTTTACATCTTTAGTTCACAAAATTGCAATACTGATGTATTAGACATAACTACTTTACATCTTGTAGTTCACAAAATTGCAATACTGATGTATTAGACATAACTACTTTACATCTTTAGTTCACAAAATTGCAATACTGATGTATTAGACATAACTACTTTACATCATGTAGTTCACAAAATTGCAATACTGATGTATTAGACATAACTACTTTACATCTTTAGTTCACAAAATTGCAATACTGATGTATTAGACATAACTACTTTACATCTTGTAGTTCACAAAATTGCAATACTGATGTATTAGACATAACTACTTTACATCTTTAGTTCACAAAATTGCAATACTGATGTATTAGACATAACTACTTTACATCTTGTAGTTCACAAAATTGCAATACTGATGTATTAGACATAACTACTTTACATCTTGTAGTTCACAAAATTGCAATACTGATGTACTGCATGCTGACATGTGTACCTTTCAGGCCCTGGAAGCAAACTTCACTGGCATTCATGTATATAGTAGATTTAAGCAACAGTTCATTTACTTCCCAAGTGTATTAAATGAATGCTTGCGACAGTACTTGCTGATACATGCTGCAACGACCATATTGAAAAAATTATAGTACATTCTAGCTCAAGAGTCTTTAAGTCTCTCATATGCATAACCCTTTGGAGAACTTTCCTATTTCTTTTTGTCACTTACAAAGCATGAGGTGTGCATATAGATATCATCATTCAGCAGGCACAATTGCCACTGCACCCTCACAATCCATCACGTTCTCCTTGTTTGCCCCCTGTACAACCTTCCCAGAGCTTCCCTCGCTCCCCACAACTCAATTGCTTCCTCCGGATAAAATTATCTCCTTCCTTCATCATGCAACTATTTAATTCTCCTCTTCCACCCTCTCTCTACTTTGTTTTTGTTTCACCTATGCACTTCCTCTCTTGATCACAGCTTTCTGACTTTTTGTTTTTGAATTTTCTCTCATTCTCCCCCTGTTTCCTTTCCTTCCTACCTCTAGAATGATCTGACCTCTCAGGCACAATTTGACCCTTATTGTCATGGTGCCTTTAAGCCCTCATCAAACAAACAAACATTCAGCAGAATTGCCTTAAATACAATGTATTTTCTTATCTTTATCATATGTTAATGACTGACTTACTGATCCGAGAAAATAAATGTATATTTGAAAGTTATAACAAGTGTGCCTCTTGGCATACTAAAGGGCTCACTGGTATAACTTTCGTGATATGTAATAGCTAAAAGTCTATTTATTAGTTTTTTCTTAACATTGTTGTCTTATAGTGCTGACTCACCGGTACTGTGGATCAGGGTGGACACAGAGATGAACTTGGTCCGTCACATCAAGTTTCAGCAACCAGATTTCCAGTGGACATACCAGTTAAGATATGAGAGGGACGTTGTTGCACAGTTAGAGGTAAATATATGCTTGTGATTCTTGGTATCAATATTTAGAAGCAATACTTTTAAGAGAAATGATGTGGATATGGAAAAGGAATATTTATGAGACTTTCAGCAAATCTCTGTATTTCATTTTTTATCAAACTTCTTTACACTCCATCTTGCATAGAACTGACCATTTCAAGCTTGTTTGGAATTACATGTTGCTGACAATCAAACTGAAACACAACACAATAAGAAATGTATCTTGTCAAAAATTGTGCTCCAAAAAGCAAAAGCAGATGTACTTCCTAAAATATTGTTCAAAATTGTTTTGATGGCTATATGAAAAAGGTCACCAAAATAATGCTTGTCTAGATGTACGGTTAATTGCATGGGTAAGATCTGAGCTGTCTGGATGTTAACGAACAAGGCTTTCTATAATAAAAGGTAGCGGTGAAAGCGACATGATTAACAGTTCATGTTACTTGATCTTGACCCTGAATTTAACCTTTTAAGAAGTAGCTGTGCAATGAATATTTGCTGATTTCTGTGAGCATTCCTATACCCATCCAGAAATTTGAGTAATATTCCATATGTTTTTGTTTGTATTTTGTGCCATTAGGCAATAGATGCCCTTGAGCAGTTTCCCAGTGCTATGACCATTTCTGCCTTAACAGACATCATTGAAAACCACCAATGCTTCTACCGAGTCAGAACCAGAGCTGCACAATGCTTTGCCATGGTAAGGAGATCAATTGTATTTGTAGGGATTGTAAACAAAAGACAGTTTACAGATTTTGTAATGGTTGAGATAATACAAACTTTTAACACAAAGTCACAAGTGCACTTTCTCATTTCAGATGCAGTGTATAAGGAAATACTGCTTTTTACTGATTTTGGTAATTAAAGAATGTATTGTGAACATTAGGGCATGAAATCTGGGTATTCATATATATATATTTTTTTTCAGATTGGATCAGAAATGAGGAGCACTGATTTATTTGCATGATTGATTTGTATTAAATGGAAATTGTAATATGAAACACTAGATGTAAATTGAATCATAACATGTTGTTTCCTGTCAATAAAATGTTATTTCGTAAAGGTAATTACCCTCTCTGGGTTTGATGATTGACAGCTTTTTCAGCCAATTACCGCATGAATTTGCCTAGCAACCAAATCTGCATAACTAAGTAGGGCAAACATCCTACACGTTACTGCTACAGTACAGCTAGCTAGCAGTGTGTGCTCATGTAGTCAATGCAATTTACTGTACAAAACATATTTCTGCACACACCGATAGAGTGACGGCAAAATGGTGAACAAAAATTGTGCTTACGCCTGCTGCGGGCTTTGTAAATCTGATTGCTGTTTTTCAGAACACTTAGCAAACAAACTTTTGTTTATCCTTTGCTAAAAACTCTAAAGATCCAGAGAAGTGCCATAAATGGATTAAAGCTTGTGGCAGGCCTTGCAAACATCTAAATGTCAATGCATTGGTCATACACAACTGTAAATTTGAGGTTTGTTTGCCCTTACTTAGTTACCACGTTGCTATGGTTGGGTGTGACTTATTTTGTAACTCAAAGACATTAATTATTTTCAAAGAAAGATAAGAAAATTGTCCTGAAAGTGTGACTATTACATCACACTGTAGACTTACTGCACCAATCATTTATCAACACATTGATAATGCGGTAACTCCTAAAACAGAAGACCCCATAAAATTGTTTTTAGCTTATAACCCTCAAGCGCATCCGGTTTTGAGTTGAGAGAATCCCAGATTTAAATTTTTGATTTTTGAAAAAGTAATGTACCATATTTCTCTCTCGGATTAGTCATTCAGCATCCGTACTTCTGTTTCTTTCAACCAAAATACCAACAATTCCTTTTAATAGTTTTCAATATTTATTATGCCTGGTGAGGTTGACCTGATCCAGAACGCTGCAATTTGCCAAAATAAATTGGCCTGGGGAGAAGAAAAAAAATGCCCGCCTGCTTTACTTTTCCAACTGGGTTAGGGTGATAAGCTAAAATATTTTTTCATGGGGCCTGAGATATTGACATGTTTCTTTACCAATTTAATTCTTTAATTGTCCTAGTTCATATAAATTCACAACAAAATCATATGAATATAGCATATTGAGAGTAGAATTTTCATCATGTCAATGTTTGAAATATCATATTTTTTTTTCTTCAGGTGGCAAATAAACTGGTCACTTCGTTCAGTGGTCATTCTGCCCTTATTGCGATCTTCAAGAAGCTTTTTGGCTCCTATTCCTGTCCACAATCATCAAGAGGAATAACTTCAACAGCTTTCCTGCCTATTTCCTTCAGAAGGTAATTAATGTTCCAAGTTTGAGAAACAAGTGTATGTGCTGTGTGAATCCAGCACTCGTTGGGTTGATGTGGTAACTTTAAAAGTGTGAAACACAAGGGTAAGGACCTGCACTTATTTAATCCCACATTCATCAGTTTTGAGATTTTTGTGCTCAGGTTAGCAGTGCAAAATCTTAAATACCGAACAACATTTCACCTTAAATTATATTAATATTAAATGATAAAAATGTATTTTTAGGTAGACATCAGAAATCTGCATTTTAAAACCCTATAATTAACAATTCCTAAAATGTTGAATTTGATACTGATTGTGATTGGATATTTTATTATTTTCATATCTTTGATTAAATTTGCAAGCATTTTAGTTCATTTTGTCTTTGTATGTCCATCAACCTAGAAGCTGTTACAGGATTGGGAAGCGATTTTGGAACAGGTGGTAGACTCTGAACAAAGTATTTGAAAGTCTAATTTTTAGATGGCATTGACTGTACTGAGTCAACATGGTGAAACTGGTGATATCTGAGGTTTAAGGTGAAAGTGATGTTTCTGAAACTCGTTTTTTTATAGGATTTCTTAAAATCAGATCCTATTTAAGGTTATTTTTCTTTTTCCACTACGTCAGACTATTCCACAAGCTCTGGGGGTTATGCGCAATACTCATTCCATCTGTCCAAGAGAATGCCTGATGTTCCTGCTGGATCTCATCAAGTTTAACGACAACAAGAAAAATAAGGTGAGTTTTAGTTCTTGTTGCTGAGTACTATGTTTTAGTATAAGGATGATTATTGTACCAAAAAGGTTTGATGGGACATTTGTTACTTCGAATCTCAGCCAATCACCGCATGAATTTGCCTAGCAACAAAATCTGTGTAACTAAGTGGGGCAAACATCCTACACATTACTGGTACAGTACAACTAGCTAGCAGTGCGTGCTCCTGTAGTCGATGCAATTTACTGTACAAAACATATTTCTGCACACATCGACTGAATGACGGCAAGATGGTGAACAAAAATTGTGCTTACAGGCCTGCTGCAGGCTTTGTAAATCTGATTGCTGTTTCCCAAAACACTTAACAAACAAACTTTTGTTTATCCCTTTTGCTAAAAACTCTAAAGATCCAGAGAAGTGCCATAAATGGACCAAAGCTTGCGGCAGGCCTCGCAAACATCTAAACTTTGAATAAATTTGTAAAATTTTGATTTTACTCTATTCACTTCATTTGATTCATATCAAAGAGTGGAGTAGCGTCCCGTATTCCTTACATGCCATTCACCTCCTTTCTTAAGTAACATTTGAAAATCATTATTTTCTAACCATTATTTTACTCTTGGTAACACATTCAAATACATATTTCTCTATCTTGTTTTAAAATTTATACATAACTGCATTTTTTGAAGTGTATTCTAACTTTTTATTTGTGTGTGTATTTTGGCGTTTATGTACAGTATTTACAACATTGATTACGTTTGTAATGGTTTTCAGTGTCTTTTAACTTAGTTCACATTAGTGCTGTCATGACATATCGATTATTGCGATATTGCGATATCTCTTTTCCCACGACATGAAATATGTCTCTCGCGACATATCGCGATACCAAAAACTAATAGTAATGCTCAACTAAGAAATTTTTGCCCAGCTAGGCTGGGCTACTTCATACGTTACAATTATAACGTTACGGTACTAAATTTAAAAGTCAAGTTTAGACCATTAAAAATGTGAAGAAAAAAACTACTAATTAAAAATTGGCCCTGTCACCACACACTGGCACACGCTGATGTAAGTTGGCAAAAAGAAAGGAAAATTGGTCTAGAATGTGCCACTTAGGCGCTCACTTCGATGATTCATGGTCACGTTGGCTGAATTACCAAACATGTGCATGATAAACGTAATATTCACGCGATCATGTCTGTTTAGATTTGCATATCATTTTTTCTTGCGTTCATCGTATCATGGAGTAAATTGTAACTCCATAATCAATTATAACGCTAGTGATATTAACAATGTGTCGTGAGTCAGTTTTCTTGAAAAGTATTACGATACAACGATATATTGCGATACTTTTCTTTACGATAATAGATATGTAGTAGAGCCATGTCATGACAGTACTATTTCACATTTTGTCATAATTTTTTTGATTGCATTTCTCTTCTGTGGTTTTATGTTAAGCACTTACATTTTGCATAAGTTTTTGAAGCTCAATTTGTAGTCATGAAAAATTATTGTACATTCTTCCCTTCTTTGTTATTCCTTTAAACATTTTGGCAGTACTCTGACAATTACTTATCGTGCTAAGCTGATTGACGCTTTGGCTAACACCATTACCCCTGCAGTATCTACCGTGAAACACAAGTGTTGACAACTTAACATCAGAGACAAAGGTAGGTGTAAATCTCATTGTCATTTATATATACATTAATGAAATGCATAAAAGCTTACAAATTTCAGGATGAACACAAGTTGTCAAACTCTCTATTCATAGAAGTATAACATTTTTTGTTATGATTTCATTGTGGAACTGTTAATTTTTGCATGTACCTAGTAACATTGAATTATGTGACTTGTGTTTGCTTCTGTTGATGGGAGTATTTTAAGGAAGTGAGATGATTAATAAAAGATAAACTTGTTTGCAAATGGATAATATTTTGTTTATGCATCAACACTTCCTCTGAATGCTGAAGTCTTACAGCACATAATCTTCATCCTGTGTATAAGGAGATCCATTTCTTGTTAAATTGTGGATAAAACGAGCAAAATATGTATCGTAATGTAAAGATAAAACTTATAAATAATATTGTAGCCATTTGAAAACCATCAAACTGGAGCCTTAAATTATTACAGGTTCAAAATAATGAAGTATAAATTTGTAAGATTTTATACAAATGAAGTAAGCCATTTCCAGTTAGTATAAAGTGTATCTTAAGAAGTGAAATGTATTCTATATTATTGCAATTGTTTAACCAAATATTGAAAAACTTGATTTTTTTAAATTAATAAAAGATGATGTGTTTTAAAGATCATGCACACTTGTCTTAAAAGATTCCATGCTATGATGTTGCAAACACATTCACTGATTTTTGAGAAAAAATGCTGCAGTTTATTGGTCTTCAAATTATTATTTTTTTGTATCCCCCTCCATCTCAATTTCCGATCTTTTCAAAAAAAATCCTACCTCCAACTTTATCACCTTTCTCTGCAACAGCAATTTATTTTACACCTGATCTAAACCCCCTTTCCTTGCCTTCTCTGACTTGCCTTCCTTTCTTACCTTAACTTCTTTACCTTATCCACCTTCTCTCCCTCCTTTCCTATCCCACCTCTCTTTCCTCTCTGTCCTAACTCAAGCACCTTAGTTTTTAAGACCCTCTTGGCATATTTGACTCTGACTATCGCAGTGTCGTTAAACATCAACAAACCATACCATTTTTTTTAAATAATTTTTTCTCTCTCAAGTCTTGCAAATCAATGAAATAATGTAGAATTAAGGAGATCAATGTAGAATGATAAGCATGAAAGTCAACTAATTTAATCTTCTTAAAAACAACTCAAGAAAAGTCTTAAACAAAGGATAAACATTTTTGGTATATATTCTCACAGCTCATACTTGACGAGTTGTAAGATGTCTCAATCTTGAAAAGCTCCTTCCAACTTACCAAAATACAATCACGGTCAGTTGCCTAAGGGTCATCCGTATGCTGCAAAAGAATGGTCATTTACCCAGTGACCCTACCCTGTTTCAGAGCTATGCCCAGTATGGTCATTTTCTGTCTGTGAGACTGGTTGCCATGGAAGCTCTTGTAGACATTGTAAAAGGTGAGTAGAGCTTGATGTTTGCTTACACAAAATGGAATCAGTATAGAGAGGTTGTAGTAGTTCAGCTTTACCATGCAGTTTTGAAATTGATTTTTTGTTCATATATGTATTCAATTTTGGCATCGTATAAATTATTTGATTTCTGTTAATGTCAAAAGACAGTATGAAAGAATGATCAATAAAGTTGGTGGTAGTTGTGATAATGATGACAATAGTGATGAGTGGTTGCAATGGAGATAATAATTGTGGAATATTATTGTGGTGGTGGTGATGGGAGGAAGTTAAATATGGGGATGTTGATGATTATGATGGTGATGATAATTATTAAGATGGTGATTATGATGATTTGATGGTGATAATGATGATTTGATGGTGATAATGATGATTTGATGGTGATGATGATGATTTGATGGTGATAATAATGATGATGGTAGTGGTGATGATGATGGTAGTGGTGACGATGATGGTGATGATTATAATGGTGATGATGATCATGAAGATATGATGGTAATGATGATGATTTGATGGTGATAATTATGATGATGATGGTAGTGGTAATGATGATGCTTATAATGGTGATGATGATATGATAATGATGGTGATAATGATGATTTGATGGTGATAATTATTATGACGATGATAATTATGATGATGATGGTAATGATGGTGATGATGATGGATGGTGATAATTATAATGGTGATGATTATAATGGTGATGATGATCATGATGATATGATAATGATGGTGATAATGATGATTTGATGGTGATAATTATGATGATGGTAGTGGTGATGATGATGGTGATGATTATAATGGTGATGATAATATGATAATGATGGTGATAATGATGATTTTATGGTGATAATAATGATGATGGTAGTGGTGATGATGATGATTATGATGGTGACCGAATCATGATGATCATGATGATGTGATAATGATGGTGATAATGATGGTGATAATGATGATTTGATGGTGAAAATTATTATGTCGATGGTGGTAATGATGATGATTATAATGGTTATGATAATGATGATAATGATGATGGAGATGAGAATAACAACGGTCCTGATGGTAGTTATGAAACCTTTAATTACTGTCTTTGTCACATGTTGAATTCAAACAAAGTTTATTTGTTTGTTACTACAGTTGAGAATAATGGAGATATCTTATCCTGGTTGTTAGACATTGCAGAGCAGGATCCAGTACCGTACATGAAGTAAGTTTGGTTGTTCAAACTTCTTTTGAATTTGATATATTGTGGGTGCCTATAAACCAAAACCTTGAAGCTATTCAATTAAAAATATGTGATATGTATATTTGATACTTACAGAGTATTTCCTTCTTTTAATCTGAAAGCAGTTTGAGAGATAATTAGTGGACCTTTGTTCTATTTTCTGCCCCTATTCCATTTTCTGTTTTTTAAATTTGGTCCTCAAAACTTAATTTGTTACCATTTTAATTGTAGAAAGATGTGACATTAATTCTGTGCATATTTCTGTTATGTTCATTTTCATGCATTGTATCTTTCCATAATTTCATACAAGAGGAAAAACTTAAATTTTACTCTTCTGCATTATGTGTGATCTTTTCCATTAACAGAGGTGCAGTGGCTCAGTGGTTAAGGTATTTGAAAAGGTACAGGGTTCGATTGCCATCATGAGTGTTGCGTTGTGTCCTTGAGCAAGACAATTTTACTTTCTTTGGTCCACTGAGCTGTAAAGTGAGTACCAGCACTGCTGGGGAGTAAATCTGTGATGGACTGGTGTCCCATCCAGGGATATTCATGTACTCTCATCCGCTTGCGCCATTAGAACCGGGAATAAGCACTGGCACTATGAGCCTAATGGCTAGGGTGGATATAGCTTTGTCTAGCTTTTCCATTAGCTGAATTAATCCTGACGTAAAAAAGATAGATTTTCTTCATTGTAGTTTGCATTCAACTATGACTATCTTGCATATTTTGTTGGTCTATTTTAGTATATATAGGAACTGCTTGTTTCATCTATTTCATAGTGCATCCTACATTCTCCCAACAGACACAAGATACTGTCACTGCTGACTCAGAATCCCCCGTTTAAGCCCAAGGATGATTCAGCACTGAACATCGAGTCTCTTGTGGAGAGGTGTGGGGATACATAAAGTAAGTTAAGTTATGTGTATTTACTTGATTAGTATAGCAATGGCAACAATTAACATCAGCAAAAGTTAAGTACTTTTTGATATTTTAAGTTAAAAAGAAAATTGTGATAAATTTATGTTTAATACTTTACTAAGCTCACAAAGAATTTTGTTTTATTGGTATATGTTTGTCATTAGCAGACCAAATGTAAATACAAATATCGAGTTGGGTGTGAAATCTTTTTCTTGCTTTGAAAAGGGTTACATTTTCATTGTATTGGTTTTGAAGGAGCCATGGTACAGTAGGGTATTGGTCAGAGAATGAGACTTGTATTCCAAAGATACAGTGATTGTTTGACCTTGATGTTATGCTTAATGCTTTTGATAGTAAAGGCACGTAGTTGGCATGTGCTTCAGGTCACTCTGCTGTCATTGAGAACTATCTTTACTGTGAAATCAAGTTTTGACGGACTGGTGTCCTATTTTCTATCTGCTTGCAGCAAGAAAATATGATATAAACACTGGCCTGATGATTCATTTGGTAATATAAGGGTTTAACCATCAAATATACAGAATAAGGGACAGCATAGTATAGAATGAATATCAGGTTAGGTGCAAGAATTGCTATAACAGACAGTACAGGTGGATTATATGGTTAAATATTTGTGAGCTATCAGACTGGCAATATTTACCATATTAACAGTAAGGGGGACTTTTTTCATTCTCTTTGAAGCAGCAGCGCATCCCATGATTCCAGGGTACGATGTGACATCGCTGACCTCTACTACAAATTGTACGGTGTCAGCCGTCCTCAGTGCTTGCCCAAACCAGAGGTGAGAATCTTTGTTCTACATTCGAATTTCATGCTTTGTACTGTAAAGGAAAGGGTACTTCCCATTAAAAAGAGCATTTCTGAACAGACTTTAAAGGTCAATGGACAGGTAGAGATTTTATATTCAGGAAAAAGAGCTTTATATCCTGAACAGAATTTTCTTGTCAAAATTATGTCAAAAGCATTTTTAATGTTTTAAAAGTGATGTATGAAAGTAAAGGCAGCTCAAGATCCTTATTGTAATTCTTAAAAAAAAGTCCTAAATTTCAGTCACTGACAACCGTACAAGCTATCAAGTTTAAACTAGGTGTGATAGTGTGGAGTGATTTGATGTGAAGTTATGTCCCACACAAGCATATTCTCCTGTTAAATATTGATTGGTAGTACGATGGCGATTCAAAACCTCTTCATCATATTCAAACTGAAATTTTGATTGTTTTGTGGTGTACATAAGATTTGGCATGAATAAGCAGGAATACAGTATAAGACTTATATGTAGTTCTTCATATTCCTTCTATAATTTCACCTTTTTGAGAATGTCTTCTTCATGTAGATGGTGATTATGGTCAAGGTCGCGACACATAGGGGGTATGGTCACAGTCCCAACACATAGGGGGTATGGTCAAGTTTTCAACACATAGGGGGTATAATCAAGGTCCCAACACATAGACGGTATGGTCAAGGTCCCAACACATAGGGGGTATGGTCAAGTTTCTAAACATAAGGGGGGTATGGTCAAGGTCCCAACATATATGGGGTATGGTCAAGGTCCCAACACATAGGGGGTATAGTCACAGTCCCAACATATAGGGGGTATGGTCAACTTTTCAACACATAGGGGGTATGGTCAAGTTTCCAACATATAGGGGGTATGATCAGGTTTTCAACAAATAGGGGTATGGTCAAGGTCCCAACACATAGGGGGTATGGTCAAGGTCCCAACACATAGGGGTATGGTCAAGGTCCCAACACATAGGGGGTATGGTCAAGTTTCCAACACATAGGGGATATTGTCAAGGTCCCAACACATAGGGGTATGGTCAAGGGCCCAACACATAGGGGGTATGGTTAAGGCCCCAAAACATAGGGGGTATGGTCATGGTCCCAACACATAGGGGGTATGGTCAAGTTTCCAACACATAGGGGGTATGGTCAAGGTCCCAACACATAAGGGATATGGTCAAGATCCCAACACAAGGGGTATGGTCACAGTCCCAACACATAGGGGGTATGGTCAAGTTTCCAACACAGGGGGTATAGTCAAGGTCCCAACACATTGGGGGTATGGTCACAGTCCCAACATATAGGGGGTATGATCAAGGTCCCAACACACAGGTGGTATGGTCAAGTTTCCAAGACTTGGGGGGTATGGTCAAGGTCCCAACACATAGTGGGTATGGTCAAGGTCCCAACACATAGGGGGTATGGTCAAGGTCCCAATACATAGGGTGTATGGTCAAGGTCCCAACACATAGCGGGTATAGTCAAGGTCCCAACACAAGGGAGTATGGTCAAGGCCCCAATAGGGGGTATGGTCAAGGTCCCAACACATAGCGGATATGGTCAAGGTCCCAACACAAGGGAGTATGGTCACGGCCCCAACACAAGGGAGTATGGTCACGGCCCCAACACATAGCAGGTATAGTCAAGGTCCCAACACATAGCGGGTATGGTCAAGGTCCCAACACATAGGGAGTGTGGTCAAGGTCCAAATACGTAGCAGGTATGGTCAAGGTCCCGAAACATAGGGAGTATGGTAACAGTCCCAACACCCAGGGGGTATGGTCAAGGTCCCAACACATAGGGGGTATGTTCAAGGTCCCAATACATTGGGAGTATGGTCAAGGTCTCAACACGTAGGGGGTATAGTCAAAGTCCCAACACATAGCGGGTATAGTCAAGGTTCTAATACATAGCGGGTATGGTCAAGGTCCCAACACGGAGTATGGTCAGGGTCCCAACACATAGGGAGTATGGTCACAGTCCCAACACATAGGGGTATGGTCAAGGTCCCAACACATAGGGGTATGGTCAAGGTCCCAACACATAGGGGGTATGGTCAAGGTCCCAACACATAGCGGGTATGGTCAAGGTCCTAACACATAGGGGGTATAGTCAAGGTCCCAACACATTTTGTTAAAATCAGGATTCATCGTCAAAAAACAAAGGGTAAATGATTTAAAAGCAAATTTGAAAGGAATTGCTTAAGATATTAAAGAGGTCTGCCAGTTTATACATCACAAATTTGCATATTAATGCCTACTATATCCAAAACTAAGATAATTGATTTAAACCAGTGTTTTTGATGGGAATTTGATTACTCAGCTATAACATTGTTACCTTTAACTCTATCAACAAAGTTGGATAGTGGTTTTGTTTTTGCCTGCATTTGTCTGTTTGTCCATTTGTCATCCACATATTTGAAGACCTGATGATTGGATTTTGATTGAATTTGGCATTTGGTTGTTTTACTGCTTAATGAGGTTGTGATTACAATTTGGGTCATATTGGAGTGGGGGAGGGGCAGTAATGGAGGGGTAGTCTGTTTTAGGGTGAGTTTTGTCAAAACGTTATGTTGAGGGCTGAGGATGTTTTTAGGTCTTTTTTCTGTTGTCAATATATTTTAATTACTTATTATTGGATGTAATTTAAATTTGTTGTGCTGGTTTTGTTATCACTTAAGGAATAAGTGATTCAGATTTAGGACATATTAGAACAGGGGAGGGACAGAAATGGATTTGTGGTCTGTTTTAGGGTGAGATCAGTGAAGACTTCTTTTGTTGAAACTTGCCAATGTAATGTGCTTAACAATGAATTCATGCCCTGAATAGAAATCAAACAGTCAATTTTCAGATCAGATCCGGTATCAAAGAGAATCAAAACAATTGGCTTTTTGCATGAAAGGAAATTGATGGAGTGTGAATCTTGCCTCAATACACCTGAAAAACAATGAAAGCTTAGCCTGAATAAAACTGAAAATAAAGAAATCACTGATCAGAGGGTAGATCCTGAAGTGTTTAGAATGCAAATGGCAATACAGATCTACAGTGAGAAAGATTGTTAGGGGATGAAACTTGGTGGGCCTAGGATTTCTGGGGATGGGGAATGAACAGGGGCAGAGGTATGCTCTCTAAAGAGTGCTGAAATTCTAGTTTCTTCCCGTTCTGCAATAACATGCTCAGGACTTTTTCTTATAAAAAAGTGAAGTATATAGTCTAGTAGAGTAACAGTAGAAAAACAGATTGATCAACATCATCATCATTAAGGAGAAACTAAATTTTAAAGCCTGATGGAATTTTGCTAAATGACAATTACAATGATACTTGACGGAAGTGACAATGACAGACTCACTGTTTTGCTTCCTATCTACACGGTTCACCCTTTTTCTCGAAATAAAAACAAGTTTACGTGTTCCTTCAGATATCTCTTAGTTATTATTCTAGATTTTGTTGTATTAGTCTGCCCAAATTTCTATACTCAGATTTGTTTTGTAAAATGTTTATTGATTAGAGTTAGTTTGATCAAAACAGGGTGGTAATGTGAACTTAACAATGATGGTAGTGCTTCACCTGCAAAGTAACAATCATAATTCATTATTTTGGGTGGGCAATTGTTTCTCTTGTTTTGAAGTCGCTCTTTATATTGCATTAAATCAAAGACACTTTGTAAGATTCTCATTTGTGTTTCTCTGCAGCTTGGAGTGGTGGTAAAGCTGAAAGAAAAGAAAACAAAAAGTCCACAGATTGTGCAGTCTTTGTTTGATGTCCCTGACGAGCAGACTATTGTGGTAAGAAATCAGCAAAAATAAAAGTACTGTTTGTGGTCAAATATGTACATTTAACATGACAGAGAACAAATAGAGAAACAAATTGGTGAAAAAAAATGTTTCTTTTTCCTACAAAAGGAAGCTGAAGTTCTAAGAAAATTGTGTACAAACATTTGGTAATCGGCAAATTGCGACATCATGCTATCACAATCCCTCAAAGTCTTTGTATCTTCAATTAAGACATATCAATAAAATAATAAGTACCGCATTTGAAGTATTAAGCCCGTTCTAATAAGCGCCCATCCAACAGTTTTTAACTGATAAAATAACTTATTTGATTAATTTGAAGACTTAAAATATTCAAGTTTTGTTGCATTCTTTGCTTATTTAGCGTCTGATGCTCGCAATGTTTTTTGTGGTGATAGACATGTTGACATCACACTATTCAAGTAGATGAACTCCATTAGTTTAACGCACTTGTGGAATCATTGAATACAATTTCATAATTATGTTCTCTTTGAGTTATCCTCATTGATTGAAAATGCACAAGTTTAACCACAGAAATAATTAAGGTTCTGACAAGGGGGATTGATTTTAAGCAGTACAGTTTGTTTCAGAAGTGGCTTGTTTCTAAGTAGGAGCTTTTTTTGTAAAGTATTATAATGACATGATGTAGTTGTATTTCTCCCATTTATTTCACAATTGTCTTCATAATCACAGTAAGCATGCATTTGTAACACAACATTCCAAACAAAAAGAATATATTATATTTTGTAAAATGTGCTGCTAACATTCATGTTATATTTGTGTTGTAGACTCCCAAAGTGATCCCAGACACCAAAGACGCAGAGGAGGAGAAGGAAGGTAAAAAGAGGAGAGCGGACTCACCCCTATCCCCATTATTGGAGGGCGTGAAGGTGCCAAGAACAGATTTCAGTGATCGGGATGTAAGTGCATAACAAAACCAGCAAGTGCTAAATTGCTTAGAAATACAACACAACAAAAGTGTGGAAGTAGTGTAAATTTCCATCAAAATCAGTTTAAATATGACCATTTACAGCATTTTTAAAATTCATAGGTTTGTGTGGAAATTTGCGAGAAAGGTCATTCAGTCATTTTCAATTCAATACACTTTCGTTCTCCTTGCTTGCCCCTTGTACAACCTTCCCAGAGCTTCCCTCACTCCCTACAACTCAATTGCTGAGTTGTTCCAGAAAAATCCTCCGGATAAAATTATCTCCTTCCTTCATCATGCCTCCCTCTACGACCATATTTAATTCTCCTCTTCCACCCCCTCTCTACTTTGTTTTTGTTTCAACCATGCACCTCTCCTCACAATCACAGCTTTCTGACCTTTTGTCCTTAAATTTCTCTCATTCTCCCCCTGTTTCCTTTCCTTCCTACCTCTAAGAATGATCTGACCTCTCAGGCACAATTTGACCTTAGTTGTTGTGGTGCCGTTAAGCCATCATCAAACAAACAAACGAACAATCCACTTTGTTTAATGATATACCGTCATGTTTTAAGAGGGGGTAGGTAATTCTAATGAAAAGGTTTTGAATCCTAGTCATGCATACCCCTATCAAATTCTAAATAAAAAGAATTATTGTCCCTTTCAAAAAGTGTACAAAACATAAATATAAGAATGACAGTAAGATTTGGAGCTGTTCTTGCATCACAAATATTGATTGAAAAAATCCTCAAATTCTGATGAGTTATAACCCCCATACTAAATATTTTATTTTTATAATTTAAAGACTCTTCTCAGAATTGTATGTCTTTTGCAATAGGAGTTAAAAGAAAATTTAGCTGTCCATATACCTTTAGGAAAGTATTTGTACACAAGAAAGTTATTAATCAGTCCAGCAGATCAGGCGCTGTTTGAGATTAACAAAAGTAGAACAGTAATTTGATATATCAATCATTATGAAAACATTATTTGGGTGGTCAGTGTTTGCCGCAATTTATCGCCATGGACCTACATTGCACACTACTAAGATTGATGAGCAGTATCTTTCAAAAGAGTCATTCCAAGGAAATTTTTCATCCTCATTTTAGGATGACAACTTTGTTGATGTGATGAGTAAAAGTGACGATGACAGGCCGCCTACACCAGGTCAGAATCTGTCAGACTATGCTGCACCGCCTACGCCTGGCGCGGACAGTGCTAAAGAGGACTCTGTTGTATCTTCACCGGTGGCAGGTAAGAGATTTCATTTTGATTTGTGAATCATCTGCCTTTTCAGAATGTTGGTGAAAAAAGTTAATTAGTTTGTAGCAAAGCACCAAGTGAATCAAATTACTAAAATAGTCAGAATAGCTTATTCTCGACACTTCATTAATCAAGTTACTCTCCTCTTATGCAGAAAATGACATTTTTTTAAAAGTAGAGCTGTGAACATTTACTGATTTTACTAAACATGTACATGCAAATAAATGTGAGCATTTAGTGAGTACTGGTGTTTAGTATCATTATTTTTGGAAGTGTACCAAAGTTTCTTCAAAATTATGTTAAGTAAAAAGAATAATCGTGCAACCAGTATGGCAAAAGTATTGGCTCCAATGCTCAAATAAACGCTGCAATTATGTTTTCCAAATCGTGAAAATTTTATTTCTACGGTAAGAATCCTCATTTTTATGGAAAATGTACATAGAAATTTGGTTTAGAAAGAACAGCACAGTTCCCTTTAATGTTATTTAATATGAACATCGCTTAACTTCTTTGCCTTACATTGCTAGGGCTTTCAGTGTTTACTATGCATCATGCATACTGTAATGTATCAGTGTAAAAAATATAAAAACTGCGTCACCACCCCAGAAGTACAGTTCATTCCAGTTCTCTAGGGAAAATGGCCACAATATTTGTAAAGGATACTGAATCTCAGCTCTGTTAAAATCTTTTTTTGTTTGCTTTTTTGCAACAATTGTTTTATTTTTTGCAAAACTTATGTGACTTATCAGATATTATTTACATGTACTGATTGCCACAATTTAAGATATTTTAACTGTGTATTTTTGGTCAATTTTATAGCCTGTAAAATGGGTATTGATTGAGTGAGATTAAAAGCCTAATATTATTTTATTATTAGTTTACAGTGTCAGACTGTTTATTACTGCATATTCACGGTGCATATCACAACTTCCTCAGATTTTGGCGAAATCAAAGTGCAAAATATCCCCATTCATAAGTGATTACTGCGCATTTCTGCTTCTTGCGTTTAAAAGGATTATGCTAATCGGGTTTAGAATTTGTAAAAGTCATTGATTGGAATTTTGTCAGCCAAATAAGTGTGTGTGGTTTGAATGATATTGAATTTCAATGGCAAAACTGAATAACAAAAACGATTAATAGTAATTTGATAATTAGTAAATGTTTAATGCATTTGCAAACGTTTAGCATGTACATGCTAAATGATCATAGCCCTATAGAAAGGTGTCCATTGTGTCACATTCAATGTGTGTTGTAGTATGTAAGGGTTCATTAGTTGGATGAGAAATCACCTGTCAAAGAAAAAGAATGCCAGTGAGTACCTATCAGAATCCCTTCAATGATTTTTTTTGTGTGGTGGAGTACAATTGCAAGCACAGAAGTATTCTGTAAGAAAGCAGCTATGTTGAAAACTTTATTTTATTGGATTGCAACATTTATTCACGGTGCAGAATGCAGAAATATTTATGTCCACCTTTTATCTAAACCTAATTTGAATGTTGAATAGCAAAGTTTAAGATCAGCACATCTTATCCGCAGCCATTCTATTGTAAGATGAGCTGATAATAATGTTACATTCTAGCTTGAAGAAGTTGATGTTTTGCTCTGTTTATTTTGACGTTTTCTCATGATTTCATATATAATGTCCTATAGATTTGAGTGATTGTTATCAGAGATATAAAGACACAGTAACTGTGTCAAGTGATTTATTCAGGAGAAGAAACATTGTAATTACTGTAAAAATAAGGAAAGAGAAATGAAATTTGCTGGAAATATCATTATTAATGCCCTTGAAATCTATCTTTATGTTAAAGCTGATAACTTTAGTATTTTTATGTAAGATTCTAATTAATAATGCTTGATTCTTAAATCAATTTTTTGCAGCATTTGTTGACGACGGAGAAAGTTCACGTGACAGTTTCTTGGATTCCAGTACATCCACCAATACAACACCTGCACCACCGAAAACTGAGCCTCAGCCATCTGACATGCTCAAAGCCCTGCACAAAAAGAAGAAAAAGAAACACAAACACAAACACAAGAAAGGAAAGTCTTCAGACCTTACTCATACAGGAATGCCTTGAAATAGAAGTTGAAAGTGGTTGGGACTTGAAAATCACATGTCGGCTTCCAAAGAATGGCTGGTTTCAGAGTTACTACGACTCGAAAGAAGCAACCATGATTGCAAAGTTGCTGCGGAATGCAAAATGCATGTCTTTATGACTATAAGCAACAAGTGAAATTGCGAAATGCATATGTTTGTGTGAATGGGTTTGAATAAGTGCAAGGAAAAGAATAAAAAGAAGTGAATTTGCTTGACATGAAGGAACAGAACAAGCTGAAATATACTCCTGTAAGAAGAGTGCAATGAAGCATGATTCACTTCCTATTGCTGTCCCACCTCCCTTACTGCCAACCACACCCCCCCCCCCCTCCCCAATCAATCCTTCAGATAACTTTGTGGAGGGGAAACTCTTCATTTTGTGTTTGTGAAGAAAAATGGGTCGATTTAATGTGCGTGGAGTTCTCGCAAAGTTTGAACCCCCAAATTTTTGACAAAGTGGAGGAGGTAGAGTTTTGTGTACTGAGGGTATCATGGCTTTCCTTCAGGAAGTTATGAACTTCTTTAGACTAGGTTATTACTAAGATAATAAAAGGCCAACTTTTCATATATAAGATTCAAGTGATCTTTTCAAATATTTTAGAAGAATTGTATATTGAATTGGTTGCATTAATACCAGTTGAGGTCCACTTAAAGAAAGTTAAGATTTGCATTTGGAGTGATTTTTGACTATGTATGGCAAAACTATCCTTCTTCACATCTTTCAAATGATATTTAATTGCAAAACCTACCAAACCAGTCAGGAGTACGGCAAATACAGACTTATTCCTAGGCCAGTATAATTATGACAAATGCACTACTGCTATTGGTGCATACATAAAGCTAAATCCATCCGAGCCATTAGGGTCATTGAGTTTATCCCCGGTTTCCATGGCGCAAGCAGATGAGAGTACATTACTCCCCCTGGACAGGACGCCAGTCCATTGAGATTAACTCCCCAGCAGTGCTGGTACTCATTTTTCAGCTGAGTGAACTGAAGCATGTAGAGTAAAGTGCCTTGGTCAAGGACAAAATGCAGCGCTCACGACGGGATTTAAACTCGGTACCTCTCGAATACGAGCATGATTCCTTATCCTTAGCCACTGAGCCACAGCACCTCTACCTCTATTGGTGCATACATATCACCTGATGACTACACCATTTGATATGCAAATAATGGACTACACATACCCACATGGAGTCATGATTACCAGTGTTGCAAGCTTAGCTAGCCTAACATATGCGCCTATCAGTGAAAAGGATAAGCTATATGACCATGATGAACTCAGGATTTTTATGATCCATTATCTGGATTTGATTATTATGTAAATCAATTGAAGAATATGAGAGTGACATAATCCCGAAAATAGATTACGCAATTAGGACAGACTCAAAAATAATAAATAAAAACTTCAGAATCGTGGCCTGAAAAACTGGCAGTTTGAACGATGCAGTTTGAACGATGCAGTTTGAACGATGCAGTTTGAACTCTAAATTGAAAATGAAATCCATCTTAGCAGCTTAGATCAACGTTAGGCTCTAACGTTTTTGTTAAACTTTCCCAAAATTAAACCTTTTCAGCTAGAAATTACCACTTCAAGTATGATATGCGTCCACTCCTGTGAAGTATCACTATAGGCCCACACTAGACTGCCAGACTCTTCGGAACAATGAAAAACATTACAAATTTGGGAGAAATGCATGCTTTTGATTCTACTTTTAAACCCCCTGACTGCCTAAAGATTTTTGGAACAAACTATTTTTGATATCAAAATGTGGGGCATCTTATGATTTTTCCGAATAAACCTGAATTAAATTTCAAAATCTGCCAAACCAGTCAGAAGCACGGCAAGTTTTAACCTATTTTCCTAAAAATCAATTTACTCTCTTTGGGGGTAAAATTACCTAATAAAATTTAAAAAAATTTCCAAGATTAACGCAATAACAAATCTAGTGTTTCTTCAAAAACAACCCTGCTTGCAGTTGGAATTTCCATATTGGGTGGGAGAAGAGCAGACAGAATTGAAGTGAACCGACAAGATGCAATTGACATGTCGAGTGAAACGACTGACAGGTGCAGTTCATATTTCTGCTTCAGGGTCCGGGTGCCTGGTGGGGTTAAGGAGTAAAGCCCTGCATGGCGAGGGTCTATTGCCTGATTTTTTTTTTCCTTAAAATTGAAGATTTCCTCAAAATCAAGGTAATCTTCAAAAAAATTCCTAAAATCGAAAATAATTGCCCAAAAATGAACGAAAATTGACCAAAATTTCTTGAAAATTTAAAGTAAAGTGCCCAAAAATGAGCAAATTTCCCCAAAAATTTAGTTCCAGAATATTCCCCAAAATGAAGTAGATTTCTCGAAAATTTAAAATTTCTAACAAATCGAAGGAGATTCCCACAAATTGAAGGGGATTTCCCGATTAACTTTACTTGATTGACCAGTGAAATTTTCTGCTTGTACTAACTGTGAAATTTCAGGGGTTATCACATTATTGGCCATTTGGTTATTTTCTGAAGTTCATTACACGAAAGAACTCTTGAAATATGTAACATTTTCGATATCGCACGTATATATAAGTCCAATAAAAAAGTTATAAGAAAGGAAAATTTGTCGCTCACTTCGTGTGATCGCTAAGCTTTTGGTCACATAATGTTTGGTAGGCTACATGCTTAGGCTACATGCTGTTTCACAGTTCTGTGTTTGCCCCAAGTGATATTATCATTATATTTTCCGAACTAGGTCAGTTTGTATTGTTTTCAGCCATTTTGGGGCATCATGGATTCCTATCCTTGATTGGCCCCAAAACCTACAATTTTTCATTTACATTTTCGAACTTTGTTAAATTTTACAGTTTTGAGCCATTTTGGGGCATCAAAATTGAGAAATCTTCAGACTATGCTTTTCAATGGAAATTTATCTTCTGCCACTTTAGAAATGGTACCCTAGATTTTAAGAATAGATAAAGAATGTATAATTGTCTACTTTTCAACACTTAAATTTTCAAAAATTGTCAGAGCTTCCGGGGCCTCGCTTCCTGGACCCTAACCAGTCCTGGACACCGCCAGGAGCCCTTAAGCGGGTAGGCTATTTGTTAGTTTCGCAATTCCGCATTTGGTACTTGAGTACTGTGCCCCAAGCTACTGTGTCTGGCGATGTCACTGGTTTTCTTTTTTTTTGGTGGGGGAAGGGGGGGGGGGGGGAATTTGTTCCCAATTGTACTATATTGTGTGAATGTAGACACATATATATTGTTTATAGAAAAAATACTTTTTTTTTTAATCAATTAATTATTTTTCTAATGAAGGGGGTTTTGCACTCATAAGCCTTAGGTAGTTGTTTTTGCAAAATATCCTCAGCCACTGCGTTTATATTTGTTAAACCATTTAACTTCATCGTACGATGTCATCAAAGCTTAATAAATTGATCACTGATTTTTATCTTGAGATGTACCTTATCTCCCTCGAATTTTATATGTAAATTGGTGTCATTGTTTAGCTGGAATAGAGTACTTGAAATGAAAGATGCAAAAAGAACAAGTTTCAAAGAATTAGGCATCGTAAGTAGTAAATGCATTAGTATTTTACAGATTTATTGATTAAACTGTTAAAAGATTTTTACTTCCTATTTATAAACTTTACTTTACTTTATACTGTCATATAGAATATATATATATATATATATATATATATATATATATATATATATATATATATATATATATATATATATATATATATATATATATATATATATATATATATATATATATATATATATATATATATATATATATATATATATATATATATATATATATATATATATATATATATATATATATATATATATATATATATAAACTTTGAAACAGTAAAAAAATGTCAAAAATCAGTGACAGCATTTAGCTTTGGAATGGTTACATTTACCCCATTTTTTACACCCCTGCACTTCCTCTTTCGATAGCAGTTTTCTGGTTTTAAGCCCCCGTACCTCTCTCAGATTCCTCCCATTTTCTTTTCCTTTCCTTCTACCTCTGGAATGATCTAACCTCTCAGGAACAATTTAACCCTCGCTATCATTGTGCCGTTAAGCCCTCATCAAACAAATAAACATTGGAATGGCTGAATATGGGCAGGTTGGACAATGTAGCGGACGACGGCACAAATGGTCTGGAAAAGAGGAGGAAAGGAAATGAAATGGGTGTACAGGATTGGCTGATTGGGGGAAATGAAAAGGATCGAACGGGTATACAAAAGATGTGAAACAAAGAAACGAGAGAAGAAAGATATACAATTCGCTTTGGTTATTGTTGTTGCAGTGTACTCTCATTAGTTTTTCAAAACTTTGTAAGGTCCCATAAAGTGAAATATTTGTTATACCCCTGAATAGGAAATGGGAAAGGGGAGGGAGATGCCGCCCCAGTCATTCAATTTTTTGCGTTCTTCTTAAGAAGGGCGAAATGAATGACGATGTGTCATATCTGTCATATCAAGATATACGTTACACGTACATGTATTTTGTATATTATCGTTTATATTGCATGAAACGGAAAGCACTGGGGCCAGGCACAAAATATAATTAATTATACGTATTATAATTCAATAACAAATCAATGTGTAGCACATTGTTCTTTGTTTGTGGGGGGAGGGACAAGTGCCTTTATATGTATGTATGTATGTGTGTGTGTATGCATGTGTGTGTATGTATGTATGCATGCATGTAAAAGAACACTGTGTAGATTGAATTGTTCATGGGGTAGCTGTACAAAATCTTAGAAACATAATCTAAAACTATACTTATCACCAAGAAGTATAGCATATAAGGAAGTTTTCTTTCAAAGAAAATCATGTGTGGAATGCAGAATTTATATGAAATTGCACTTTATTTTTTGACATCTGTTTGACAATGTTATTAAGAACGTAGTAAGCAATGAATAGATAAACAATCCTCACATCTATTTGTTTATGCATTTATGCCTTTTTGGATTTGATGTAATGAATTGATTGAAAATATTGATATTAACCTCACACGTGGTTTTACCAGAATCAATATGAGTTCGTTTGTATGTGGCGCAAATTACATTTTAAAATAGTTTATCGGTTCACAGAAATGAATAATTTCTGAGTTCAAACTCCCCGTATTTGTTTTACAGTTAATAGGTATATTACATTCTATTTACTGTAATGCATCACTGGCGTTGACGTTGAACAAAGTGACTCACTATATATAGCGATAGTGCTGTAGTGACTACACTATTTGTGACTCCTCCCGGTCAATTCAATCATATTGCAGTAGCACTTTTTGCTGAATGGGGAGGTTCAACATTTTGTTTATTAGAATGTTCTATTAACGCTGGGGTATTTTTGAAGTGATGGTGATTAACATACTTTTGTACTTGTATAACATTTTTTTTCATGTTAGATTTTAAAAAATTCTCTCTGATGAGGTGACAATATGATATATTATCGCATTTACTTACCGTCAAGCGTTCTTTTGTGTGCCTAATCTTTCATGAATAAAAATTATTCAAACTGACGAAAACATACATCACTCATAATTCTGCTTAATGTTTTACAATTCTTTACGACTGAGGATATCGTTTCCAGGCATGTTTACTATATTGACTTGAAGGCGAGGGGTGGGGGTGGATGTGTGACCAATGTTTTGGGCTACAAAAATACCAAATGATTGCCTAAAAAATACCCCCAAAACACACCTTATCATTACAGTCAATGAGAAAAGCAGCTAGAAAAAACAAATCAAGATGAATACCAACATTGGTCACACTGGAAAAGGGGAGAAAGAGAAGGGGGAGTAAATATTATCGTCGACCTCAATTTTAACATATCTCATTGGAAAATTAGTAAACGCCACAAATCATTTCATACAAGCAGGTTGATGATTCCAGTTAAGGCAACGCTCTTCATATCGGCTTATAGAAAAAGGAAATTTAACACTTATATAACAATGATCCTCATTGGATGACCACTACAGGGGCAGACAATGATTGAACCTGAGGTACACGGAAATCGGAGGAATACTTTGCGTTTGCCTTATTTTAAAAGCATTTGCGACAGCCGTATAGCGTTAGGGGAATCATCTCCCAACCACAGGAAAATTTCCAAACGTTTTTCGGTCCAAAATTTACTGGTGACCTTTTTTTTTTTTTTTTTCTTCCTTTTTTAAACTTGCAGGCACGAAAATATGACAATTTTAGATAAAGATATTTAGATCTAAAATTCAGGAAAATAAATATATACCAAGATCTACGAAATCGGAAATTTCTAGATCTATAAGTCTTGAAATCAGACAGATTTAGATCATGACTAGTTCATTGCATAGGTCACAATTCGGAATATTAGTAATGCCCCATATAATGTGAAAGGCAAATAAGGAGTCCTCGGAATGGGTAAGGAGGATTTTCATTGTTTTTTTGCATAATTTAGATACATTTCGGTACATATTAGACAAAATAGCAAAACTTCCCACTCAGTTTTCAGCTGGTTGGTGGCAATGAGCTTACCGACCTCGAATTAATCTTTCCAAGTTTCTAAATAGGCCACGCCCACCATAGCAACTCGGTAACTTTGTGGGGGAAAACAAACTTCAAATCCGCAATCGTGCATTACCAATGCGTTGACAGAGATGTTCGCGAGGCCTGCTGCAAGCTTCGATTCATTTATGGCACTTTCTCCGGATCGCTAGACTCGGTTTTTAGCAAATAGGATAAACAAAATTCAGTTGGCTAACTGTTCTGGGTAACAGCAATCAGATTTACAAAGCCCGCAGCGGGCCCGTAAGCGCAATTTCTGTTCACCAATTTGCCGTTACTCAGTCTGTGCAGAAATTTGTTTTGTACAATAAGTTGCATTGACTACATGAGCGCGCGCAGTTAGCTAGCTGTACTGTACCAGTACCGCGTAGGATGTTTATTTTACTTATGCAGATTTTGCTGTTAGGCAAATTCGTGCGGTGATTGGTTAAAACAAGCTGTCAATCATTAAACCCAGAAAGGTTAATTAAAGGTGCCCCATGAAGTTAGCATAGCTTGTACATAGCAAATCCACGCCTGTATCATTTAACAGTATATTGATATTAGCCCTTTCAGAACCCGCGACATTTCCATACTGACTTACAACATAAGCTACAATCTCGAACAATTGTATGAACAGTTCAGTTTTGCAAAGAGCTAAATATTTAGTGTTGGAATTCTTAATTTTTTCCTTCACGCTGCTTAATTTCTAATTTGTGATACTTTGTGTCGTAGAAATATTGCAGGTATTCATTAGAAATAATTATGATTAATTTGAATCAAAGGCTTTCAGCACCAGCACGTGCATGAAAAGTGTGTTTGAATAATACGCCGTTACTTTCGGCTGCCAGCTCCTTTAATATATAATGGAAATAAGTATTATCAGCAGAATTGATCACAACCGACTTTTATGCGAATGTGTTGCTCTTTAACTCTTCAGCCATATAATTGGTCAGAAAAAATGCCAATTGACTATCATTCAAGTTGTCAAATGTTGTAAAGGTAAGTCCCCTTACATAAGTGGCAGCAGGCTGATTGTTATGCTTTCCCTACTGCAAGTTCAGAACATGGCTTCTGTTTCGTTGAAAATCCAAATAAATTCGTGAAAACAACGCCCTCACTTGGTCAAGTGGTCCTTTTTACTTTTCACAATCATTAAAAGTAGATAAGCCATGGATAACGGAACTACGGGGGTCACTACCTTAATGCCCTAATGTAAGGAACGTACGGGCAGGAGGTGTCCTTTTAAAAGTGATATGAAATTATTCTAGGTTTTTATTAAAGTTTGGAAACAATTATAAAATCACTCACAAATCCTATATGAAACATTATCTATCATAAGAAATCTTAAATGAAGATACAGCCCTCACTGGAATTTCTTCCCCCTTGCACTGAATACCTTGTCACCCATGAGAAAAGCTATTTTGAACTTGCAATTTTCCAAGTTTACACTCATAATTTCAACAAATAATAAAGAATTATAACAAAAAAGACAAAACCTCTTCAACCGGTCAACAGCACTTGAGAAAGATATCATCAAGTTTTTAAATGGCAAGATAATTTGATGAAACAAAATGTCTACAATTGTAGTACACGCGGATCAATATCTGCTTCCTCAAATCACAAATGTCCAGGACTGTAATTCTAGGGGATAGGGGGAAAATGTCCCCCTACTTTTCAGGAAAAATTGAAAAATGTAATACTTTTGAGGGAAAATTTGCCTCTTTCCCCCCGCCCACTTTTGTCCCACCCCTCCACACATACACACACTTTCTGCATGAGAATTACAGCCTTGCAAATGTACTCATACTTCAGAAACCTTGGACCTTGATCAATATAACGAGAAAATATAACTAAATATACTTGTTTCAAAATTATGTGCTTTTAGAATGTTCTTCTTAGAAAATTGTCTTCCTTCTAAAACTCAAAACAAAAACCCCGTCTAATAAATTGTAGCTATAAAAGTGAGGCATTTTCCTAACCTATATCTTCTGTTGATGAAGAGAATGGGCAAAAACCGAGACCATCCACAGTCAAGGTTTCATTTATCGCCGTGCAGCATCTTTTGCACGGCAAATTTCACAAAATCACAGCTGAAATTATAAACACAGCTTCAAGAACCGGGCAGAAAACAAATAATTATCACAAAAAGTGGTTGCGAATTTCGGGTATGAAATTTCTTACAGACTTGCATACAATTTGCCATTTTTAGTTTTAAATAAATGTAAAAATAATTCTTAAGAAAACTTTAAATTTGTCGCGTCACGTTCTCTTGTAACGATCTTTGCCAAAAAAATATTTATATTTTGGTACGGTCTATGTAAAGTCACCACGGTCGACCTTTTAATGCAAGTGTAACTTCTAAACTGATAAGTAAAGTGCAATTAGTGTTCTTTATATTATTATTTAAATACAAATTGTTTCAAATAATTTAGGAACAGGTCATACATTTTGAAAGCAGTAGTCAGGTGCAGGGCCGGATTTAGCAATGGGCAACGTGGGCAGTTGCCCATGGGCTTCCAATATGCCATGAAGAAGAAAAAAATTGTAAGGGGAAAATGTGATTTTGGGCAGGCAAACAGGCTTACAAAATGAAAATTCTTGAACATAAATTTACTTCAAAAATCACAAAATACTGCACCATTTTGCATCTAAGCACCCTTAATTATTTAAAAATTCCAAAGGGGTACACCCCTTACCCCTTAGACCCCTCCCCAGGACGGCGGTCATTTAAGTAGTGTGGGCCTACATTTGTCGAAATCAGTCCCTGGTCAGGTAGTACTGACATTACCTAATCAGCTGATTATCCTGTTGAATAAGACTGTACCAATCACGCATGCTTGTCAACCACCCTGTATGAATTTTCTGAAATGTCGTAACTCCCAAACGGAATAAAATGGTTTGTTTCCTTTACTGTTCTTTGTCATAAGCTTATATGAAAATAAAAGTTAACATGAATTTTCCCTTTAAGTTGTCTGATTCGGTACATAAATGCAAATGTTCAGGGTTTACAGAGTATAATGGTTGACATGTTGATTAGACAACAGAGAAATATGCCCCCAAAACAGAAACTGCAAATTCTGAAGTTTAACACACTGTATGATTTGAAACTGATTAAAGTTCTGCATGAAGCAATTTCTATTTTTTTAAAAGAGTTTTATTTGAGCAGATCAGTTTTTTAATTTGAAAATTCCATTTCTAGTTTGATGACTTATCAAAATTGGATCTGTTTTTAATTCATGCGAAATTTGTGATGTATGTGATGCATGACTGGGCAGTTATATTGTTCTATATAAACTCCTGTCCTTAATGTTAGTCACTAAAAGTCTAATCCCTGCAAATGAAATCTTATTGCGGGCTTGGCTAAGACTCGAAAACTTTTGGTCTGAATTTTCCACAAAACAAAGGAATTGCAAAAGAAAATACTAAAATCGCCATGTAAACAACAAAACTCGCAAATTGATGCCTCGGAGATTTAAAAACGATGTAAAATGGTCAAAGTTCAACTAATTTTGTTGAGATTTTTGCTACTATTATGGTTTCTAATAGCTTTTAAAGAAATATATCTAATCTTGATGTGCTTCGTTTCGTTGTACTTATGTTTACCTGCTAAAATTTTAATACGCCGTGCAGCTCTTAATAAGAATTTTAAGATTCTGATAACAAAATACCAGTAACAGAAGTCATAAATTTAATTAAACTCTACAAAACTAAAACTTAAAAAAAGAGATAGAGATAGAGATAGAGATAGATAGATAGCGATAGATAGATAGATAGATAGATAGATAAAGAGAGAGAGACACACACACACACACACAGAGACAGAGAGAGATAGAGGGAGAGAGAGAGAGAAAGGGAGGGAGGGGGTGGGGCGGAGCGAGAGTCAATAAATTAGTTCCAGTGAAAAAAACATATTTATTTAAACTCTACAAAACACTACGACAAAAGCAAGAGAGTCAAATGATATATCATGCTTACATGCTAAAATTCCAAGACGGCGCAGCCCTTACCTGCTGACTGGGAAACTTAAGTTTCCAATAACAAAATTAATGCCAGGAATAAAATCATGAATCAAATTAACCTCTGCAAAAACAAATAATAAAGAGAGAGTCAAAATCAGTACCAGTGGGAAAGGAAAGAAAAACATATTAAACTCTACAAAGCAACACAACAAAATTACTGATGAAAGTCGATTTTACAGTGACACGCAATTCTTTGTTCAACATTCAATAGTCTGATACTTTCTACTTAAAATGTCACCTAAAAACGAAGGAGCTTTTTTAATCAAAAGATTTGTATGTAGATTCCATGTATGTTTTCGTAAATATTCGAGTGTTCTTAAAAGCCAAAAGTCCGCATAAATTGATGAAACCCCTTGGACTGTTGGACTCCTACTATGCGCACGCATGATGCATGTGGCGTCAACAAATTGGTGCACACCTAGAAATTCTCAGTGCACGCCCATTTCTTCAAATTCTAGATGAAACTGCATAATCCACCTGCAGGCTTACACTGTAATATAAGTGACCCCAAATATTTAAAATGAACCTTCTGCTCAATTTGGAATAACTTAACAATCACTTAACTAAAACAACCTTTTTCCTTCATTCATTTTATTGACTTGGCTTGAAGGATTAGTTTAGTGAAAGAAGAATGAGAAACAAAATGGTGAAGAAACTACTTCAATATCTTATTCCATTAAACACTGTTAAAGAGATATCTAAGTTTAAAGATCTGTCGTATCTGTTTAGAAATGACTGGTTTAATAATAAGTCTACTATGGAAGGTTGGCGCCCTCATCCTCATATTCTTAACAATTGTTAATGTATCTTAAAGAAAAGTTATTGAACTTTTTTACTATTTGAATTATATTTCCTCGAACTTCTTTAGGTGATGAATTATAATTACAATTACAAGATTCTGTTTGACTACTTTCCTGACATTTTCAATCGTTGTAAACCACAAAATCACAGGACAAAATATGATAGAATACATCAAAGCTTTGAGGAATCTGAGGCTGTGATGTCACAGCTAGTCTGATTTCAGTTGTTTCTACACAAATGATACCAAACTTTAAACTGTTAATATCAAATATCTCCTTAAAGGAGTAAGATTTTTCAATGCTTTCTTCACCATTTTGCCTCTTTTTAAAGTCCTATTTCATATAAGATGGACATGCTTGACCCCTGAACTAATCCTTTAAGAGAACTGACTTTCAGTTTTGTTGTTTTTGTTAATGGTCATTTAACGTGGAGATGGTAAAGCGATACACAATTTGATTGGTCGATATATTAATACAAATGCCGTTAAGCCAATCAATAAACGTAATAGAATAAAATAAAATGATGAGGTGTCGTCACCATATAACAAATATATTAGTGATGTTTCTGGAAATTTTATCTTGGGACAAGCTTCATTCTTTAACAGAAGCACTGCTTTGAGTCTGCATTCATTGAAAAACTCTCCAAATCAATTATTAGGGAAGTCTTAACTGCATGGACAGAAAAGAATGATCAAAGCCCAGATTTATGCCACGATTTCCTATTACGAAATTCAGTTTTGTTAATTTGTTGTGAGCATTGTGAGGCGGGCGGGGATGGGAAAAGGAAAGGGGGGGGGGGGAGTGATAACAGACATCACGCTGGCGAAATAACCCGACAGGCTGGAAACTATGTGCAACAAATGTCTAGGATGGTGGGAAGTGAAAAAAATAAAAGATACTTCTCTGCCCAGTGGATGGTTTTTCTTCTCAGCTATTATTAGAATGCATGCAAAATGCACGGATGCAAAATACTCAAACAGCGCCGTCAGTTTGTAATTCCTCTGCTCTCTCCACAGAAAGTTTGAAAACTGCCGTTCATTTACACCCGAGCTTTATCTAGCATCATTTAGTGTTGAGGACCCCGTAGGTGTGAGACGGTAAGAACCGAGTACATGGGGCACACTTTCCATGTGCTTTAGTTATAAACAGATTTAAGCCTAAATTTTTAAGGCAAATCTATTATCTGGAAAGTGTGCAGTCAAAGGAACAATTTTCAAGTATGACCACATACAACATACAATTTGTAGAAACCAGCGGCTGCCGTGGCCTAAGTTTGGTGGTTGGCGCCAGGCGTGCGAGCGAAATCCCTATCATGTATTCATAATGCCACTTTGTTACTAGTACCTCATCGAGGCCGTGGCCCCTTCGCCTGAAAACGTATATATTTTATTCTAACATGGGATACGGGTATTCAACCCTGCCCAGGATGTTGGGCGACCCTCCAAAATTGGACAAAAACGTTCTTGCTAATTTTGTTCAACTTCACTTATGTCAGACTTTCATAATTAATTTTGCCCATTTTCATCATTTTCTTTTGCCATTCATGGAAGACTAAATATCCCTCGCTGATTTCCGTTCGTTTATATCAGTATATAGGGACGCGAAAGATTCTTCACTCCAAAAACATGGCATGTTCAGATGTTTACTCGGCGGCGTTCCAGATTGATGTTGAGATCGGTCCCAAAGCGTTTTCTGCCCGGCCCTAACAAGGCTAGTCTGGTCCTTCTTGAGTCCCTTTATATTTTCTAAAGACTGGCGGAAAAGTCTTTTTTCAAGTTCAAGGGGTACGCTACAAATACTTAAAATATGCTCCCAAACGGGTCAAACTGTCCCACTTCCTCTGAGCAACTGAATTTGAGTTGTGAGATCTGGTGCCCCAATATCAGAATAACCTCAATAGGCTATATATACATTTGTAAATAAGATTATTATCTGATGATCGATGATGTCCAAGAATGGGTGCATGTATTTTGTAAATAATTACCGCGGGGTACGGGGACATGAGGGATGGTATGCTTTCTGGGTTGCAAGGGGACTGCACAACTAAGACCAGTTTCATACCTTTCACTTCAGTGATTGCCGACCTTAATCGGTCTTGATTGTGCAGTAACATCTACAACTTGATGCCGTCGAGCGGAACGTTCCACTTTCTGACTTTCCAATCGTCAGATCGTGGGCAATTTACTGATCGTTATTGAATATCGCAATTGGTTTGTCTTACATGGAGGCTCATTTGAATGTCATTCAAAACATCATGCAGCGACTACAAATGCAGTACCCCAGATAGTAGTAGAACTAGGGGAATATAGCTTTCCCCCACCCCCAGAACATTTTGTACGGGCAACTTATTTTGTCCGATCTATATGACTTTGCCCCCATGAGACAAGGCTATCCTTCTCTTTCCCCACATGAGACAAGGCTATCCTTTTCTTTCCCCCCATGAGACAAGGCTATTCTTCTCTTTCCCCATGAGACAAGGCTATCCTTCTCTTTCCCCCATGAGACAAGGCTATCCTTCTCTTCCCCCCATGAGACAAGGCTATCCTTCTCTTTCCCCATGAGACAAGGCTATCCTTCTCTTTCCCCTATCATCAAAAGCCTGGCGCCGCTACTGACTGAAGAATGGGCGACCTGTATTTTGTTGTGGAACATGAGTTCTAGCTGTTCTACGAATGTTTTGTCTGCAAAACGACATACGACGTGCTTGACTTTGTCCAGGCACACCGTAGGCTACACGAGAGGGGATAAATTATGTAGGAACCGACATCTGTGGTAGATGTAGGGAGGAACGTGGAGGTTCCCCGCCCCATAACCCCTCGTCCTCGGTGAAAATTGACAACAAAATAGAAAATAGAATAAAAAATATCGTATGAAATGATATAAGTAATATAAATTTCGGAGCAGTAGTCACTTCTTTTAATCTGGACACAGTATTTAAAGAGCCCCATAACGAGCCAGACCATTAGGTTTGAATTTCCTAAACAAATTATGATTGGTTGCAAAATGAAGTTCCTGTGTTGTAAACAACGTGAACAGACAAGTGCATTTATTACAAACAAAATTTAAACTTACTGACGTCATCGCAATAAAAAACAAGCTATTAAAGTTGTTGACCTCCGTAAGAGATTGGAGAAGACTTCATTCACAAGTCAGTCTGCCAATCCAGTCATTCTTCGGCGGATGGGCTAAACGTGGAGGTATTTTCAAGTTCAGACCTACTTTCTTTCTTAACCGGTGAAAGACTGTTTGCTAAAGTTATTTTACTGAAATTAGAATTGCACAAGTGATTGGTATGAGAATAATAAAGTGTAGTTGCTTCTGTACTTTCGAATGGGAAGAACGTGATGTGGATTAATTTTTACTTCTCTCTTCAGTAGTAATTTAAAACTTTTATTTGGAAGGCTATTTTCTTAAGTCGGAAGTTCATGACGTAAGGCCATCTGAGGGGAACGAGAATAAATAAACGTAAGTTAGTAGAAATTTGCATCTTTTGTTTTGAATTGAATTTGTAAGATGAAAAATGTTTGAGTTACTTATCTTAAAACTTAACAGTGCCAATGCGTACAGAAAAAAGAAAGAAGATTGAGCCGATTTTGTTCACATAAACATACATGTAAAGAGTATAAACGTTTAGCATAGAATGGGGAAGTAGAAACGCTATTATATAGTATAAATTTTACAGTAATTACAATGAAAGTTCGTGGAAAAGACATTTTCTATTTAAAGCAAAGGCGTATGAAGCGGGATGGGCGGGGGGAGGGGTGAGGGGGTGGGGGCGGGGAGGGGTGAGGGGCGGAAGTATGCTTCTGATTTATCAGATTATAATTTATGATACCTCGGTCCGAACCCGGGTCCGATTTTAGTTTCCCCAATTATAATCATTTGAATTGACCACACTTGGCCGTAAAATGTAGCATTACATCGTATACACCGACGTAGCGCCTGTGTATATGTAACATACAGCATGCAGTAGTACATGTACATGCGGGTGACCGGTCACTGCATTGCGAGCGTGTATGTACTGCCACGTACGTCGTGTCTTATAACTTCCCTCAGTCGTGAAAATAAATGGGATACAAATGAGACTTTTAAGTGAGGGGGGAGGTTCGTGGTAAATCAACTTTCAGCTCCCCCCGAAAAATTGTTCCTACGTCGTTGATTTAAAAGGCTGAGAACGTTTAGCTGTTTAGGCAAAGATTGAATAGTTTGTGATACAGGTATAGTTTAAATCTTCATCGTTAGAAATACATAGCAGCCGACTGGCACAGGCAGTGTCGCGGTCGCTTAAATAGAACATGAAACAATAGCATTTATATATATATATATATATATATATATATATATATATATATATATATATATATATATATATATATATATATATATATATATATATATATATATATATATATATATATATATATATATATATATATATATATATATATATATATATATATATATATATATATATATATATATATATATATATATATATATATATATATATTTCAAGATTTTTCGAATCATTCAAGCTTTTAAGTCAATCAAACTATAACCAAGGTAAGTATATATGCACTTTCCGTCAAAGAATAGGCTATGAATTCTCTGCAGAGCTTGTGGGTGTAAATGGTTGGGAAGTTAGTAAACTCACTCAAGTTGTGCTGCGACTGTAAAAAAAGAAAAGAAAAATGATGTGGGTGGGGGGATTCGAATCCACTCACGTTTTCTCCAATTTCTAACATTGAACATTTTATTCAATGGCCACCTATTCAATTTGGTAAACACTCACAGTCTCTCATGTTAAAAGTATACACGTAATATCAGAATATACCATCATTGTTTCGATTTTCCCTTGAATTTGTCCATACCCTGCCGTAGTCAGGTCTGCAAGTGGTGGTATAAGTATTCGGGGGGAAGCTGCCAACTAAATAGTTTATAAATCCAAATCCAAATCTTCGAGTTTCAGATATACTAGGTTAAGTATAGGTGCGTGGATATGACAATATACTTCGTTCAGCAGTTCAGACTAAGTATCTGGAGGTGGCGGAAACAATAATGATGCAAATTTGGAAAATAATATAACATGTTTAGTGGCGCTGCCAGGGGTTTGATATTGGGGCACAAAACTTTTCGGCATGGGGTCAAGGGGCCCGCCTTGCCCCGGTAGGGATCCAGGGGGGGACCTTGCATTTTCTAAGTTTTAGATGCCCCCAAAAGACTCTGAATGTGTATAATACACGGCTCTTGTAACTAAATTAGGATGATTACAAACGATCTAATATACCAGCATATAATTTTACAATGTACAGACTAACCCCCCTTCCCCATTAAAAAGGTATAAAAATTTTGGAGAAACCCTGGGTTTTTCTAAGTTTTAGATACCCCAAAAGACAAACCTGCATGGGTTTAAAACTAAATTAGGACAAATAATTAGGCGATGGACTAACCCCTTCCCCTCCCTCCATTAAAAAAGGTCCCCATTTTGAGAAACCCTGCTTTTTCTAAGTTTTAGATACCCCAAAAAGACTCTGAATACGTGCAATACACGGCTTTTAAAACTAAATTAGGACGATTACGAGCGTTCTAGCAGCATATAATTAGGCGATGTACAGACTAACCCCCTTCCCCCCTCCCTCCATTAAAAAAAGGTCAAAATAGTCATTTTGGACAAAATGTTTTTTTGACATTTCAATCATTGGGGGGGGGGTACGTGCCCCCCGTGACGGCGCCACTGTACATGTTGAATAGAACTAAGTCTGCGTCGGTGTCCAAAAGAAAATATTATGACCCTCTTTAACTTACAGCAAAAACTCTTCTCATTCTAAGATTGACCACTGCTTATATTTCAATCTTTGCATCTCCCAAAGCAAGGATTTGGACCTCAACAATGCACCATCTTTATTCCGAGGAATCGGGCAACATGCCCTTTCCCTCGATGGTTCAATACTTAAAATTATACACGTGAGATATTTAACTTGATAAAGTATGACTAGCCCGATTTGCCCTTTTTATTTTGTTACCGTTATTGTCACGAGATTTCCAAAATAACGAATTCCTGCCATTTCAAAATTATGCGCCAACCCTTTCTTTATTATTGTCCCTATTTACTATTTGGCCATTTAAATTTTCCTTTAAACGTATTGGTTCAGTAAACAGGGGTCACAGAAGAATCATCGCCGGGCGAGCGTCAGTTGGTCAAATGCAGTTACAATAAAAAGTTAGATTATAGAAGCTGCATTGTAGAACATTTCAAATCCTCTAATCTGGTATAAAATTTAAAAAAAGTTAATTCGACATAGGCCTAATCAAATGAATTATATTAAGTCAACAAACTTGATGGATTTATAAACAAGTTTGACTTTTTGTTTTAGCAATTGCCAGGCTTTATAATATTAAGCGATATTATATCAATGGAATTTTATGGATCCTTTGCACTATTGAAAATGCATATACACACTCTACAAAATAGAACAGAGGAGGGTCAATAGGGTTTTTAAATTCCGACTTTAGTGTTTGTATAACAGGTGTAATCTGTGTGACGTTGATAAATTACAAGCAAATATCAAAATTCAATCATCAGTATGATCAGGGGCCTCTTTAAGGTGTCATTCTAATGAGTGGTGAACTATACGAGTCAGAGGTTGTATTTGAGACTGATGAAAGTGGGTGTACTGGTGAGCTTGCATAAATAGCACTCTTGGAGCGTCTACTTCCATGCTTGGAGTGACGGTTACGGTGTTTGTGATAATAATGATGTTTACGATCGTGAAATGACATGTAATCTGTGTAATAAACACAATAAAATGATTGAATGATGTGTTTTGGGATAAAGCCAGATCTGGGATATAAGTTTTCTTCCTGCCATTTTACCTCCAGACCCCATACGGGAAGAACACATACAACCGGGAGGAATGATCCGAGTCTCAATGGGCAGTTTACCTCTTTCTCTGTTTCCCGTGTTTTAGTTAACTATGATATAATGCAATGTTAAATGTGAGGGGCAAAACGTTATAGCCTACGGTGCAGAGTTAGGTGCGTGGGAGAGGAAAGGTCACTTACGAACATTATGTTAACAACATGGAGTGTAATATCGATGGAGGGTAATCGATGCTCACTATACACATGACATGATCATCACTTGCATACATTGGGTAGGGCGTACCGTATGGTCACCGAGACAATTTCGGCGTCTACCCAAAAGCCAGTTTTGCAATTCAGCGACTTTCACGAAATATTGTCTGCTTTTCTTTTTAGACATTTTGCTTTCATACTTTTTGTAAACCAGACTTTCCCAATAGCACAAGACAGTGGCGTAGCTAGACTTTTTTTGCAGGGGCTGGGGGATGGGGTGGATGTGGGGGTGGAGGGGTGGGGGTGGGAGTGGAGGGGTCCATGAGGATATACTTCGGAAATTTTGAGGGAAAATTCGGATGTTTTGAGGAAAAAGTTCCGGTAATTTGTGGAAAACCTTGGGAAATTTTGAGGACAAAGTCAGATATTTTGAGGCAAATATTGACTTAAAGGAGTTTTAAAAAATAAATCGAAAATTTGATAACTCTGAGTAGACTTAACTTTAAAGTTCGGTTTTTGGATATTTTGTGAGATCATCCTTTTTTTTCCCCTAAGATAGCTGGTATATACAACTTAACCCAATATCAGACCGATTGCGTACTAAAACAATGATCCAACATACTGATTTTCTGTTCTGCACATTTCTTGACGTTTTGGCAATTTGCAGCCAGGGGAAAATTGCCCCTGCCCCCTTTTTTTTTTTTTTCCCACCCCCTTCCCCTCCCCTCCAGCTACGTCACTCGCCCAAGGCCTCAACAGCCCAAGAAGGTAATCGGCACGGAACAACTTGCATGTTTGCCCCTCTGTCTCGACCGCACCGGGGTTTGTAGACCTTTCTTTATGTACTTGAACATATTCCTATTTTTAGTTACTGTTTACAGCAAACATCACGAATATTGCTAAGATATTTGAATGTTGCTAAGATATTTGAATATTGCTAAGTTATTTGAATATTGCTAAGATATTTGAATATTGCTAAGATATTTGAATATTGCTAAGATATTTTAATATTGCTAAGATATTTTAATATTGCTAAGATATTTTAATATTGCTAAGATATCTGAATATTGCTAAGATATTTTAATATTGCTAAGATATTTAAATATTGCTAAGATATTTGATGGACTGATGGACCATCTTCGACAGTTTCCATCCCGAACCATTTGAAACACGTGCCCTGATTTTCTTTATACTTTTAACTTGGCGCTGTCTAAAGTTATATATATGGACAAGTATAGCAACCACTTTGCATAAATTGATACAAGTGCCCTTCATAAACACTCAACACAAACACTTTCTTACAAAATCGATCCCAAAACGTGAAAAATCTGGCTTATGTTTAGGTCTTCGTATGCTCATTACGTATTGGTTTTTTCGTGAAATAAGGATAGTACAGCCCTAACGTTATGTGAAAGGTACAGTGTACCGAAGAGTAATACAGCCTAACGTAACAAGTGTTCACCAATCATAAAGAAATAATAAATCGGAACCTGAGTCGATATTTCCTCTTTATCTATAATAAAATGTCCTAAAAATAGTTAGCATATCGATAATTAAGCGATATTCTGATGAATGATTAAATGAAAGTGATGTTTGGAAGTAGCCTATGGTCAATGTGACACACTGACACTGGAAGTTATGCATTGTAGGCCTTGCTGTGTCAGGGCTGCCACTCTAAATTTTCTATTTCCCCTACCACGCATGCGCATTTCCTTACATCTTCCCTGCACTCTTCGGCCCTTTTTCACCTACAAAATTAAGTTCTCTCCACACAAAAAAATAGTTTTTACTTTGTTTGTACCTACACAAATTGAGTTTTTCCCTACACACTAATCAGCTAATGCAAATTAAATCAGTGGATCCACCGGCAATCTGTGTCACTATACGGGTATGGTACAATAAATTCATAGCAAGAAATATACACGGTATACATGATTCTCGGACGAGATTTGCTTGAAAATCTCTAAGAATTTTGGTGTTCGACTATGACCTCCAGCTTGTTTCCTATATCTTGCCAAAAAAAACATTTTTTTTTTAAATTTGTGAACAGAATTCATTTTTGTCATTGTCATTTTTGTCATTGTCATTTTTGTCATTGTCATTTCCCCGTAGGTGCCCCCACCCCCTACATTTGGCTAAAATCCCCTACCGTAGGGGATTTCCCCTAGTGGCAGCCTTGCCGGCTGTGTGCTTATTCTTCAGTCCAGGCTTCTTTTTTTTTTAATGTGGAAATCCCGCCAGCCGTTTCTTGGGGCTTAATTTTTCACTTTTTCGCAAATTTCTCAGAAACGAGTGTAAATTTTTGATAGATGTATGTGAATGAAATGTTCAGAATATTAGAAGGAACATATCTATGGCAAAATTGCTACTTATCCATATACCTTTAAGAGCATTACTAATTAAACTGTAAAACAGGTGTTAACATAATTAGATCTCTTATCACATGTTTTAAAAGTGACAAATTGTTGTTATCATCTTCTTCCGATGTTTCCAAAAGAAAGGAGGAGGATCAGTCAATATCAGACAAAGCCGGCTAAACATCACCCCTATAAGCAGTAAATGTTAAACTTGAAAGCTGCGTCGTTGGACATGATAGCAGAATATTGATTTATACCTGAACTTTATACTCTGCTTTTGGGATATCAAATTAAGCTACACATCCTGTGAAATCTATTACCTAAGCAAGGAAGCCGTTTTATCATACGGGTTTATATGTATCAACCTTCTGCATCAGGATTTACCCATTAGGGCAGGTTCCTCTTTTGTGATTGTATTAGTGACTTTGCTGAAGACAGGAAAAAATACTGAACTTTACTTGTATGCATAGACCAGTGGACAACCAGCTGACCAGAGAAATCCATGCTACCATGCTGCATGATCAGATGATAGTTATATCTATAATGTATGGACGGGGACAATGACGGTGTTCTACGGCCGGAAAGAAGGGGGGGATCATCCAGTCCACCTCTAGTCAAGATCACATTTTCCAATTCTTTCAAATCGAAGGAGAAAAATATTGAAAATATCAAATCGTGGTGTCCTGATGCCGTCATTGGAAATACGCTTGCCCCCACATAATGCAATTATTAAATACATCAATTTTAATAACATGCCTGTTATGCGGGCATTGATCTTAATTCCGCAAGTCAACATTTTACTAAAGTTCAAGTTGATTTTAACACTGCAGAAGTGTTTGTAAAACTCAACCCTGTTTGCAAAATTGGGCCTATGAGAAATCTATTTTGAAATTAGACACTTTTTTATATAATGAGGTAATTTGAAATATGGGTCATTGGAATGATGGAAGAATTGTATGGTATCTGTACTTTTATCAAAAGCCCTTCTGGAATGATGAATTGGAGTAACCTTGAAACTGACTTGCACCAGATTCTGTACAAATTCAGATTTAGTCCGTCAGCTCTACAAAAGAGGTTGCGCCTCACTTTAGCTTACATTATTCCTCATTATTTCTTGAACTCAACCCGCGAAATAATCAGAGAGTGGGGCGTGCAGGGGAATCTGTTTAATCTGGTTGGGTGCACAAACCTCATAATTTTATCTTTGTCTACACTAAACTTTAATGGTTAATGGATAGGTATTAAAGTTTGAAATTCATTGAATTTTGAAAATAGCATTGTGTAGTTTTCAAGTTATAAGTAATCAAACAAAATATTTTGAATGTATTTAAAAAATGTGATGAACAGCAAACATTTAAATACTGCGTTCTTTTCGTTATATTTCTTCCCTTTATTTCAGACAATGAAAATGTTCAAAATGCCTTCTCCAGCTTGAGGTAGTTTGGGATATGGTAAAGATCAAATTCTTTTCATAAGAATTATCTTCGCTTTTTCAAAGAGAAATGTCAGAGGATAAAAATCAATGGATTTACATCACAAAATGTCCCGTTCATACATCACACAAAAAGTCGCATGGGCCTATTTGATCATATTTGTACAAAAATCTTCAAAACATTGTAAAATGGTCAATTTTCAACCGATTTTGATGAAATATTTTGCTTTATGGTATGTTTTATAGTGGATTTTGTAATCAGTTTATAGCTAATGTTGTCTCCACTTGTCCATAATCTAAAAGGGCGAGAAATTTCTTAAATTTTGGAAGCTTGCTTCATTTTCATAAAATTTCCTTTAATTTTCGCGAAATTTTCTGGAAGTTTACCTAATTTTTCGCGAAAGTTCCTTCCTTTTTCGGGAAATTTCCTTCCTTTTTCGGGAAATTTGCTTTCTTTTTTGAAAATTGTGCTTCATTTTTGTAAAATTTTCTTCAATTTTTGGGGAAGCTTGCTTCATTTTCGGGAAATTTCGTTCCTTTTTTGGGAAATTTGCTTTCAGGAAATTTGCTTTCATTTTTGGAAAATAAACTTCATTTTCGCGGAGTGATCTTAAATTTTCTTCTTTGTAGGGGAATTTTCTTCAATTTTAAGAAATTGTCTTCAATTTTCTTGAAATGTTGCTAAATTTTCCAATATTTTTACGACCTCCCCCTTTACAAATAGTTTTTGAACTTAAGAGACTCATATATTTTCTAGGTTTGCTCCCCACCCTTCCTCCCTGTCAAATATCTTCCAACGCCGTTGATTTTATAAATTGTAAGGGAAAGAGATATCCCTTCTGCATGTTTTTCCCCCACTCCAGATTTCTTTAAAAAGGCTATGCACTAAGAGACATAAACATTCGCACGAGGACACACCCTACCTCCCTATACCCTATACCCAAACGTATTCTATATTATAATATTTTTGGACTTAAATAATATTATATTCGTGCAATAATCGGTTATGTTATTATAATCCGATAATAGAAAATATTTAAATAAACTCCTTAAACAAGTTTGGGCAATTAGAGTTGTTGAAAAACTTAAGGAAGTACTCGAATATTTGTTATTATCAATGTTTAAAAAATTCAGTTGTGCTACACGTTGAGAATTGCATCCTAATACCCATTTTCCCAAGCGATTAATCTCCTCTATGACTATATACAGGTCACTGCAAACAATTGTCAGTAGTGGGTTGTTCACTTAAATTGATCTCTTTTCAAGTTTTGTTGAAAGATATCGTTGATTATTTTTGTCTTAAGATTTTCTTTAAATGCAACACCCCTCCGTCCCTTCCATGTCATTTGACTCCATTGTAAAATAAAGAAAAATAGAGATTATCATTTCGTAAAATAAGTGAAAAGCTTCAAACTTTTTTAGATGTCGTCCTTGAACCAAATTAAGAAAAAGGGTCAGTGCAAGGAATTAGATCGAGCATAGGTCTATAGCACTGCCGATAAACTTCCATTTCTTTCAGTCTTTAAACTGTGTTGACTGTCAGGCCAGGGCGATGGGATAGGTCAGACCAGGGAATCCAAAGACAACCATAGCTGAGCAGGTATTCGAAACACTTCCATGCTAGAATATTGGAGACCATTGCTTGTCTTTTCTGATTTGCGAAAAAATCAGCGTCAGTGGATGCACATCTTAGGCAACAGAGATTTATTTGATCAAGATACACCCATAAGGTAGATCATGCATGGAGGAGAATTACACATATAAACGTGTATTGATTTCATATAGTATGAAAACTGAAAATTGTTCAAAATATCAATTTTCTGGATAGATTAAAATGTAAAGGGCGTATAGCCAACACCCAAGAATGAGGGAGGGGGAGGGGCTCCAACCAACATTATTATATCAAGGTCCAACAGTCCAAACGGCCAAAATACTATAGAATTAAGAGCCCGTAAGTAATGTTGCTTTTGAGAGTGAATGATTTAGACCCCCACTCTCCGCATGGCTCTGCCACTGGCAGTATACAATTCAATTGTTAACGCGCGAGTATTCTATAGTCAGTCCGGGAGCATGCCTATCAATAGGAACATTTATAACACACGAGAATATTGAAGTCATGAAGCCATATTTGTTATATGTTGCGATAAAATGTCATAGTTTCTAATGTATGTACTTGAAATATTAAAAATCATTTCAAAGTGGATGTTTCGCGCCAAAACGCCTAGCAGTATTGTCTATTATTTCTAATATTTTAAAAACTGCGTGGTGAACATATCAAATGGGAGTGAAAAAGTTTTAGTGATGACAGTAATGAAGGTATTTCCATGAGTTTTAAGTTTTCCCTAGCAAAGATATTTTTCCCAGTCGTATTTCAAATTTGTAAAATTGCATTAGGCTTTAACGTTATGATAGCAAAGGATCATAAGATATATCACAAAATGGCGGCTTCCATGTAGCAAAATGTTCCCATTTATGTTTCCATTAATAGGCATGCTGCCGGACTGATAGTCATCCCTTTTCTTAAGTATATATTAACTGTTATTCCTCCGCTGCAATTAGCAAACCACATATACCGTATTCGACGTATAGATCAGTTAAAGAAATATTCCCATAGATTTTCATTTTTTCATATATATAATAGAGAAAATGTTTAGAAACAAAAGTGGTGTATGTTGATATCTTATTCGGCTTAGAAGTTACGAAATTTAAAAGTTTTTTTGAATTTGAACGAAAGTGACTGATTGTCAATATCTGTGATGTCATAGAGACATCATCAACAAAACGTCTTTTGTATTTCCTTAAAAATGATATGGATTTTTTTCTCATTGAGAATGTGATGTACACCAAGAAAAAAACAAAATATTTTCCTGTAAATTATATATTCCACCTTATCTCAGTGAAGCAAAAATGCTGTTTAATAATGTAAAAAAAAAGTATCAAATTTACATAAGAACTGTGTTGGAATTGCCTTGATGACATCACCAAGCTGAAGGACAAACTGTACGAGGTGTTTTTAAGAACATTTTTCTACTCTTTAAATTGTTAGATCTTCTAAACGGAATAAGATATTAACATAGTTTTTTCACCACTTTATTTCTACAATTTTTCTTTATCATAATGAAAAAAAATTGAAAATTCATGGGAATATTCCTTTAAGCACCCATGCTCTAATAAGCGTCCACTCAATATCTAAAGATTTTGTCTCAAAGAGCTAGTTGAGGTCGCCCGCATGATCAACAGATTATTGGAAAATCAAGGGTGCAAAATGCTCAGTGGAGAAAATTGGGCAAAGCAGTTCTCGTCGGAAAATTCCCCCTTCCTTCCCCAGTATCGTCACCAGTGCGCTTGCATCTATTGAAGTGGTTGAACGCGGTCACAACATCTTACCTCAGCTTATATGACCATGGAAATAGCAACACGTTATCGTAAACATGAAAAATGGTGCATAAGCAGACGAGTGTATCTTAATTGGTTTCCTTCCATTGTGATGTGTGCAACAAACTAATTAAAATATCGGTATGAGGGAATTTTAAACTTCTCTAATTTATTCAATGGCTTTATGATAGAAACCCCTTGTAACATATTGCATGCAGTCAATTGAATGTATTTTGTTGAACTTTGGTTGTTTATAATTCAACAATTTAAGCTCGCATAATTTACAAACTCCGCGCATCTTGATATTATTATTACCAGCCGGATGGCGTCTGCCTAGATCGGGGCGGACGTAACGATGCCTTTCAATAGGAGACTGTTTCTTTGTCCAGCCCTTGACATTTAGAGGACACTCGAGGGGAAATTCCAGGTGGTTGTTAACTTGTCGCAGTAGTATAGTTGCGCTGGGGTGTAATTGCGCCCGTGTTCGGCTCGGTGTGTGTAGGGATTGATTCTTTCAAATGTATATGGACGTGTATAGAGGCAACATTAGTTAAATTACCGGTATTTTAAATGTTCACAGACCTGCCAAAATTGACTAACAAATGTGCAAAAATCATTTACAAAAAAATGCAAATGTGTAATGGAAATAATCCATTGCAAGGACGCCTGATACTAAAGAAGAAGGAGGAGGATGAGAAGAAGGGGGTGTCCTTTTGTGAAGTCGTGAGTATCTTTGTTTCATCAAACATTACTTGCGGCTCTAGATATAGATATACGTGGTGTGATTCTTCAGATCACTTTTGCGTTAAATAATAGACGCTTTCGTCAAAAACGTTTCAATGTTTCTCAGTTTTGCGCGCCATTGAAACGTGCCTGCAGGTGAGTTCAACCCTCCATACACTTTTCGCACGAAGGCTTTTTTTTTCCCCATGCACAATTCTAGTACTACTACTAATGCACATGACTCTGACAGTCTCAAACGAATGGTTTACACAAACAAACAAAAAACATAGGAAAACTCAAGAATATGTGTTTCTTTTTAAAACGATGCATGGAAAAGGTCATGGGTCCGAACTCCGGAATCACAGTTAAGTCATAGTGATAGTGGAATAAAGGCTATACATTTTGCTAAGAAAGGAGTTGAGAACTTGCGAGCAGATAACCAAGGTATCAACTTCTTACCATTCCCTTGGTCAAAGTTCCACCAACCTTGCACATATCATTTAGGCCTATTCAGTTAATCGATCTTTGATTTTAAACATCTCTGGCACAATTTACCCAAGGTCGTGTAGGACGGTGCCGTTAACTAGAAACCCCAGCAACCAGACAACAATCTGATTAATAGAAGCAAAATACAAGGTTGGTATATCACCTCCATGATATAACAGTTTTGTTCTAAAATCGGAGAAGTGCACCGAAAGGGGGAAAAATCTAGCCATTTGTATACACATCCCTCAGTATGCGTCATATTGGGATTGCCGTACGAGGGTTGTTATAGCTGGTATACAATTCCTAGGTTTTTAAGAATTAAAAAAAAAAAAAAAATGATGGTTGAAAAAAAATGATGATTGAAAAATAATTTACTTTTGGGATATTCTTATACCAATTAGTCTAAATAATACAATTTTTCAAAAAAAAAAAATCATAATTCTTTATCTATTGGCAACGACGGGATAAGATGTCTCCGATTCATGTTTTGGTGGCCATCTTTCTTAATCCCCGTTTGTGATAAACTATTCAAACCTCCGCGTATAATGCCCAAGTTACGAGAAAATTGGACTGTTAAATTAAGTTTCTATGAAACGTTGCTGATTAGAGGGAAATTCCATCATTTTCGAGAAATATAAATTGTATTAGATTTACAGGTAATGTTGCCAAATTTTACCACATTAACAATATTTTTTTGTTCTTTTTCAAATTCTTCAATTTTACCCTCGTTTTCATGTTATGTTTTTATTCCAATTTTACCTTCCAAGTCAACCGGGCAGAAAGCATGTAACCGACAGGTGAAATTCTCTCAGAGGGGGCGGTAACTTTGATCCCTCTCTTCCCCCTTCCACAGCACCAAGTTTTCCCCATTTGTCATTAACACCACTAATTATCAGATTATTGCGGTCTGCATTATTTTTAACTAGAACAAAATCCTATGTTGCAAACTCACAATGCACGTCCCAGTAATTCGTTTAATTTCTATTTCATCACTTTTCACAATTTAGCAGTTTAGAGTTGGTAGTTTCAGTAGACGTAAAAATTCAGGATATAATCCGAATTCCATTTATTTATCGGCGCTTTTGTCAATATAAAGAGCACAGATTAATAGTTTTCAAGTGCTTTAAAATCCACAGTAACTAACTAAATGAAAAACACATTTGTTAGCTTTTCAGCCTGGTTATCGGTGGATAAACATGGTATTTGCATATAGTTCTCAGTGCTACTCCGATACGTGTAAATAGGCAGTAGATATGGTGGAATTAAGCCTCGGTAAACATATTGCCTACTTAAGAAATGTCATGGGTCGCATGACCGGGGAGCACGGTGCCTTTCAGTCTTTTCCATTTGTGTGTGTGTGTGTAACAGTAGAAGGGTGTTGTTTTGGTACAAATGTGCAAGGAATGTTTCACAGATTTATCAAACGATAGAGTAAAGGGTATTTGTGGATGGAGGATTGGGAATGTAATTTGTGATGGAACTTTACTCTTACTTAATTTATTCTTTTAGAAAATTAAAATGATGAAAAACTAGTCAATCAATTTTCTTAATTTTTAACCAAAATTTATCAGGTCTGATGAATTGGCCGAGTGGAAACAATAATTTTGCTTGTTTGCAAATTGATCAACTTTTCACTAATTCTTAAAATTCGTGTGGATAGGAACCCCACAGCCTCCCCCGGATAACGCCGTCATTTACGATTGGTAAACGGTACCCCTGAAGATGAGATTTTGTGGCATATTTTTGTGTACCTGCCTATATATTTAACTTTTTTTGATAAGAACCCATATTATACGCCATCATGGGGCGTAATTTGACTTCGAGGCCAAGAGGAGTGGGGAGGGGGGAGTTAAGTCAAATTTTTCCGACGAAAATTTATATTTGCTCGACTTATAAAAAAATACATATACATGTGTCTACACAATAAAGAACAGCTGGGGACAAACCACCGTCCTCCACCTCCCTCCCACCAATGCAGTCGAACTGAAGTGTCAAACGTGGTACTGCGTAATACCATGTGGCCGCTTATAGGCTCCTGGTAAGGCCTATAGGGCGAAATCTTGGTTGGGGTCCAAGGGCGGGGCTCCGAAGATTTTTTGTTTTTGAACCTCCAAAATGGCTGAAAATCAAATATCAAGTTCGCTGATAGAAAGAAGAATTTTTTTATTCTAATGTTAAAATCTACTCAGGTAATCATTTGTGTTACAATTTCTAAACAGGCAGAGGGCAAAATTGCCCATGCAAAGTGAATCAATTCTGGCAAAATCATGGGTCTCAAGGGCGAAGCCTTGCAATTAGCTTGGGTCCAGAGGCGAAGCATCCCGGAAGCTCTAAAGATTTCTTGATTTTTATGCCCCACAATGGTTTAAAATTAACACAAATTTTCAAAATGTAAGTGATGAAAAGAAGACAATTTCATACTTGTTTAAATATATTCAGATAAATATTTGCAGTTTTTATGTTTATCAAACATGTTTATCAAACTGTTATAAGTTTAGCCGTTGTAATTCGTAAATATCAACAAAGATCAACAAAGTCACTGAAATTGTAACATGCAAGCACATAAAACGGGTAAAAAACAAATAAACCTTATTTTCAATCAAAAAAATTCATAAGTTGAAGTATAATGAAGACTATTGAATTGTACACCATAGGAAAGATAAAAATTACTCTTTTGTATACCGATTTAGCCAGTCCGTTTGAGACAACATTTTTGCTATTGTCTTGGGAACACGCGTACTCTAATTTTCAAAGCAGTTTTCTTACGATGAACTGGTATGTCTGTATGTGTGCAGCTTGTGTGTAGTTGATAAGCAAATGCGCGTGAGTTTCCTAAATGTGAAGACAATCTCCCAAAAATGAAGTAAACTTTCCTAAAAATGAAGGAAATTGCACACAAATTGATGCAAATTTTACAAAAATGAAGGAAATTGCACAAAAAAAGAAGCGATTTTCACGAAAATGAAGACAATTTTACAAACATTTTACACAAAATTGACGATAATTTTTCGAAAATAAGGAAATTTCACAAAAATGAAGGAAATTGCACAACATTTGAAGCAAATTTCACGAATATGAAGGAATTCGCACAAAAATTTAAGAAAAATTTGCGGAAATGAAGGAAATTTCCCGAAAATAACTAAAGAAAACTGAAGGAAATTGCGTAAAAATTGAAGTAAACGTCACAAATATGAAGAACATTGCACAAAAATTTAAGAACATTTCCCAAAAATGAAGGAAATTGCGTAAAAATTGAATCAAATTTCACGAAAATGAAAGAAATTAGACACAAATTGAAGCAAATTTTTTACTACAAATTGAAGCAAATTTCCCGAAAATAAGGAAATTGCATATGAAATTGCATGAATTTCTCAAAAATTGAGGAAAATTCAAAAATTAGAGAAAAAAAAATTGAAAATTAAAGCAGCTTTTCTACCTGTCTATAATGGAAGATATTCTCCCAAAATGAAGGAAATTAAAGCAAACTTCACCAAGAAATTTCGAAAAAAAGTAAAGAAAAATTTCTCGAAAATTGACAATTTTAGATTATATTGTTAACAGGTACCATTTCGAAACAGGCAGAGGAAAATTTTCTCTGAAAATAGGGAAAATTCGGTCAAAATTGTGGACTGATGGGCGAAGCCTTGGAAGGAGTCCAGGCTGCCAGGGGCGAAGCTCCAGAAGCTCTGAAGATTTATTGTTTTTGATGCTCGAAAAATGATTTAATTGTTTAAGATCAACACAAAGTTCCAAAATGTAAGCAATAAAACGAGGATAATTTCAAATTCGAATGTTAAAATCTATTCAGAGAAGTGAATAAGCATGTGGGTTACCATTCCTAAACAGGATAGGATAGTAGGAGAAATTTCCCCTGAAATTGAAAAAACTCGGGCAAAATTGTGGGGTTCATGGACGAAGCCATGAAGATTTCTTGTTTTGATGACACGAAATGGCTAGACAGCTAGAAATCAACGCAAAGTTCCGAATTGTATATCGTGGGGTACAGGGGGCGAAGCAAGAGTAGGGATCCAGGAGAAAAACTTTGAGTCCCGCTTAGAGTTCCTTGGAAGGGGTCCAGGGGGCGAAACCCCCGAAAGCTCTAAAGATTTATTTTCTTTGATGCCCCAGAATGTTTGAAAATCAACACAAAGTGATAAATTTTGAAAAATCAACACGAAGTGATAAATTTCGAAATTTACTTTAAAAATTGAGAAAATTGTGGGGTAAATCGTGGGGTCCGAAGCAAGAGTAGGGACCCAGGAGAAGAACTTGAGTCCCGCTTAAGGGTCCCTTGGTTGGGGTCAAGAGGGCGAAACCCTTTGATGCCCCAAAATTGACAAAATTAAATTATAATGCTAAAATCTATTCAGACTGTCAGATAAGCATTTGGGTTAACATTAACACTGTCAGAGAAAATGAATTTCCCTTAAAAATTCGTCCACAATATTGTTGGGTTTATTGATTCAGCTCTGATAGGGTTCAAATGGCGAATCCTCTGAAAGATTGATAGTTTTTGATGCCCAAAAACTAAAAAATGGCTCTTCACTTTAAACATTAAACGTGTGTGGGTGGACCTCTTTCCTATATACGTCTCCTGCAATTACCCAACCCGAGCCCAATCAGCATCATGCAAAGTCGAGATAATTCTGATATCTACGCTAGACGATTCAGGAATGATCGAGATCTATCTCTAATTTAAACAGAACATACAGGCATCCAACATTTTAAATCTCTGCTCAACTAAGTGCCCAAGTATGATGTTGTCAGCATGATGCTGAGTCAGGAGGACATGATTCTGATATTACGATTCGAGCATGATTGATATGTATCGCCGATTTAAACGGTACATCTGACATTTTGCATCTCTGCCCGACTTGGTGCCCAAGCATGATGTTGTCAGCATCATGTGCCAAGTCGGCGGTCGAAATCTAGCTTAGTCGGGCATAACTGAGATATACTCTGATACCAAGATACAAGTGCACCCGTCATTCTACATTTCTGCCAGACTAAGATCGGTATCCGGCCAACGGACGAGGGGGGAGAGAGTTAAGGGAGCAAAAAAACTATAAGGGGGGTTAAGAGAGCAAAAAAGAAATAACTATGATTTTATCCAAAACGTTTTCAAAAGTATTCTGTACTTTGCGGAGAAACAAAAACATAAAGGCATAGGCCTAACCATATCAATTTTCCTTCAATGTTGTTTCAATACTAGGCCACCTTTTTGCTCGACGAAATAGTCAATTGCACCACGAATCTTTTTTCTAGGGGTGCCACCCCCCTCCCCCCACCCTCACACACACACACACCTCTTAAGTTATGCTCCTGTACGCCATATGCATATTAAGCGAGAGCAAATCTAAGAACTTGAAGACTGCAATTACTTGTAAAATCATATGCATGGTAATAGACTTGATATCCATGAATCTCTGCACTCCTGTTTACAGGTCCGTCAAACTTCCCGTTTGGACAGCCCCAGGTCGTTGCCATTGGATACACAAAACGTCCCAGCTTGGATGTTTTTTTGAAACCAAAATGAAACGTATATATATATATATATATATATATATATATATATATATATATATATATATATATATATATATATATATATATATATATATATATATATATATATATATATATATATATATATATATATATATATATATATATATATATATATATATATATATATATATATATATATATATATATATATATATATATATATATATATATATATATATATATATATATATATATATATATATATATATATATATATATATATATATATATATATATATATATATACATACATACACACATGCATGCATACATACATACATACATACATACATACATACATACATACATACATACATATATATATATATATATATATATATATATATATATATATATATATATATATATATATATATATATATATATATATATATATATATATATATATATATATATATATATATATATATATATATATATATATATATATATATATATATATATATATATATATATATATATATATATATATATATATATATATATATATATATATATATATATATATATATATATATATATGTAATGTATATATATGTATATGTGTGTATGTATGTATGTACCGCACAGGACATCAACTACCACACCCGGCTGATCAACAGGCCAGGCTCGAAAAATTGTCACAATTGTCACGGTGTGCAATTCGATACCTGCTAGCAGGTTAGATGCGTTCCTTCCATTCGTGTGCTCATTCAAATTTCCTAATTGAAGCCAATTAAGGGGCGCGTTGCATGAAGCTCACATTTCATTGTGTGGAAGTATTAAATGTAAGAATGTTACCGTACGAAGTTTGTGAAACGTGAATTGCCTTTTATGACTGTGGTGAACTCATAGGACGGATTTAAACCTTTATACATACCATTAAACAGTTGAAGATCGTATTAGACAGAGCTTAAATTTCGGGTAGAAAAGTCTTTGAAAGAATTGGAAATAGTTCCTCTTTGAGTTTCTCAGTTATCGCTATTCAAAATAATTTTCAATATACATTTTTAGTATGATTGGTATCTTTATCATGCCTATATAATCATTAAGATTTCATTCCTGAGCTTCATTCACTAAAAATAATGAGAAATTCCATAGTCCTGCTGAAATGTGGTCAAGGTGTTGGTAAACTGGTAAAGACTCCAAACAGATCAGATCAGAATTTACTACATACCTTTAAAGAAATGTGATGAACAAATATAAAAAATAAAAACAAAGAATTAACATAAGCAAATACCATGGTCCATCAGTTACTAATTTATCAAAAATGACAGATTGAGCCCATAAAATTAAAAAAGCTGGACAACTGTCGAACGACTTTGATTGAATGTTTTGCTTTTCATATTTTCTGATATTTTTAAAGCAATTTTGCCAACATCCGTATACCGACCTTCAAAAGTGTGTCTTTAAAGTTTTGGGAGCTAGCTAACTAGAGCTTTTTCTCGTCCTAATTTTATTGGGAAGATTTCACAATATTCAAGAGAAATTTGGGTTAATAATATGTATTCTTTTCAAGTTGCACAATGCAGATTAACAGTTGGTAACCATTTGTTCACTTTCTTTGAAATCATATTGCTCAAGTATAATCTGATAATAGGCTGATAGGTCTACAATTCAGCTGTTCAGAGAACATTTATAAATACTTTTCGACATTTTGACTTTCGTGATGACTGAGAAAGAGAAATTCTTTGATTGTCGAGTTATAAAAACTAGTAATGTTTGTGTTTCTAATTTGGCATGTGACTATTGTAACCGACACATGAAATTTGTGCCCTATGATAATTTACACTTTTATTTTTTTGAATTAATAGGAAAAGTATCTTCCCATAAGTGATCCGCATACATCCGCTGGGTCAAACATAAGGGGCTACATGCGTTGTCAATAACATTACGATTTCTTGCAATCAATTGAAAACCGGAAGTGACGTTATTAGTACGGCGACGTTTACTTCTAAATTTATTTATGCGACGATACCTTTCCTTTAATTAAAAAAAATGATAATTGTAATTTTGCGCATTCTATGAATGAGGAGGACCTGTGGAGTATGTATCGGGGTACACATTGGACGTTATTCAATATCGGTTCTAGAGAAACCCCACATTATGGAATATTGACAGGTAGAACTTTTGATATGTACTAGAATGAATTTACAATTCTGACCAGAATAGTCCGTAAATTACTCAAGCACGCACATGTAAGTTCCGAGTTATGAGCTAATCAAAGTTTGAATGATCCTTAATTTGCAAAACTTACGATGTATGAATGGAAGGAGAGCTCAAAATGTTAAATGTTATTCTTTAAATTTATGTCCTAAATTTCATTAAAACTTGAAAGGTTGGACCGTTTTTTTCTGTTAAATTTTGATTGAGGGTATAATGAATTTTCTTAACTTCGTATCTAACTGCACAACGTTGGTGGAAGATTAAAAAAACAATAAGTTATTAGAATTTTACAGGTTTTGATGTCACACAATTTTAATAAAATCTGCATTATTTATTACAATAAGGCTTTTAAAGTCAAAATGATGTAAAAAATGTTTAACCAGTTTATAATCAATTGATATGTTATTTTTCATGATTCGTAGCATATTCTCTTCCAATCAAGCTCAAATTCTGTTACCTGTCTGCCTGTCCAAATTTCATTTTCTCCTAAAGATATTTACGAGCTTATTGATTTGATCCGTTGCCATTGTGAGCATCACGTTTTTCACAATCACTCTAACATTAACTGATACTGACGATATTATTGGGAAAACAGACCAATCCCTAAATATAGAATCGTAGGGAAGATAATAAATATTTCTGACCTTTGCCCGCAGATCTTTTAAATCAATCGCGGACTCAATGTACGCGATTAATCATAGAATATACATGTATACTTTATTACTCTTAAAGGTATATGTACATTTTATCATCACCAAAATACTAATCTGAACAGAATATCCTTTACATTATGTCCAACGCACGTATAGTGTCTGAGTTATCAGGGTCTGGCTAATCGCAGTTTGAAGAATTTGAAAACTTGTGATATGTTGAAGAGAACTTAAAATCTTTCTTTTAATTGTAATTATTTTAATTTCTGTCTTTAATTTCAGTCGCTAAAAATCATCTTCTGGTCAAATTTGCTAAAGGGAATGAAGGCTTTTGCCTGCTAAAAAATTAGCTACACGTAAAACAAATGATTGACTATTTTTCATGACATTTTGGTATAGGCCTATCTTGACCACGTGTGCTCTTTGTGACTTAAAATAGTCATGCGATCTGTCATCCACAAATATTGATTATGTTTAGTCAATCTCCTGTAACAATTATCGTAAGATTCTCAAATAGCAAAAACACATCGTATATTACGCAAAATTCTTGAGTGACGTTTGATCATTTGATTGACGCCTTTTTTAATTCTTGGGAAGAAAACTTCCACGGTGGGCCATATATGGTATACCATTGACGTTGACACAATGGCATACTGTTGCCATAAAGATGGAAAAAAAAGTTGCAATAGGCTGACTGCGTTCGTCTGCTCGTGGCAATATTTCTTTTTATGATTTAGTCTCTTTCTCTCTAGGTGCCGAGTCTGGAACAGACATTGGCGATCATGGCCCTCCAGTCACTTCTGTTTAGCGCTAAATGCATAAACTTATTGTTGCTTAGGCTGTTGTTGGTTGCCCAGTTGTTTAAGCTTTGGACATATTTAACTCGCTGCCTTCCTCTGCTTCTTTTACCCTCAATTTTCCCACATACTGCAAGCTGTTCCAACCCACCCACCCGATAAACATGCCCGAAAAATTCCATCTGTCTCCTTCTGATGGCATTGAGTAGGGACCTGTCCATGCCTAAAGCTATCAGGACATCATCATTTGTTTTCCTTTCTGTCCAAGATATTTTCAACATTCTCCTAATGAACCACGATTCCGTAGCTACTAATCTTTTCTTGATGTCACTGGTAATTGTCCAGCATTACAGCCATAGAGAAGAGTAGACCATACATATGCCTTCAAGACACGGACTTTCGTGTCCATTCCAATATTTGTATTCTTCAGAATTGGATTCATTTTTGTAAACCTGTCATCGGCAATTGCAATTCGTTTTCTAACTTCATTAATATGATGTTAGTGTGCAGCCCAAGTACTTAAACTGTTGTACTTGTTTAATAGCCCAAGTACTTAAACTTAAACTTGTTTAATTATTTCTCCTTGGCTTTGTATACTACATAATGGGTTTATGGCTTTTTTTTAAACCACCATACATTCTGTTTTCTTTACATTTAGAGACAGCCCTCTCTTTTCACTTTCCTCTACAACTTTATCCAGAAGAGACTGCAGTTTTTCTTCTGACTGCTATAAATACCGTGTCATCTGCATAGCGTAGGTTATTCATATTATAGCCTCCAACTTTCAGCCCCTCAAGACTGTCGATGTTACGAAGTATTATTTCACTGTTAAATGTTGAGAAGATCTGGTAACAAAACACACCCCTGCTTGACTCCTCTTTGGATTACCTTAAATTCACTGTAATCTCCTTGAAGTCTTAATGCTGCTTCCTGGTCCCAGTATAGGTTTCTTAAAACTCTTAGGTCTTTTCCGTCAATATTAAAATTACTGAGTATTTTAAAGAGATCTCATGTTTGACTTTGTCAAAGGCTTTGGAGTAATCAATGAAACATAAATATAAAGCTTTCTGTACTTCTATGCACCTTTCCATGATCATTGATAGTGTAAATGTTGCATTCCTAGTACCTTTGTCTACAAATTGATTATTTACGATTAATTAAGATTTACACCGTCTTGAAATATCATTGTTGATATAGTGGGTTATAAACATCGAAATACACAGTAATGTTAGATCAAACGTGTAAATGAAAGGAACCAAGGAAAATATTTGAAATGAAACTAATCATAAGATTATTCCGCAGTAGTTAGTTGTGGGCGACAGTATGCCTCCATGGTTGTGAAGTAAAGCTTCAGCTTTCCAATCTAGCGTCCCGGGTTTGGGCCCGGTGGGTATCCTACCAGTGCTCACAACTGACTCCTATTAGTTCGGTTGTGCTTTGATTCAAGAAACATTTCAAGACTGCTTGAGTTGAGAGTCAGATGAATGCTGGACTATCTTCTCCAAAAGGTCTTTATATTTGTTTAATTGCTATTCTCTAGTTCTCCAAAATGTCGTTCCCAGTTTTCTTAAGACCTTTAGCGGGTGCACGGGCACATCATATACCTATTGGATCCACCCCCTTCCCTAGAAGTGGGAAGAGAAGCAAGGAATTTATATTATATTGTTCTTATTCATGTTATTAGTACAATTGCGCTTATCTGATTAAGAAGTGGCAAAATGATTGCCGATGACCCTTCATGCACTTTAGACACTCAAGTCTCAAGCAATAATGGCAAAGATACCAATCACGTAACTTTACTAAAAGGTCTCTATGCGTCGCCTTTAGTTCTCCGGACATCCGGGCTTGTTTTCCATCTCTTCTTTTATTCAGTAGTTCCGCAAGAACGGTACACACATCTAGGGGTAGGCTGAGGGGAGATGTTTTCTAACGTTACTTTACCATTTCAGTTTGTACCGCCGATCGGGGGACTCAATAAGTCCCCGATTGGGACACTCAAGCATGCGCATGAGCTTACAGTGATATATGGAAGCCGCCATATTTATTGTGAAGTTTCTGTCATAGACGCTTATCAGTTGTTTTATTGAATGTTTTTAAGGTGTACATTGATGCTACTTTCGACATTACCATGCCCTGTAAGTTTGCTTTGTTCATGTTTAATTTCGCGAAAGTAAAACAACCTCGTTACTATTACGTACTTAAAGCTAAATAATTTTCACAAATCTCCAAGTAATTTCTTATAATTTCAGAAAATAGCGCGACTGCCTAACAGTAACACATAATTAGAATCAATCACTTTTCTTCAAATTTCTCGAAAACTACACGGTGAATCTTAAAAGCGCACGGTGAAAAGATAATTCATATGTCATTATTTAAAATCTTGAAGAAAATTTTAAATCTTTCGCACTGGTTGAGTTCCCCGCACTCGAAATGTGTCTGGTTCTTATGTTATTCCTATACAAACATTGAATTTGGATAGATGCATTGTGGGATACTTTTGTAAAGGTTCCCCCGATCTGGAGAACAAAACTGTTCTCCCGATCGGGGTACGAACCGGTCTGTTTATCCTTCTCCAAAGAATCATATTTTAAAGACTTTAGAACGGGGGAAATTATGGCTTTCTCATCTTTATCAAACTTTCAAAGCAAAAAAGTCTTGTGTTGCTAACCTGCTGACGTTGAATTCAAAATGTGGTTTCCATATGCCTGCCACATGATCAGGATGATGAATAAAAACAGGTCGAATTCAGGTTATCTAATTTTCTTAATGGCATTTTGCAAAAGTTGTTTTGAAATTTTGATACGCGCCCACTTTCTCTGGGTTAATGCCCGGCCTGTATATGCCCACATGCAGACATGTAGGAATCGGTTTCTTCCATAATGGGAACATAAAAATTGTTCAATTATTAACGGTTATGGCGCCTTATAGATAAAGTCTTACGTGTTTTTTTACACCTTTTTTTTTTTTCCGTTTGATCGAAGTGAAATCATCAAGTCCCTTAAGAACGCGAATGTGGGAGTAGTTTGTGATCCATTAGAGCATTTTAATTTAAAGTTCCATCAACATTGACACTTTGAAAATGGCAAATTTTAAATCGCTTTATTGCGGGTCATGAGACTTGTGGGGTCATTAAAAGATAAAGCTAGAGGAGTTGTTCGCATTTAGAAAATTTATCCCATTGGGCATAGACACGTCAAAAGCTTTATTCGATGGAATTCAGATTGACTAAGATTGAAAATTGTTGTTATTCATACTGTACGCGTTGCATAGACCTAAAGTTGTAATCTTATTATCTCTTTGCAACTCAACAAAGTGACTTAGTTGAGCATCACCAGGGCCCCTCAGATTGAACGGTTGTTCCTTTTCCTAATATTTTCCTCTTACCAGCTTACCAAGGCCCCTACGACATACAGTCCAGGAAATTCCCCCTTAACCCTTTGTGTCTATATGTAATAGAAATTGGGATGAAGGCTACAAGTCAGTGATTCGGTTTATTTAAAGATGTCCAGTCCGTACGCCAGCTGGCCATACAGAAAATCGAAATATCACAGTGAGGATACATTGCTTTGCAAAAGACTATTGTTTAATTATGAATGAAAGCACATTTTGTTCGTCATATCATGTACGTACGACTGTATATTTTATCTATTTTCATTTAAATATTTGGGGAACAGAAAACACTTGGTAAACATCCTTTGAATTATAATTGAAGTTAATTTGTATTCTGTATCTAGATTCACACTTGTAAATTCTCTCTATCAGTCTGTGGCACTGATGGACAACAACAATATATCACAAAGTCTAGGTCAGATCTCTTCCGTAATCTTATTAACTTCTGCGCGTTTCAACGAACAGTACAAGTCATCCTAGTGCGCGTGCAAGCAGAGTTTTGCCGTGAATATCATCAGATCCTGCCAACAGAAAGTCATCAATAAAACGGAATTTAAACGGCAATTCTGAAGTGATCGAACTTAATTGATATTGACCTTTAAAACATTTCTTATCATCGGATGTTATTTATAAGAAAAATGTGAACCCTTGTGCCCTATGCATGATCTCTTCCTCCCTTCTTTTTACTACCATTGTTCAGTTGTTACGCTTTGCAAGAAGCCAAATACACCCTTGGGTCGATATGTATATCTGTATATGGTACTAAAATAAAAACTAAATCTCACAAAGTAACATGTTGAACCTAAAATTTGACTGTACCATTTGTATATTTTTCAATCAAAATGGATGATATTTATAAGTATACCACATTTATATGGTAAAGGGTGTAACGTGGTGCTGCAACGCGTTGTAGAAAAGTCAATGAAATTAGCATCACGAGGTAATCTGGATAACTTTTGTTGTTGCAGGAAAGTTCGACATCGAGAAAACTTGGGCAAAGCGTTTTAAAAACTTTTCCTTGCTTCCGTTTATTTACATTTTCTTCGAACATTACTTTGGATCTTGATTTTTTTAATCCACTAACAACAATGAAAATTCAAGACAATGTAAATCATAAAAGGAAATATTGCCAATAAAGCTTTATTTCATCTCTATTAAAAATGTATGCCATTTCTTAACGTCAATAATATACCAGTACCATATATGGCCCACCAGGAAAGTTTTCTTCAAAAGGATTGAAAAAGGCGTCAATTAAATGAATGAAAAGTCACTCAAGAATTTTGCGTTAATTTACGATGTGTTTTTGCTATTTGGGATTGTTACGATAATTGTCATGGGAAACTGACCAAACAGAATAAATACTATTGAATGACAGATTAGAACCCTTAAGTATGAAATATCAGCACACGATACCTCATAGCAAGGATGTACGAACACAGGATAGCAAATATACAAATATAAGCCAAGTATTTTATGGTTTTATTGCGGACGTCGCTAGCTATATTAGTAGCTGGAATGTAGATGGGAGCAGTGGCTCTAGCTAGCTCACCTAATTAAGTAATCCTGAAGTTTCCATGTTTTTATATGAACTTTGATAAACTTGTTTTAATCTTAAGGTCGAAACCATGAAATTAACATCTAGACCTCTCACTTGGGTTCACTATAACTGATATTAGTCCTTATCGAATTGAACAGACGTGCATGGCTGTTCTCATCTAACAAAACACCTGACCATCAACAAAGTGTATGGGTAGGCTATGTTTGTGGTAGTGGTGAGAGGGTTGCTTCAGCCCCTAATCCATATCTTCAAACTCATCCACCAATATGTTGTTGATAATCCTCGCATGCACAATGTACCTCGTTTACAGTATATAACCAATATTACCGGCTACCACTATCAATCCTATTATACATTTAATTAATGTAGCTAAACCATTGCAAAGTATACTAAACATAATATATCTTAGCTGTATTTCCATTTGATTTCAGATAAGGCTCCCAAGATTCACAATCCACGGTCTTAAGAAGATTACCCAACCGTTAGCAATAAAAATGGAATGCAAACATATATTCCAAACTGCCATACTTGCGGCCATATTGTTGGCACTTTCCAGCGCACAATACTGTTCAGTAAGAGGATGTTGCCCTGGACGTGACGACGATTGTAACACACCATTTCATGATACATTATGTTATTGTGATCATTTCTGTTTTCGCATTGGTGGTTCGGATTGTTGTCCAGATTACAATGGAAACTGCAGATGGGGTTATACTTCACCTGTCCCGACAACGCCTGCCAGCGGTGGTAAGTTAATTTGTGTATCCTTTCATCTGCGCTGGCTAGAATAGAGGAGGGGCAATGTGTGTACCTCAGGTGCCACAATGTACGTCACACAGAAAAAGACTGTTTGCTTTAGAAAATTGTAAGCTTGAAATGCGCGCGGCAATGTAGGCACACAAAAGGCCTACCACAATTCGACACTAGTTCTGAAATGTCCAATATTTGCATTGTTAAATCATTTGCAATGATATATACTTAGGTAAGACCTATAAGCGGCGCAAATTTCTTGCTGACAATGATGACTATTTTATTTTGAGATTTAAGCCGAGCACATAAAATAATCCAATGCGCACATTTATAGCCTATTAACAATAACAGTTAGATTATGTGGTTAAAATTGACCATACCTTTGGTCTGTCATTTGGTTTCCTGAAGAGTAGTTCTATAACCTTCTGCCACATTTATCAAACGGTCAGATTCAGTTAAAGTAACACTCACAATGGGCTTTCCCAACCTCAAATGTTGACCATAATTTTTAGCTTAGAATCTGATATTCATATCGCCGGACAACGTCCATCGATTTGGAGCCAATTCATAACAATCGAATATATGACCAAAGATGAACGATATTATTAAATTCACTATCGTATATCGCAAAGCAAATGTAAGCTGGTAAAGCGTGCATGTGCATAGTATCAAGTACAGGGTTTGGTAACGGTAGCACGGAATGAATTATTTGCCCCATTAAAGCCTATGATAAAAGAGTCAAGTTCGGGGTCCTTGTTGTACCAGAATGTTATAGATTTGGGATCTTTTATGATGTTTTCCAAAAAGTACCATTTAATATCTCTCTGATGAGGGTACTTTCAATAGGGGGTCACCAGAGTTTTAACCCTTTTTTTTTGCTGAAGTGAAGCGGTGTTATACACCCTCACCAAATCACTTAAATTTGGATATAGGTCCATGGTAAAAATAGTTCCCCATGAAACTTTTACTGTAAACAAATCTTGTCAAGTTTGGATATGCATAGTCAAGACCTATTCTTTCTCTACCATTCCTGAAATTTTCAACTTCTCAGCTTCCTGTCCCATGACATGAGACCTCTCGAAAATATTTTTATTAGCCTTTTCTATGAGGGTTCTCATTTTTGGATGGCAGAGTAATATCTTATTAGTTTTGTGCTACCTAATGTCGAAAATAGCATCTTTTTCACAAGTGATCAAGCGCCTGTCGTACCTCAGCTTGTCAGCGTTTGACAGAATCTTCAACCGGGTGTCTTTTTATGACGTCAATTTCACGTCATTAGGCTAGGTTAGGGTTAGGTTAGGTTTAGGTTAGGTATGTTGTCATACAAAGAACCCCGGTTTAAGATTCTGTCGGCTGTTACCTCAGCCAAGAACACTAACTGTTCATGTATACTTCATGTATGATTAATATCGTCTTACTTATTACGGCCATATCGACGTTGTGCATTCTTACGCGCTTCAAACTTTCCGTTAAATTTGTATGAGACCGGTATATGTTGCCGGTGAAAATGGTCGAAACTGGCGTTCTCATTAAAAACTCCCATTGACTTAACGTTATCACTAGTTAAAATGGCAGCTTCCATGCATCGTGTAATCAATACAAAGCTACATAACAAGGAATTTATGAATAACAAAGGGCATTATTGCTAATTTTTCATTTCGATTTTGAGAACCTACAATAAAATATGCATTAACATTTTTTCATGTGCACTCGGGGTAAACCATGCGTATATATAACCCACAGTTGTGATACATCGAAAGAGGGATTGGTTAATGATTGGTCTGTTGGTAGGCTTAGCCTAACGTTAGTACTCCCCGTAGTACCGTCGGACTGATGCCAGCCGTGTTAGTATGGCTGCTATGGCTGGCCGTCCGAGGGTGCTACAAAATGCTATACCCTCCTGTACTGCCAGGTGTTAAAGTATAGGAAAATCTGTTTTAAGATCTTTATGAAAACGAAACCATTTTACCTTTTTTTGCCCACAATGATTAGAAACAATGTTTGAAAATCATCCATGTCTTCAAAAACTGTTTTTAAGGTGATTTTAGTTACTTTTATCTAATCATTTTGGACTACTTTTCTTTCCGTAAAAATCGTCTGCCGAGCTTTCCAAAGTACGGTCAAAGTTCAAAACACTGCCATCCGGGCTATATCATTTTAGCGTGGGTAATATCTTAGATTATCTGAGGAAAAAAGTTAAGATACTTATAAAGTACAATTATATAATCTAAACATTGCTTGATGTTTATTTATTTGTTTTCGCACACAATTTTTTTTTTATACCAAAACTATTTAATAAAATTATATGAAGAAAAAAAAGTCAGCGAAAAATCAACTTGCAGTTTAGTGGAACATTCTAAAACTCTATTTGCGGACGTTGAATAATTAATCACAAATGTTGGGGACTAAGAAAATAGCGACCAAAATATGAATCTCTGAGAACTTTATCCCGTCGTGGCAAGGGCGCAAATCCGTCATAAATAATGGTGAGGGACGCGTGTCGGGCGAGTGTCGATTTTGTCGGTATCGGATCCGTGACACTATCTAAGCGGAGCGCCACCATCGGTTGGCGCGTAGCGTAGAAAGAAAATGTCGCTAAATATACCCCTTAGATTGCCGGAAATAAGACTTACCAGACCTTGCAAGGTGCTTCTAAACCTTCTTATTTTGAGATCTCATGTCTTAGAAATTTAGACTTGTAATAATTTGGTGAAATACATGAGCGTCCGCAAAAAAAAAATATCAGGGGGACAAAAAACCAAGTAGACTTAGGCCTACACTGAGCGCGAAAGTATTAACAATCCACAGTATTTTATCAATAGCAAATGCGATTTCCGGCCTATTTCCAACATTTGCGGATGAAATAAATTAAATGAGGACTAATCATAGCCTACTTTATGTCACATGGACGTACATGGATGTTGCATGCTCGTATACCTGTATACGTTCATCTTAGAAAGCCCACACGCCACACAGTATGATGAAAAGTGTGTTATAGTGCACCAATTTAAATTTCTTCCTTTCATTAATTTCAACAGGCTGTAAGGTCCAGTTTATTTTGACTTCAAAGACATATAATTAGTAACATCTAAATACTTTCCTTCTTGAATCTGGATTGTTGTCGATGAGTTTCTCCGCGATAACGCGTGGTTCGATTTTGTCCAGAATCTCACTATGGACATCGCCTAGTAGCAGATGGTTAAGCCTTCATTGCTTCATGGTACTACGTAACCACGTCTTCAGTCGCCTCAGGGAACTGAATGATCTTTCAGCAGTGCAGGAACTGGCTGGATTTACAAGAATGAGTCTGATTATTCGTTCAACTTGCGGGAACATTTTTTCGAACATCCGGGCTAACTGAATAAAATATTTTATGGAAGTCACTGATGTAGGTACCTGAACACTTCCTCTTAAAAAATGATAGTTCGTGTTCTAGATCAGGTGCCATTTAAGTGTAACGTCCAGCATTGTACTCGCCCATAATTAGCATAGCTGTCAGTTTCCCATATTCCGTAAGATCGGTTGATGTGAAATATTTATCCAATTTTTCGATTACACTATCCACAACTTTGAAATATTGGGGTCGATATAATTCTTCTACACTGTCAAAATTGTGTGTTGTAGATCCACCATCTACAACACACAATTGGAATTTTGCGTTTCCGCGGTCCAAAATACAACGTTTTGAAAACCATTAGTCAAGAAAAATTGGTGGGGACATGTCCCCACCACTAAAAAAGTTGGTGGGGACGCGTCCCGCTGTCCCAATCTGGATTTGCGCCCTTGCGTCGTGGTGCTGCATAGGTAAATATTTAGGAAAAGTTTTTGGAAAAGTGTATTATTTAGACTAAATGATTTAAGAATATTCAAAAAGTAAGTTATTTTTCAATTATCAATTTTCTACAACGTGTGAATTAAAAAGAAACAAACATAGGAATTGTGCTAACAACCCTCCTACCACCTACGGCAATCCCAATGTCAACCTGTACTGAGGGATGTGTATAATGACTAGCCTAACGTTAGGCTGTAGAGAAAAACATAAACTAGCTCGAATCATATCGTTTATATATAATTAAAAAAAGAAACGTGTTGAGCTGTTGTGCATCTGACCTTACCCTGAATGTTTCGTATGTAACCGTAAAAACGGAAGAAATCATTTTTTACCAGCTTACCAACCTGACGGATATCAGGTTATTTTTTGCACTTTTTCGTGTTTTGTCTTCGTCTGTTCGTTGCAGGCTTGTAGTAGTGTTAAGGAGAAAGAAATAAGTTTTCTTCATCCACGCACGCGCATGAAAGTGACATTCGTTTTATGTTATCTTTATTAGCATTAACGGATTGGTTACAAGTCGAATTTTAACTAAATTTCTAATGACGTTTTACAACGAATAGATGGAATACGTTGGGCACTCGGGGTACAACGCTCCCATCTCTCACCATCTTTGCCGACGTGAATAAATGAATAAAGAAATATATTGTATGTTGATTCATGTATTTCAGTTATTAATTGCTTAATTTGACAGGAAAACCTTGCAATTAAGATCAATCAAAATAACTGTCACTTGCGTGAAGAAATCCAAACTTTTTACAATGGGGTAGTGGGACATGCGAGAGAGAGAGTTGAACACACAATTACAATGACGAGGTCGTCGCCTGCGTAATCAGTGATGATAGTAACAATGCTATCACGAAACGCTTAATACGACCCGCACGAGAACACAGGTGCGACGTACGGACAGACTTAACATCGACAACCAAGTCAATGCCCATGGCCTTTGATAACCAGTTGTGAACCCATGCACTGGACATGTATGATAACCGAGTGGTAGATGAGTGGGACATGCTTTTTACGACCTGCTTTTTAAGACCTGCTTTAGCCTGTCAGTAACAGTTTTAAGCATGCGCACGATCTGACGATTCATAAATCCAGTGGAGTTATTTCTTGCTCTTTTTGTTAATCATTAGCATCCTCGGCACTAAAGCTATAAATAGAACTGCAACGATCATCACGATTATCTGGTGTTCTTATATAAGTTAAATCTTCACAACAAAGAACAGGTGGTATTATCAAGACCTGTCAAAATCTGACATATTGATAAGACTGACTCTTGCCTGAGACAAACTTTACTCAGCCAATATAAGTTTCACCAAATGCTTTAATTCCATACCACGTTAAGCTTAACGAACTCGGCTTGTTCTAGGTTGTCGGCACCCAAAGATGTTTAACAGTTTAGTTTTTTTTATATATGGTTTACTGTCTATGCTGGAACAGTTTTGGATGGTGACCCCTGAGGACGCGATGATGGTGACCCCAAAAGCAAGTAATTTTGTATGCACATGTATCTGGAATAAAATTTGCATTTGAATGATATGTAAGAGAAGGAATATTATGTGTATATTACCATAAAGTGTATGAAATTACATTGGGAAATGGGTGATTCTGCAACATTAACGTACACATCTGTTTACACTCAATTAAACAGCCGACATTAACAGATCATTTGACAACTGCTCAAAGCGCAGTTGTCGTCGAAAATCAGTGGCCCATTATGCACTACTCACAGTTCAGCTTTAATGGTCCATTTTAGAGGTGTCAAAAGAGCATGGATTGTGAAAGTTGAGATCATATGTATGAACAACAAGCATTGTCTTTCGCAATTAATCCATAGGATCTCTACGCTATTCAAACCATATGGTCTAAACAGAGTTGTTTTCGGGCCAATTTCTTTTTGAGGAACGGATCTGTATATTTCCGACCTCTCGTCCAATATTTTTTCAGAAACAGATCTGTAAATTTCGACCTCTCGTCGACGCGTCATAATTTGATCTTTCAATGAAATTCAGATTTTGTTTATCATAAGTTCTTCTTGTCAAATACAAAAAGATCAGGTAGACTTTTCTTTCAATCTCATCGATAAAATCTCGATAGTTTCGTTTTTATGTAAATAAACCAACAACGTCAGCTTTACGAATATGATATTTATGTTTGTAAACTAAATATGTAAACAGAGATATTATCACTACCCAGGCTTATGTGCGTAGGCATATGTTAGCTTTACACTTTAATTGGTATTTGCAAAATCTTCAAACAATCACCCTTACTTATATTTCTACGCCTATTTTGAAAACTCTAGATTTCACTGCAAGATTCCTGCGTCGCGTTTAAAATTGATGAAAGAAAAATAAGACTAGCCTAAACGTCACATGTTAGACCAGTCTGCTAGTGCATGTACTGTAGCTCACAAATTAGGTTGGTTGTTTAAGGCATTACATGTAAACGACGTTTACTTCATTTACAAAATAAATAGTCATATAGAAAAATTCGTTCGGGTGCTTCAAATTTGCCATCGAATGAAGGACTTCTATAACAGTATAACGATACCCATTAACAAATTATTCTGTACTGAAGTGATTTCAATAAAACAATCAATTAACAGATACAGATTGAAATGCCCACTTATTAAAACAGTTTCTGTAAAACTTGTTGGATGTGGGCGTACTTGACAATATCCTGGTATTAAATTTCCCAAAATATGGGTGTGTCTTTGCAAAACACACATCGCACCTTGAGTGCACTGAATGCTTTACATTTTACTGCAACAATGGCGTAGTCAGGATTTTTGTCTGTTTGTTTGGGGCCAACCATGAGCGGCGAGATATATTTTTGATCGGGGTACCCGAAAGTATGTGGCGACATTGCTTTGCGCGTATAGCGCAAAGCCCCACGGCGTGGGGTCCAGGGGCCCGCTCAAAGCCCCTGGTGGGGAGCAGGGGAGAAAACCCCTGGAAGCTCTGAGAATTTACGCATTTTAGAGGTATGAAATGCATTAAAATTGAAGTTAAATCGCGTGGTGTGTTTTTAAGGAGCGAAGTTCTAGAAAGCTGCGGGACATGAAGGGAATTAGGCACTGGCGTAAGCCAGTATTTTAAAATTTTATTTGTGGGGTAACTGTATGTGTGATATGTGTCACACAGTCTGAAAGTGTGTATTATATATAGAGTTTGTAAAAACTGTCATGAAAGATTTGCGTTCTTCAGCGATGTTTGGTTCTTTCCACATGTTAAAAATGAAACATCTCACTGTCTCAAGGCCACCGAAAATTTACGCATCACTGCTCCCAGTCCCCATACATGCAGTGTACAATTATACATACACTGTACGTACGGAGTTTATTTCGGGAATGGTTTCAGCGGACGCAGCATCCACATTATTTAAGAATAGCAATGTCGTAGATGTCGGGGCACAATATTGGCATAGTTCGGTTTTATATGCTAAATTGCTCATTGAAATTTGTCAACAACTAGTACAACCACCAGGCAGGCATAGTGACGTTACGGGTAATGGGTCTCGTAATTTAATAGCTCACCTGGGCGAAACATATATTTTGATGTGTAATTTACTTTTTTGGGGTGTGGGATAGGGGGGGGTGCCCCTTGGCCCCCTCTTTCTGGCTACGTTAATGATTACTGCAAAAGTTTAATAACAGTTTACTTTATAGATTAACTGATTAAAAACTATTTAATAAAACAAAATAAGGTACACAATAGTGATAAACGAATATGTCAGAAATAAATACATGGCAGTTACAAATGGAATGACATAATATCGATTTAATAGTTTGATTTACTGTCTATATTTGAAGAGCACCCTGGTATGCAAAGTGCAACTGTCGCAATTGGAAATGCATAACTGGTGTGTAAAGACCTGCTCGTGCACAGGTCTCATCGGTACTCTTTCGACAGCTGTTTACTGCAGGTGCCCAGTAAAGGTATAACAGGTGGAACATCTGAACATACACCATATAGGAAAAACAGAAGATCATTGCCCTTTGTTGACAGACCACAATTGGACAAAAGAAATTATTTCATTTTACTGTAATTCAAATCATTAGTCTAAATTTGATCGTTATAACATTTCCAATTTGCAAACAAGAATTTACGTTGCGTTGGCCAGTAGCATAGTTCTGTCTTGCCCTTAGGATGTAGCTGTCCAGTAATTTGGTGAATATTTGGTAAACTAGAAATATCGGATCTCCCTGGTAAACCTGATTTGTTTGAACCCTTTCGAAGGTTTGGCAAGGAGGAAAGTGTGGTTGGTGCATACACTTAACTGCTTAAAGTACTTTAGCATATCCTACCAGCTGGCCAGCGTGGTGCAATGTCGTAGTATTTTCTGAATAAAACGTCTGAACGTGTTGTCTATCTTGCGTTTTATAAAGTGTATAGAGACAATATGTTCATACGTTCCCTGATACCGGCCCTTGGGTCATTGGGGAGGTTCTGGTACACAGAAACTTGTAAATCCCCTCGTCAAGCTATCTTCCCAGCTGTCATGGTTGTAAAACAAGTTAGGGTCCGCTTATCAGCTGCCACGAGAATTGGAGAATTGATTTTACATGTAGTCTATTGTCTCTCGGATTTCTAGATTTACATGATGGTCATTATTGTATTAAGATGAACTAAACCAGGGACATGGTATCCTGCCAAAATCGACGACAGAGGCGACCTAAAGTTTCAAAAACCTAAATTAACGATGTCACCTAATGCATGGCAGGTTTTTCACTAACTGAAGAATTAAAACCAGGTAGATCTGACTCTCTGCCATGACCATACAAGGTCTCCAAAATTAACGAGACAAGTTCACTTAACTAGAAACGCAGTGTTACCTCTTGTAAAATGCTCATGTTCAGAATAAGCTCGCCCCTATCACATAGACGAATGCAGTCTGTACACCATCTAAACTTAAATAACATTCAGTGCCACCTATAAATCATCATTGTACTGAAGCTATATAGGCTTAATCATAATAGAAGAATACGACAACACAGGCAACGTAAAGGTGAAAGCAATCTCGAATGGCACTCAGTCAGTCAGTGCGGTTTTTAGGATCTCCCTCGATAACTATATATGGGCCTCAGTTTTCTGCCATGAGAAGCATACTTGTCTGCTTCACAAGAATGATTATTTCATTTAATTTCTCATGCATTTTCGTTGGACTATCTGACTATGGGAAGATTGTACCCCTCTATACAGCCAGACAAACGTCTCACGCCCGCCGCTAGTTACGCTTCTACGCAGATCCTATTATCAGATTATGCAATTGAAAAGAAAAAAAAACAAACAATTGTGGGTACAATACTGCAATAATAAGCAAATGAAATAAAAACGAAACTGCTGTAAAAGTCCTCTTGATATAATACAAAGCGAAGCTGAGGGCACAGTCGAGGGGTTACGTGCAGGGGTTGTGAAGATGTTAAATCCGGACTCTCGTGTTCTTAAACGAGACATAAAATCTGACATAATCCTTTCTTCATAGAAATCAAAATAACACATTTTCTGACCATGTTTTATCATACCACACAAAGCAATCTGACAAATTTGTTATAATCATTTAAAGGCCATCTATCGTGATTAAAATGTGGCGGCGTACAATTGATTCCAAAACGATACTTATTGGCCGATCAATGTAAGTGCACTTTGCACCATTGTGTTTCGACCAATCAAAACACAGGATTTGAATTTCATTTACCTTGTACGTTAGTGACGACAACTGGCCTTTAAAAAACCCTTAAATGCTGCTACTATGGGAGCTGCTATTTTGATTTTAAAACATGGAGGAAATGATGTCATCAGCCCAAATGGATGCTTTGTAGTCCTTTGTAAATTATCTCTAGTTTTTAAACTAATGAAAAATCGTTTTCCTTTTGTGTACACATTTTTGTGTACACGTGAAACTATCAAAATATGTTAAAATTTTGTGTCATATTATTTTGCAATGAAAACTTGAATAAAGTTTATAAAGAATACATCATAATCCTTATGTCCTTGTTTAGGAAATTATGTCATCATGCACTAGATTTCGGTACAGAATTGAACAAAATTACAACTTCCATGCTGCCATGCATCGACTTCAATCATGAATAACTTATGTAAGTTACTGGCAAACCACAAACCCACTAGACTATTAGAGATAAAGAGAGTCTCCATTGAATGGATTAATGAGACACTACAAACCTTACAGATATAGAATAAAAACATATGTTCGGCAAAAGTTGCTTCGAAAAATCGGAGATTGAATTATGCATTTTACAAGTTTTGGATAAAGTATAAACAGATATAGAAAAAAGAATAAAGGTATAAAAAATAACGAAAATAGACAAAGCGATTGACCAATGGGTAACCTTTCATTTGTGTTGTTACAAGATTTACTGTAACAGTAGGTGGGTAATTGAGTTTCCTTCGGTAAAGTCTTTATTTTGCTGATTAAAGTAGGTCATTTTTTGAATAGTCACGTTATTCAACCTTAAATGCCATAATTAATTCAAAAACGTACAAGTGTCGAGTGTTGAATGAATTGGGTAATATCAGTGCCAGAAACAGAACTCATAGCTCACGTCTGCAGGGAGTAAAATGTTCCAAATCGTAATACCCAAATCAAAGAAAAAGATTCTAAATCACTATGCCCGCAGCGCAAGGTCAAATATGCTAAAGCTTAAAGATTAAGTTCAGTGGTCGAGGAAGTCAATCTTAAATGAAAGAGGACTTTGGAAGAAACAAAATGTGAAGAAACCGTTCAAAAATCTTATTCAGTTAAGGAGATATCCAGGTTTAAACCTCTGTTTTATCCTTGTAGAAATGACTGGTGTAGTTAGTCTACTATGAAAGGTTGTCGCCCACATCATCACATTCTCAACAATTGTTAATGTATTTCACAGAAAATGTATTTAACTGTTTTCCTATTTCAATTATTTTCCCTCAAACATTCTACAGGTGACGAATTATAATTACCCTTACAAAATTCTGTTTGACTACTTTCCTCATATATTCAATGATTTTTAAGCCAGAGAATCAAAGGACAAAGTATGATAGAATACATAAAGAATTTGCGGAATCTGAGGCAATGACATCACAACTACTGTAGTCTGATTTCCGTCGTTTCTACACGAGTGATGCCAAACTTCAAACTTAAATATCTCCTAACCGGATAATTGTTTTTAATGCTTTCTTTACTATTTTGTTTCTTTTAAAGTCCTCTTTCATATAAGATAGACTTGCTTGACCCCTAAACTAATCCTTCAAACAGTCAAAGGAAACATTTAAGCTTTATCATCTGATCAAGTAACAGATGCATCCACAGAGTTCAATGATCGAAATTGAATCTTGGTAATCTAATCCAGGGTAGACAGCTTACAAAGGAATTAAAGATCTCTCATTTCATCCCCTACACGCGTCAGTATGAAGGGAAAATGAACACGGGGTTTGTCGTTTTGGTAACGAGTATGATACGTGTTATGACACGCATACATCTGTGCATGGGATAGTTTCAAAGGGCCTGAAAATGAGGTCTGAAAGGCAAAGAAAGTCCAAACTTTCACGCATGCAAATACTTTGATAAAATTGTTAATTTTTGTCCCTCGCGAGACTTAGTCCCCATAAATACATCAATCTCTCATGGTGGAGTATCCCCCTAAAGTGGATGAAGATTCTATCGTATTCAATATCAACTGTATACCTTATAGTCACTATCACAACACACGTAACCCTATATAAGAGATTTGTTTGATCTAAATGTACGTATCAATCCTTAGTCTGGCATGTCTGGGGTTCCTAAAAATGAACACAGCTCCGTATAGGTTTTTTAAGTTTTCGTTTGGATAACTTTCCCGCGAGAAAATGTATGATCAGTAAATGTTTTATTGTTATACTTTTAAAAATTCTTGTTATCTCACAGATTTTTAACACACAGTAATCGTGAAGAAACCCATTCTGGAAATCTATGAAAGAACTCTTACTTCTATATTCCAGGACGAAGAAAAGGATTCTCAAAGTATACAAATGTATAAATGCAAACATACATTTATACAAAAATTAAAAGCCCCCGTTTATTTTTTAAAGGTGGAGATTTTTAAAACAGCAAGTAAGAAGAATATTTTGGTTAAAAAAAAAATTATGTTGCAAAACGATTCT